>PJEM01000505.1:0-474502 GCA_004023845.1 Helogale parvula
CACTTAACAGTATATAAAATGCTGTGTTGTGACAGGTATCAATTATCCATTAGATACTGAATCAATTTTTCTTAAGCACTACTCACTGCTTGCTTTTCTTGAAGCTAGATCATTCTGAAAATTTCCTGTTAGGCCTATGAGTGCGAACATATGGTTTCTCTCCTTCTCTGCCTGACTTATTTCACTTAGCATGACACTCAAGGTCCATCCACTTCCCTACAAATGGCCATATGTCATTCCCTCTCATTGCCATGTAGTACTCCATTGTGTATATATACCACATCTTCTTGTATACTTTTTATTTTGCTTTCTTGTTTTGTTGCATAAGCTAGTACTTCTACTGTGATGTTGAAAAGGTGGGGCTATCCTTGTCTTGTTCCTGATCCTGTGAGAGCTTCAGGATTCTCACCATTAAGTATGATATTACCTGTAGGATTTTAGTAGATTGTCTTTGTCAAGTTGAAGTTATCTTCTATTCCTAGTTTATTTAGGGAATTTTGTCATGTGTTTTTTCTGCATCTATTGATATATATGATCAGGTGATTTTCTTCTTTAGCTTGTTGATGTGATGGATTACTTAGTAAACTCTGAATGTTGAGTCAGCCTTGAATATCTGGGATAAATCCAACCTGGCCATGGTGTATAATTCTTTTTATACAATATTGGGGTCAGTTTGTTAATATTTTATTGAGGATTTTTACATGAGAGATATTGGTCTATAGTTTTCCTTTTTTGTAATGTCTTTGTCTTCTTTTGGTATCAGAGTAATGCTGGCCTTATAAATGAGTTAGGAAGTATTCCTTCTACTTTTCATCTTCTGAAAGAGATAGTAGAGAATTGGTATAATTTCTTCCCTACATGTATGGTAGTATTCACCAGTGAACTCATCTAAGCCTGGTACTTTCTGTTTGGAAAGTTATTAACTAATGAATAAATTTATTTAATAATTATAGGTCTATTCATATTGTCTAATTTCTTCCTGTGTGAGTTTTGACAAATTGTGTCTTTTAAAAAATCAGTTTATTTTATCTAAGTTATCAAATTCATAGGCATACTGTTATTTATGATCCTTTAATATTATATTACTTTATTATCCTTTAATATTCATGAGATCTGTAGTGATGTTTCCTCTTTATTTTCCAGTATTAGTAATTTGTGTCCTCTTTTTCCTTAGCCTTGTTAGAGGCTTATTGACTTTACTAATTTTTTAATGAATCAGATTTCTATTTTGTTAGTGTTATCTATTGATTTTCTATTTTTAATTTTGTTGGTTTCAGCTCTATTTTCTTTCTTCTGCTTATTTTATATTTAATTTGCTCTTCTTTTTCCAGTTTTCTAAAATGAAAACTTAGATGATTGATTTTTAGGTATTTTCCTTTTACTAATATATGTATCCAATGCCATAAATTTCTCGGTAAGCACTGCTTTCAGTGAATTCTCACGAACCTTGGTAAGTTGTGTTCTCATTTCTATTTAGTTAAAAATATTTTAAAATTTCTCTTGAGATTTTTAATTGGACCATGTGTTATTTAGAAGTCTGCTTTTTAATTTCTACATGTTTTGAAAATTTCCAGCTTTCCTTTTATTATGGATTTCTAGTTTGATAGCAATGTATTCTGAGAGTAGATGTTATGTGATTTAATATTTGTTAAGATGTATTTTATGGCCCAAGATATAATCTATCTTGGTTAATATACCAAGTAAGCTTGAGCTGAATGTGTATACTGCTGCTGTTGGATAATGTAGTCTTTAGATGTTAATTAATCTCTGATAGTGTCACGGAATTCAACTATGTCTTTACTGAATATCTGCCTTCTAGATCTGTTCATTTCTAAGACAGAAATATTGAAATATCCAATTATGATAGTGGATTGATCTACTCCTTCTTACAATTCTGTTACCTTTTTTTCTTAATGTTTATTTATTTATATTGATAGAGAAAGAGAGTGTGAGCTGGGAGGGGCAGAGAGAGGGGAGAAAGAGAGACTCCCAAGCAAGTTCCACACTGTAGTGCATAGCCCAACACAGGGCTCAATCCCATGACTCGTGGGATCATGACCAGAGCCAAAATCAAAAGTCAAATGCTTACTGATTGAATCACCCAAGTGCCCCAGTTCTGTTAATTTTTATGTAATATAATTTGAGGCTCTTTTGTTAAATACATACATGTTAAAAATTATTAAAATTTATTTTGGAATTATTCCCTTTATTGTTATGTAATGCCCTTTATTTTTGATAACTTCCCTTGCTTTGAGATCCGCTATGTCTGAAATTAATATAACTATGCCATCTTTCTTTTGATTATTTCTAGCATGTTATATTTTCTTTCCTCTATTTATCTTTATTCTGTATGTGTCTTTATATTTAGAGTTTTATTATGTTTTTAGACAACATATAGTCAGGTATTATTTTTTGATCTAATCTAATAATCTCTGTCTTCTACTTGGTATCTTTTGATCATTTACGTTCAAAATGATTATTGGTATATAATGATATAGTAGTTAAATATCTACCATATTTGCTACTCTTTTTTGTTTTGTTCTTCTTTCTTTTTCCTGTTTTGATCTTTTATTCTTTTTCTACTTTATGGTTTTAACTGAATATTTTATATGGTTACATTTCCTCTCCTTTTTTTAAAGCTTATCAGTTATACATATTTTTTTTCACACTTTTAGTGATTGTTCTGGACTTTGTAACATATATTTATTACTGATCTAAGTCTACTTTCAAATAGCACTGCACTGTATCATGGGTAGAGATAATAATAAAATAACAACAAAATAATCCTAATTTCTCCCTCCTGACCTAAGTATCATTTCTATCATTCATTTCACTTATATAGACACATATGTAATCAATGTAGATATATATAAGTATACATGTACATAAGTAGACATAATGAAATGCATTGTAACTTATTATTTATTCAAAAATTTTGTAATATTTATTTTTGAAAGAGTGAGAGAGACACAGAACATGAGCAGAGGAAGAGCAGAGAGAGACAGAGACACATAATCCAAAGCAGGCTCCAGGCTCTGAGCTGCCACCACAGAACCCAATGTGGGACTCGCATCTACGAGCTGTAAGATTGTGAACTGAGCTGAAGTTGAATGCTCAACTGACTGAACCACCCAGGTGCCCCTGTAACTTATTTTTTAAACAAATTGTTATCCATTAGATCAATTGAGAATATGAAAAAAAAAATTTATTTTACCTTCACTTATATCTCCTTTGATGTTCTTCTTTTCTTTATGTAGATATGAGTTTCTGACCTACATTATTTTCCTTCTCTCTAACGAATTTCTTTTAACATGTTTCTCAAGGCAAATCTACTGGCAACAAATTCTCTCAAATTTTGTTTGTCTAAGAAAAACCATTATTTATTTCTTCTTCAGTTTGAAGGATACTTTTACAGAGTACAGAATTTTGAGTTGATGTTTTTCGTTTTTGTTTTTGTTTTTTTCCCTGAACACTTTCAATATTTCACTGCACTCTATTCTTTCTTGTTTGGTTTCTGAGGAATAATCAGATATAATTCTTACCCTTATTCCACTTATAGTGTAGGATGTTTCCTTCCTATGGTTTCTCTGAGAAATTTTTCTTTATCTCTGATACTCTGTAATTTGAAAATATTATGCTAAGTATAGTATTTAGAATTTATATTGCTTCATTTTTTCTTAGTTTTTCAGATCTATGGTTTAGTGTCTGACATTAATTTTAGGAAATTGACAATTATTATTTCTTCAAATATTTCTTCTGTTCCTTTCTCTTTTCTGGTTTTCCCATTATGAAGATTTTACACCATATTTAGTTGTCTCACAATCTTTATACATTCTGATTCTTTTTTCAGTCCATTTTTTCTTATCAGTTTAGAGATTTCTAATATCTCTACGTTCAGAGATTCTTTACTCAGTGTGTTCAGTCTATTCATAAGTCAATCAAAGGCATTACTTTTTGTTACAATGGTTTTTTTTAATCCCTAGTATTTTTTATGCTTATTTAGAATTTTCACCTCCCTGCCTAGATTGCTTATCTATTCTTGCATGAAATCTATTTTGTCCATTAGCATATTAATTATAGTTGTTTTAAATTCCTGATCTGATGATTCCAAAATTGCTACCATATCTGGTTTCTTACTCTGTTTAGCTTTTTCTTGTTATTAAGATAGAATGGTGACTTCTAAGGTCTTTTCATGTAGAACCTCATTTACATAATCTTTGCAATATTTTATTAAAATACTATATACGTAAATATGCATAAATACTAATGGTAAAGCTTGATACATTTTGATAACATGAATGCACCTGTTTAGACAGCTCTCTGATCAAGAAACAAAATTTTACTAACATTCAAGAAACTCCTTTCATGTATCTTTCTAATAACTAAGTTACTATGTCTTCAACAAGTGTAATCATTATTAACAAAAGTATATTTCAAAGATCAAATTTTCTGGAGCTTACTTTTCTGATAAACAAAGGAACCTCTTATCTTATAAAATGGACCAGTATGTTAGAGTCTTCCAGTAAAATTTACTTCATCATTTGCCCATTGTAGTGTTATTTTTTAAATGCCCCCAAATTCAAAACTCCTCTCATCATCAGAAAGTGGAATTGATGTTTTGTCTCCTCGAATCTAAGTGATTTTTTACTATGGAGGATGAGATGCTAAGTAATTTCTGAAGCTGGACTTGTAGAGCTTCTATTCAATTGCCTTGGGAGATTTACACTAAAACACAACATCTAGAAAAGCCAAGCTGCCATATGATGACGCATCATCAAGATATTTCTGCTAAAAGCACCAGATGAGGTTCCAGATGATAGCCAGCATCAACTGCAAGATACATGAAGAAAGAAGACTTTTCTGGTGATGACAACCCGAACCTCCATTTTACTATAAAAAGTATGTGAAAACTTGTGTGATAATCATCTAGTTGAACCCAGTCAATATATAAGGTTATAAAAAATGGTTACTGTCTTTTATATAACTGCTTTTTGGAAGTGATTTATTGTTCAACAGAAGTAATTAAACTAATTTTTGTACTTGAAAGTGCCATAACAAAAAGTTGCAACATGTTTCATTGACTTTGGAGGTAGATAACAGTCGGAAAGATGTTGAGTGTTTTAGAGAAAGTTTAAAGGCCAATATGAAGCTAAGGTGTCTCAATGGAATCAGAGGCACATGAAGAGCTTAAAGGAAAGTGATTAATTGTTTTATGAAGCTAGAAGAAACTAAACCTCATTTGGTGGAATGTTGCAGGACGCTGTCATGTAGGATAACATGGAAAGAGGAAATATATCTAAGGAACTCAAGAGCTTAACAGGCAGAGTAGTGAACATACCACATGGCTTTTTCCAGTTAACTATACTAAAATGGGAGAAATGAGAGGGAAGAAAAAAGAAACTGTATAGTAAAATTTAAAAAAAATCATAAAAGAGATAAGATCCTTTAAATTGAAAATAAAATTCTCATTCCTTCCCAGATAGCAAAACTTCTCCACGGGGGGAAAAAGGCTTGCTTGCTAAGATCACATCCAGGGGAAAGCTATATTGTTCTATATGAACATCTCAAAGAAATATGAACAAGTGCCTCATTGAAATTGTTAAAAAGGTAGACTTCTAAGAATCTTAAGGGCATGTCTCCCAAATCTTTTTCAGTAACAACAGGGCTTCTAAAAATTTCAAGTGTTGTCCTACAGCAGTTTCAATGGGATCTCAATGTAAAGAAGGGCCAATGTGGTAATTATTTCCAGTTGTATATTTTGTCTAAAGGAGCGAACTCCAATAAGATTTATAGAATACTCACAAAACTGTTAGGATACTGTTTTTTTTGGAAGGACTGCCAACTTAAACAGGAAGTGAAAGAGAGAACACAAGTTAACAATAAGTTTTTGGACCCACAACATTTTTGGATGGAGAATAGGCTGAGAATACTCAGTTATAATCTATTTTTTGTTTTCCTATTGGGAAAGGATGGTGACTCAGAAGTTTGCATCAAAAGCTCAGAGAATAAAGATGAGACCCATGGAGAATCATTCCCAGGGAGTAATAATAAGGCTTGCAGTAAAACCTAGCAACATGTGCTCAGAGAGATTTCAGATTGGCTGAACACCAGTGATTGTTCCTGCATTTTAGTTCTCCCTTTCTGTACAGCATTGTTTACTGCTATAATGCCTTTACACTTGTGTACTGGGTTTATGTAGGTAGATAAGTTGTCCTTTTTTTTAGTTCATAAGCCTTCAAATTAAGTGAAATCTTCTTGAGGAGCTGTTTCCAAAGAAACTCAAACTGAAAGCCTCACCTCACCTCGGACTTAGATGGCAAGATTTTGGACATCGAATTCTGTCTGATGAGGTTTTTGAGCAGTCTTAGAAGAACATCTGAAGTTGAAATATATTTTGAGTTTTATGGGATAACTCAGTCTGGCAGCATTATAGGAGTTTAATTGACTAAATGTTTCCCCTTACTGAGAGAAGGCCAAAATGCTTGCTTTGGAAGGAAGGATCGTCAAATATACATATTGATTTTACATTAGATAACATTACAATTAAGTTTTATATCATCCATATTCCCAATTTCTTTATGTGAGAGGAGTGAGAATAATTACTTGCCAGCATGTAAACCATGACTGATTTATAATAGCCTCTGAATTCTTTGACACTCTTCCCAGCAAGGGGTAGGGAATCTTTGTTCATTGCATTTGAATCTGGGTAGATTTGTAATTATGGCGGAGGTGATATAAAGTTTCTCTTCAGCTCTCTTGGCGCACACGCATTGTCCATGCTATAAAAAAGCCAAGCAACTACATGAAGTGGTTGCATCTAGGTGGTGACCACAGAAAAAGTCCCAGCTGACAGTGAGTATCAAGCACCAGACATAAAAGAGGAAACCTTGGTAGTGACACCAGCATCACCACCTACTATAGGAATGAACCAGCTGAACTCAGTTAACCATCAGAACCCTGAGAAACAATAATGAAATAACGATTATTTTAAGCCATTCAGTGATTGAGTTGTTATGCTGCAATAGTGAACACTAGGAGATATGTAAGACTAAAGCTCAATTTAAATATGTTTGTGATGGTAAAACATGCGATTGGTCTTTATCAAGAGTTCAGTTTTACCAACAATTCATTTTAATTTCTAAGAGACTATTATTCTGCTTCCTATCAGGGAGCTGTTGATGATAAAATACCTGGTAATTACAGAACTTAATAAAAATGGTTTGGGCATGCTTGTTGATCATATTTGGGAATCCAGGCCGGGTGGAACTTATTATCTCACATGCTTAAAAATCAGTTCATATATTGAATGCTTCTTCCTGCCTAAGCAAGTACTTTGGAGAAGAAAGTCTTAGAGTGAGGGGCAGGGTTTATTTGGTGTGCTGTTATGCTGCTGGGCTAACCAATACCAGAATCTCTGAATTTCTTTCTACACTGAAATACACATACATTTAATTTAAAAATGTTACTTATTATTTTAACCCTGAGGTTCACTAAGAAATTATTTTCAAAAGTTGTTTGTCGATGTTTTTAATATTATCAGTTCTTTGGTTTTTCAATCGTTTGATCTCTGCCAATTAAGATACCTAACTGCACTTTGCTGGTGTGTTAGAAGGTCCTCACTGCTTTGTGTTCAAGTAGCTCATTCTGTATTCCGGAAAATGCTTCCTTTCTTCTGTAAATTGACTGCTAACAGGGAGTTTATAAACCATTTTAATTAATAAATCTACTCTTTTCCTTTGTGAATTAAATACACTTTCATGTGGGTAGAGACTATAGTAAGCTTCATTTCAAAGAGGCTCAGGATTTCACCTACAAAAAGTAATCTGGTTTTAAAACCTCATTTAAGCTTTATCTGGCATTACGAAAGCTCAAAATCCTATACACTACTTTCAAGTAGAAAGTAATGGAATTTCAATTTTGCAACATAGATTTCTTAGTGATGCTTGAAGAGTTTGATTTAACTAGATAAATGAATTAAAGGGTTGAAAAAGTAAGTTCAAGGAATAAATTTAATATGTGTATGTTGGGTTATTTAATAGAAAATTTTTGATAGTAGTTAGATATCTTTACTAGAGATAGAAGAACTCGATTTAAATTCTAGCATGAGTCATTAGATATAAGAGATAATTTGCTGACAAGTATTTAATATATTGAAAATAATTTCCTCAGGAAAGTTGTGAAACAGCTGTCCCTGGAAGTTAGCATTTTCTGTGGAATTGCATAGATAAAATGCTGAATGGAAAGAAATGTATATGCTCAGAGATCACTTAAAAATTGCAATAAGTTTTGTACATATTATGTTTGAAGTAATTTTGAAATCTATGTTCCCTCTCACATATTTTTAAATTTTCATTTAAATTTTCTCCTTACAAGTTTAAATAGTTACCCAGGATGATATTTTGGTGCATATTGTAAATACTGACATTTAGAAATAAAGCAATTGCATCACTTTTTAAAATAACCAATGTAATCTAAATACCTGACTGATTTGATATTTACCAACACTCAGATTAAAAAAGAACAGACAGCTTATTATTAGCATTCAGAATTTAAATCTTTCTTTCATGTCATAATTTTATTTTCATTCCTCTCCCTCTATAGACTTATATCCTTATATCCTTGTATTATATTTAAATAATTTTCCATCAATTTATCTGCATAGATCACTTGACATAATAAAAATGAGTTTAAAGTGTTAGTATAAGTATTTTAATCCTAAATATCTAATATAAAAAATATAATTCCTATTTTTGTGCAATTGAGAGTCTTTAATTGATCATCCTATGGTTCTTATATAGGACTTATATGTCTATAAATTAAAGTATATATGTATATATTAATGTGTATAGATGTTGCCATTTGGGGATAAGTTTATTTCCTTTGACAATAGGTATAAAGCATTACATCTCTTTTCAGAATTTAGATAACACTACAATCATAATAAATATAAATTTGAACAAACTAAAAGTTTGATAAATAGTTATTAAAGATGAAAATAAATTTTATTATAAATGAAACTCTTAATGAGATGAATCCTGATCAACATTCCCCATATATTTGATAAAAAAGAAATCATAAATCCATAAAAGCCAATTAGTCCACTGGCTAGCTTATTATTTCACCTTTTTGTTGATAGAAAGTTAAAAATATAAATATTTAAAAGGATAAAATAAGATTAGGAGTGAGTCCCATTAAAATAATTACTTCATGTTATTATTGGATTAAATAAATCATAACTATATTCTTAAATGACACCTAATTAAGACATGACATGAAAGTTTTATCCTGGAGATTTATTTACTCTATTATATTTTTTTCTGTTTTCCCTGTAGTATATTCCAGTTACATTTTAAAGAATTAACATCAATAATCTACACTGTTTCAGCTGTTTGAAGATGTTTTGCTCTTCAAATTAGTCTTAAAAGTGGGTGTGAAGACTAGTTCAGGCAGGGGTGCCTGGGTGGCTTAGTTAGTTAAGTGTCTGACTTCAGCTTCAGTCATGATCTCACATTTCATAGGCTCCAGCCCTGCATCGGGCTCTGTGCTGACAGCTCAGATCTTGGAGCCTGCCTCAGATTCTGTGTTTTCCTCTCTCTCTCTATGCCCCTCCTCCACTCTTGCTCTGTCTCTCCCTCTCTCTCAAAAATAAATAAACATTAAAAAATTAAAAAAAAAATCGCACAGGCAAGGGAAACAAAAGCAAAACTTAACCATTAGGACCACACCAAAATAAAATGCTTTTGCTTAGTAAGGGAAATCATCAACAAAATGAAAAGGTAACCTACTGAATGAAAGAAGATATTTGCAAATTATATATTTAATAAGGACATACAAAAATAAAAGGAACTTATCCAACTCAATAACACCCTGCCCAAATAACTTGATTTAAAAATGGCCAGAAGACATGAATAGGCAATTCTTCAAAGAAGACATACAGATGGCCAATGGACACATAAAAAGATGTTCAACATCACTCATCATCAGGAAAATGCAAATCAAAACCACAATGAGATGTTCCTTTACACATTTCAGAGGGCTAGTATCAAAAAGACAAGAAATAGCAAGTGTTGGTGAGGATGTGAAGAAAAGGGAACTTTTGTGCACTGTTGGTGAGAATGTAAATTGGTGTAGCCTAAGTGGAAATGCCTCCAAAAATTAAAAAATAGAAACACCATATAGGTGCTCTTCTGGATTCAGCTAAGTTTTGATGGAATAAAAAAGATTGGTGCCAGTTGGGAGTCTTTTGTAGGCAGAGTAAGAAATGATAGAAACCAGAAAAAAGTGAATTGTGATACCATCAGAACAAATTGTGGAGACCATCAGAACAAAGTTGTCATTGAAAATGAGTTAGCACATAATTCATCAAGGTGTGTGTGTGTGTGTGTGTGTTCACGTGTGTATATGCATGTATGTGTGTAAGAGGTGGGGAAGGGAAAGAGGGAGAAATAATGCTTTCTTAGTTTTTTATTTGAATGACTGGAAAAATATGGGGCTCATAAACTGAAACTGAGAATCCCTGGCACAGACAAGTTTGGGGAAAGAGTTGAACTCTAACATTTTGAGTTAGCTGCGTGATATTGTTTTAATATATGTGGTATTTGCCTGGTGTCTAAAATTTTGAGAAGTCTGAACTGGTTACATACATTAAACTTTTTTTTTTTAATGTCTGAGAGACAGAGCATGATCCGAAGAGAGGCAAAGAGAAAGAGAATCTGAAGCAAGTTCCAGGCTCTGAGTTGTCAGCACAGAGCCCAATGCGGGGCTCAAAGTCACAAGCTTGATTGTGCCCTGAGCCAAAGTCAGACACTTAACCAGCTTTTTACTTGGTGTACTCAGAGATTCTTCTAAAGTTTTTGAAGAAAAGATTAATTCAAATGTTCTTGAATCAGAAACTGACACAATCCACGGTCCTAGAAAGATTAAGATGAAAGTAATGTAAGATGTGGAAAAGAAGAATGGGTAGTCAGTAGATCATTTAGAAAAATATGCAAAGTTCGGGGTGAGGTAATTGAAAAAAAAGCAAGACATATGAAAAACAGACCTAAACTTAATATCTGATTTGATATTAGAAAGAGGCAGAGCCTAAGTGTCCATCACCTGATGAATGGATCAAGATGTGGTATATATATATACAATGGAGTATTACATGGCAATGAGAAAGAATGAAATATGGCCATTTGTAGCAAAGTGGATGGACCTTGAGGGTGTCATGCTAAGCGAAATAAGTCAGGCATAGAAGGACAGATACCATATGTTTGGACTCATAGGTCTAACAGGAGAAACCTAACAGAGGACCATAGGGAGGGGAAGGGGGAAAGAGAGTTGGAGAGAGAAAGGGACACAAATCATGAGAGACTATTGAATACTGAGAACCAACCGAGGGCTGAAGGGGAGGAGGAGGGGGGAAGGGGGTGATGGTGATGGGGGAGGGCACTTGTGGGGAGAAGCACAGGGTGTCATATGGAAACCAATTTGACATTAAACTATTATAAAAAATAAATAAATAAAAGAAATAAAGATGACAAAAATGAACAGAATTCTATATGAAATAAATAAATAAATAAATGTTTGGTAGAATTCCAAAACAACAACAACAACAACAACAAAAGAATTACCATAGTATGGGCACCTGAATGGCTCAGTCGGTTAAGTGTCCTACTCTTGATTTTGGGTCAAGTCATGATCTCATAGTTCTGTGAGTTTGAGACCATTGTCAGGCTCTGCACAGACTGTGTGGAACCTACTTGTCTCTTCCTCTTTCTCTGATGCTCCCCACTTGTGCAGTAACTCTCAAAAATAAATAAACTTTAAAAAATCATTATCATAGCATCTAAAAGTCCTAGAAGAAATATTTAAACTTACACACAAAAGGAGAAATTGGAAGAGGGGTTGGTTTGGAGTACAATACAATGGAAGTCAAATATAAACCAATCCCCTTTGGATCTCTGGTTCTGTCTCACTAATTACTACCAGGATTCTGTTCAGACTCCCTTCCCCTGTCTCTGGTATAAAAATTTGAAAATTCACTTTCTTACTTTCATATCAATAATGTATTATTCTTCTGAATTTCCTGTTTCTTATTTTTTCTTCAGTTATTTATTGCTTTCTGCCTCTTTCTAATATCAAATCAGATATTAAGTTTAGGTCTGTTTTTCATATGTCTTGCTTTTTTTTCAATTACCTCACCCCGAACTTTGCATATTTTTCTAAATGGTCTACTGACTACCCATTCTTCTTTTCCACATCTTACATTACTTTCATTTTAATCTTTCTAGGACCGTGGATTGTGTCAGTTTCTGATTCAAGAACATTTGAATTAATCTTTTCTTCAAAAACTTTAGAAGAATCTCTGAGTACACCAAGTAAAAAAATCATTTTTTTAATTTTCAAAATTATATGCATTCTTTTCAGTTTTAATAACTTACAGATATGAATTTTAACTCCTTTATTTATTAAAATAGGATAATGATAAGATTCACTATTTTCTTTAAAGCAACATATCTTGAATATAAATGAAAAAATCCACAACAAGATATTAGCAAATTAAGTCCAAAAATATATATACATATATGCAAGTGGGATTTATTCCAGTCACATAAACCTAGTTCAATATTCACAACTCAAATAAAATAATTGATCACATCAATACATCAAATAATCAAAGTTATTTGATCATGTCAGAATCTGCAGAAAACTCATTTGACAAAATCCAACATCCATTTATGATAAAAACACTCAGCAAACTAGAAATAGAGGAAAGCATTTCCAACTAGATAAAGATCATCTACAAAATACCTGCAGGTACCATTATCCTTAGTAGTGAGAAACTAGATGCTTTACACCAAATTTGCTAGTCAGGGATGTCTTCCGTTACCACTCCTATTCACTGTTGTACTGGAAATCCTAGCTAATGCAAAAAGATAAGAAAATAAAATAAAAGGTATGTAGAGAAGGAGGCAAAGAATAAAACTGTCTTTGTTCACAGACAGCATGATTATCTATTTAGAAAATCCCAAAAAATCAAAATAATTAAAGGATAATCTCCTAAAACTAATAAGCAATTATAGAAAAGTGGTGGTCTTTTTTTTTTTAATATCTTTTATTTATTTTTGAGAGACAGAGACAGTGCGAGCAGGGGAGGGTCAGAGAGAGAGAGGGACACAGAATCTGAAGCAGGCTCCAGGCTCTGAGCTAGCTGTCAGCACAGAGCCCGACGCGGGGCTTGAACCCAGGCACTGTGAGATCATGACCTGAGCCGAAGCCGGCCGCTTAACCGACTGAGCCACCCAGGTGCCCCATAAAAAAAAAAAATTTAGAAAAGTGGTGGTCTAATATATAAAAACCAATTGCTTTCTTATATACTGACAGTGAACAAATAAAATTTTAATTTACATTACACCTGAAAAACTTCATAAAATTTAGGAATAAGATTCACAAAATATATATAGGATCTGTATGAGGAAAAGAACAAAAACTCTCAAGAAATAAATCAAAGAAAATCTAAATAACTGGTATACATTTCATATTCATGGATAGGAAGCCTCGTTATTGTTAAAAATAGAAGAACCAGTTTTTACCAACTTAATCTGTATGTTCAGTACAATCCCAGACAAAATCTTAGCAAGTTATTTTGTGGATGTCAACAAATAAATTCTCAAATTTGTATTAAAAGGCAAAATACACAAATAGCCAACATAGTAATGAAGGAGAAGAACAAAATTGAAGGACTGATGATACCTGATCCATTTCTATTATAAAGGTAAACTAATTAAGGCAGTATGCGGTTCACATAAGAATAGACAAATAGATCAATGGAAAAGAATAGAAATCCCAGGGGCGCCTCGGTGGCTCAGTTGGTTGTGCGTCCAACTTCGGCTCAGGTCATGATCTCACAGTTCGTGGGTTTGAGCCCTGCGTTGGGCTCTGTGCTGACAGCTCAGAGCCTGGAGCCTGCTTCTGATTCTGTGTCTCCCTCTCTCTCTGCTCTTCCCTTGCTTGTGCTCTATATCTGCTTCTCCAAAATAACTAAATATCAAAAAAATATTAAAAGAAAAAGAATAGAAAGCCCAGATACAGATGCACATAATTATATTAAACTAATCTTTGAGAAGGCAGTAAAGACAATTTAATGTAGAAACAACAGTCTTTTCAACAAATGGTGCTGGAAGAAATGGACATTCCTATGCAAAGCAAACAAACAAAACACCAAAAAATCTAGACACAGATCTTACACAGAGATAGAAATCTTATATATTTTATAAAAGTTAACTCAAAATCTTTCCTAGAGCTAAGTGTAAAATGGAGAACTATAAAGATTCTAAAAGATAACAGGAGAAAATATAGGTGGCATTGGCTTGCCAATGAGTTTTTAGATACAACGCAAAGAGCACAATTCATAAAGGAAATAATTAATAAGTTGGACCTTATTTAAAGTTTTTTAAAAAATATATCCTATGAAAGATACTGTTGGAAGAATGAAAAGTCAAACTACAGATTAGGATAAACTCTTTACAAAACACATATCTGATAAAGAACTGGTATCCAAACTATACAAAGAACACATAAAGCTCAATAATAAAAGATAAGTGAATTAAGATAGGAAGCCTATATAAGCATATATATCAACATAGATCTATGGATGGTAAGTAAACATATAATAAAATGCCTATCATTATATATCATAAAGGATTTGCAAATCAATACAATTAGATACCACTACACATCTAATAGAATAACTGAAATCCAAAACACAGACATCAAATGCTGGTGAGGATGTACAGCAACAAGAACTCTTATTTATTGCTGATGGGAACGCAAAATGCAAAATGGTATAGTCACTTTGCCACACGGTTTGGCCTTTTATCCAAAATCAGACATGTTGTTACCATATGAAATCACGCTTCCTGGTGTCCACCCATAGAATCTGAAAACTTACATCTGCACAAAACTTGTACACACGTTTGCAGCAGCTTTATTCATAATTGCTAAAATTTATAAGCAGTAGAGGTTTCTTTGAATGGGTGATAGATAAACAACCTGTGTTACATCTATACAATGAAATATTTTTCAGTAATAACAATGAATGAACAGTAAGATCACCCAAAGATGCGGAAAAATCTAAATGTAGATTTCTTAGTGAAAGAAGCCAATTTGACAAGACTACATACTGTTGGATTCTAACTATACGACATTCTGAAAAAGGCACTACTCTGGAGACAGTAGAAAAGATCAATGATTGAAAGGTTTTAAGGATAAGGAAGAGAGATGAATATGTGGAGTACAGGGGATTTTTATGACAGGGAAACTATTCTGTATGGTACTATAATGGTGAATACATACCCTTATAGATTTGTCAAAATCTATAAAACCTACAACACTAGGAGTGGGGCATAACATAAACTATGGACTTATGTTCATCATACTGTGTCAATATTATCTTATCTAGTATAACAAATGTACCAACACTAATACTAGATGTGCATAATAGGGGAAACTGTCTACTCGGGAAGACAAAAGATGGAGAATAGGGGTAAATGAACACTGTGCTTTCTGCTCCTTTTTCAAGCCTAAAACTTGAAAAAGTGTAATACAAAGTGTAATTAAAAAAGTGTAATACAAAGGCCCCAGTGGAAGTCTTATTAGCAAAAAACAGATTCCATTGCTAATCTCTCATGAACCTTACTGAATCATGCACAGCAATATTCTGAGTTTGTTTTTGGATACATTCCTAGATATCCATCTGTTTTGAGGCTTTGTTTCAAGATAATTGACTGTTATAAAGATGAAGTTGTATTGCTTTAAATACTATCTAGGCCAAGATTTTTATCTTGCCAAAATGAAAATATGTACAATATTGATGAATCAGAAACATTCAAATGCTCTTTCTAATTGTCTTCTTTTTCTCTGAAAAAAAATGCAGACCGAGATTGTAGTTCTGTTATGTACTTTATGAATGTAAGCTCAAATAGAAAAATTCTATTCTGAAATTAGCGGAAAACTTTACCAAACTCTGTCAATAATGGTATGGAAAAAGTTGTGTTTTTTCTAGACGTGTTCACTATTTTATCCCAACTCTTTATTATGAAAAATTCAGGCATATAGAAAAGCTGAAAGAATTGAATATGTTGGTACCATAATAAAATACCAGAAAACTGGGTGACTTAAACAATAGAAAATTATTTTCTTAGCTCTGGAGGCTAGAAATCCAAGGTTGAAGTGTTGGAAGGTTTGGTTTCTTCTGAAGCCTCTCTCCTTGGCTTGCAAATGGCGGTCTTCCCTCTGTCTCCTCACATGGTCTTTTCTCTGTCTACAGGTATCCCTCCTACCTCTTTTTCTAGTTATAAGAGCTTCGCCTATATAACCTCACTTAATTTAGTTACCTTCTTAAAGGCCTTATCTCCCAATTACCATCACACTGGGGATTTGGACTTTATGTATTTTAGGGGGACACATTTCAGTTCATAACAGCACAAAATATGCATATACCATGACCTAACATCTACAATAAATATTTTGCTATATTTCATTCATTATGCATCCATACATCTATATATCCTTTTATATATTCATAAATCCATCTCATTTATTTTTTATTTTAATTTATGTTAGAGACATCAGCATACTTCACCCCTAACATCTCTCCACACAAATTATTATTTAGAGTTTGTTCTGTTTTTGCTTCTGTTTTCAAGAGGGAGAATCATAATTCTACTATTTGATAAGTTTTGACAAATCCATACATCTGCACTATCTAACTCTCTTGTAACTCTCATGCTCCTAGTAAAAAGCAGTCACTCTTACAATTTAAAAAAATAGATTAATTTGCCTTTTGTAGTTTCTCTCCAAGCAAAACCACACAATATAAACTTCATTGTGTAATATTTATTTTATTCAGAATAATATTTTCAAAAAATGACCCAGGTTTATTTCTTTACACCACTAAGTAATAAAGTTTTTTTCTTACTTTTTTTTTACCATTCTATTGTTCATAATCACTAAGGTACTTACAATTTGGAACTATTATTTTGAAAAGCTGCAAATGTACATTCTTGAGCAAGAGTCACATGAGGAAATTGACAAAAGTCAATTATTTACTTACCAGCAATGCGCAGATAGAATTTGACATGAAGAAAATAATATTTACAATAGTACCAAACTAAATATGTGCAGGATCTGTATGTGGAAGTTATTGTGACATTTATGAAAGAAATCAGAGAAGATTTATAAAAATGGTGAGATATTTTATGTTTATGAATCAAAAGACTTAATATTGACAAGATGTTGATTATTCCCAATGTAATCTTTAGATTTATCATAATCCCAATCAAAATTATTTTGTGTATGTAGACAAACTGATCCTAAAGTTTATATGGAAAGGCAAAACTTCCCACTAATCAACATAAGACTGAAGAAAAAAAATACTAAAATAAAAGGACTGATACTGATTTCAATATGTATTATAAAACTATTAATCAAGATATGAAAAATAGTCCCTATAGTTGAGTCTATGGTGTTGTACACTTAAACATATATGGGGATAGGTTTCATGCTAAGTGTTCCTAATATACACACACACACACACACACACACAGATACACACACACAATCAAGACAGTATTGATAAAAGCATAGATATAGTTCATTGGAACAAAATAAAGAGCTGAAAAATAGACTCAAGCAAATATAATCAAGTAATATTTGACAAAAACACAAAGGCAAATCAATTGAGAAAGGATAGTCTTTTCAATAAATGATGCTGGGACAACTGGACATTCATGACCAAAGAGTGAATCTAGACACATAACATAAGCCTTAGATTGAGTATTCGTGTCCCTCAAAAATTCATATGTTGAAGTCCCATTGACCAATGTAATGGTATAAGAAGGTAAGGGTCTTTGGGAGGTGATTACGTCATGAGGAGAGAGACTCTGTCCTTATAAAAGATGCCCTGGGTAGATCCTTCAATCCCTTCCATCACATGAGGACACTGACTGAAAGTACTGTCTATGAACCAAGAAAATGGCCCTAACCAGAAAGGGCCCATGCTGGTGCCTTGATCTTGGAACTTCTAGCTTGTAAAACTGTAGAAAATAAGTGTTTTGTTTATAAGTCACCAAGTCTATGTTACTTTTTATAGCAACCCAAATGGACTAAGATTTGCTTAGATCTATCACAAAAATTAGCAAAAAATGTGTCATAGACCTGAATGTACAACATAAAACTACAAAATTTCTAGAAGCAAATATAGAAGATAATCTATATGACCCTGAGTTTGTCAGTAAATATTTATGTATAACACAAAAAGATAAATTTATGAAGTTTAAAAAATAGATACACTGGATTTATCAAAATAAAGAAATGCTCTATGAAAGTCTTTAAGAAAATAAAATTACAATTCATAGACTAAAGAAAATATTTGCAAATTACATATCTGATTGAAGACTTGCATCTATATTATCAAAGGATTCTTAAAACTCAAAAATAATAAACTAAGAAAAAGTGCTCTACATCATTTGTCACTAGAAAAATGTAAATTAAAGCAACAGTAATGTACCATTACACATTATCATAATGGCTAACATCCAGAAGAACCTGACAACACCAAATGCTGGTAAGAATGTAGAGGAGCAGGTGCTCTTAGTTATGGGTGATGAAAGCAAAATGATAGAGGAGAAATTATTCAGGCTTTTGTTTTTAGAGTTGGATATAGACTTACCATATTACTCAACTGCTTTTAACATTGATGTCCAAACCTGCACATGAAAGTTTATATCATTTTATTATTATAATTATTTATTAATTATAATTTATTATCATTATATTTCCCAAGCTGGAAATAACAAACTGGAAATTCCCCCTCTTTAATATATGAATGAACAAAGTGTGATACATCAATACAATGAAATACTATTTGGCAAGACAGGTGAATGAGTTAATAGTTTATGTAATGACATAGTGAATCTTGGATGCATTTTGCTAAGTGAAAATAGCCAGACTGAAAAGTTACATATTCTGTGAATCCATTCATATCACATTCTGGAAAATGTGGAAAACAGATCACTCATTTTCAGAGATTTAGGAAGAAAAATAATTTGATGAGAGGAAGCATATGGGGTATTTTAGGGTCAAGTAACTAATATGTATGGTGAAACTTAGTGTATGCAAGTAAAAAAGTAATCAATCAGATTTTAGGGAATCCTACAAAAACAAATTGTGACAAAATGATTTAACAGTATCTATCTATCTATCTATCTATCTATCTATCTATCTATCTATCATCTATCTACCTACCTATATATCTAAAATAAATTTACTGAAGTGGGAAAAATGTTAATCAAATAACTGAAAAACTGTGTTTTGACTGCTAACTGTAAGATCTTTAGTGGTTGTACACGAACACTATACTCTAGTTGGCACATGAGAAGGTGCTTCTCTTGAAGAGGTGAGTTATTCTAAAACTGTTGTACATGTATGGTCTAGTTGAATAAATAAATGAATGCCTAGCACATGGTTGGAGCCAGAGGTCTAACAGTTGGAGCAGAAGGCTACATGTAAATAAAAGTAGTGGACTAAAATTAGTCACTTAGAACTGGATTAGAGTGAAGACATCAGTATTAACTCATGGTTAGCTGAATATAGATACAGATGCACAGATGCAGAAATTGCTTAAAGGTTTATGTGTATATGTAGTTTGTGAATATATATACATGTATTTTCTAGTTGTTTCCACTGAGAGCACCTAGAAACAGTTATACACCAGTGACAATGAGGATACCTAATATCCAGATACTGGTTTCTAATACCTTCTCCCCCATAAGAAAATAGAACTCTTTGGAAAAGAGCTGATTCTAGATCTGGGGTAGAAACAGTTTCTCGTGTCTCCCTTCTTAATAAAAATGTATATTATCTTGCTACATTATCTTCTACATTCTACATTCTTATTTTATTCAAGTATAATTAACATATATATATATATATTCTTTATATTAGTTAGAACTTCATTTTTGGCTAGTGGAATAAAGAGTCAAAACAACAGTAGCTCAAACAAGGTAGAAGTTCATCTCTTATAAATCTGATTTTCACATTCCAAGTCTGAAGTGTCAGCTGTCTCGTGTCAGAGACCTAACTATTCCTATTTTTTTGTTACACTATCAGGAGAGTATTCCTTGTCTCCATTATCTAAGAATGCTTAACATCTTCCACCTCAGGGAAGGAGATGGGCTATGATCTAAAAGCTGCAGACTTCTTTGTAATTATAACTCATTGGCCTGACGTTACAGTTTGCCTTACAGTGCTCAAAAGAGATGTTGTCTTTATTTCTTTGGCTATGTGCCCAGCTACAACTCAGTTGTACAGGTACTGAGACAAATGCATATCTCTAGTTGTGTAAATTTTATAAGCTTTAAAAGTTCTTCAAAATTTAATTATGCTAAAATTTATATTTAATTAGTTAAAAAAGAGCAAGTGTAACACATTGTGCTAAACTTTATTTTCCATTGACAATATGTAACTTCCCGTAGTTTGGACAATATTTGCACTGTTCCTAAACACAATATGTTTACTGTCTCAGACTGATGATGATGATGATAATGATGATAGATAGATAGATAGATAAATAGATGGATTATTCTTATCACCCTGAAAGACTCTTTTCTTTCTACCCTCAACTCCTACATCTCTGTGCTAGGGTCTCTGAAAAGAAGATGCTTAGTGGGATTAGATATACAGAAGATGTATTGGGAAAAAAAGAAGAGAACCAAAGAAAGTGTGAAAAACTTTATGCCACAATGTACATCTGAAAAAATGTGAATGAGAGGAAAGAAGGTATACTGGCTAGAAAGAGTCTCAGATCACAGGGCAGTTTCAAACACTTTTTGACAATTTGTCTACCTTCACATTGTCATAAGGAACCCTTACATCACCTATACGTGTGAACTAAGAGGTTCTGAGGAAACTTTGGAGAGTGACTTGGGTTCTGGGATGGTGTTTACTCTTAATCTGCAACAGTCCTTGTTGATATATCTGAGTATTAAAATTTTCCACCTTGTATATTCCAAGTAAATGGTCTTAATGGTCTGTTTGGAAAACTGTTAGTAGAATCATCACAGTGTATATTTACTATCTGACTTTCGTTTAAGCCAGTGGATTTCAGATCTGAAAATTGGCTCAGATCTGGAAACTGAGTAAAGGATTATGAATTGGAGTGACCATCCTCAGACTCCTGCTTCTGAATTATTACCTATTTTGGTTGTAGATGTTAAAAAGATCTTTGCTAGCTGCCCATCTGTTTACCTATAAGGATAATTTCTTATCAGCCATATCTATTACTTCCTTTGGGGAAAGCCTTTTTGATTGACCATTTGATCCGGCTGGCCATTAAAATAATTGTGGCCTTTTTGCTTCTGGAGGTTAAGTGTCACCATCTGGCCCCTATTACTTTGGAACATTATTATGCTCATTGTTAAGAACAAACCTGGCCCTGTGACAGCCTATTTTGCCATCAGCCCTGACTGTCAGAGAACTTACCAAGAAATTTCTTAGGAATACTAGTACTCTGTTCACCAGTGCATTTATGATGATATTAATGAATAACAAGTTCTGCCCTTCCCTCCCATGAACTTTAATTTTATAAGCCTTTGACCTCACATAATATATCTACTTTCATGTTCAATTCCCTCAGCCTCTTTATTTCCTAGTCTACGTTTACGTCTTAGTCTATGTTTAGGGGAAACCAGGAATCTCATTTTCTCAGCATTGGCCATTGCTTTTCACAGGTTTTTAGGAAACACACTAGCTGGGAGATTGCCACGTTTTCTATTATTATTTTCAAGTGTGTGTCTTGACAAAATGCCCTTAAATCAAGAAATTCTTGAGGTATAATTGACATACAATAAATTGAACATATTTGTAATGTACAATTTTGACATATGCATACACTCATGAAACTGTCACCTTAATCAAGAAAAACAACATATTCATTATCTACAAAATTTTCATCCTGCCTACTTGTATTACTTCTCCCCTCACCTTGACTCACTTGATGATATACTTTTCATCAGTATATATTTGTTTGCATTTTATAGAACTTAATGAAAATTAAATAATATAATATGTACTTTTTTTCTACCTTCTTTAATTTCAGCATAATTACTTAGCATAATTTTTTATTTCATCTATATTATTGTATGTATCAGTATTTTACTCTTTGTTTTTGGTGAATATTATTCCACTCTATGGCAATACTGTATTTGGTTTATCCATTTACCAGTCAGTCAACATTGGGAAGTTTAGAGTTTTGGGGTATTGCATATAGAACTTCTATATGAACATTTATAAATAAATCTATGTATGGAACATATATTTCATTCTCAAGGGAATACCTAAGAATGAAATGGATTTGTCATTTGGTAAGCAAGTATAGTTTTTTTTTCCTAATGAGGTTGTTCTATTTCACATTCCTAACATCAGTATATGAGAATTACAGTGGATCATAACATTTGGTACAATATTTTAAATTTTAGATATTCAAATTGACATATAAGGTATTCCATTGTGTTTTTGATTTCTTTTTGCATTTCCTTAAAGACTGATGATGTTGAGAATTTTTTGATGTACCTATTTGCCATCCATATCTAATGATTATGAGGAGAAATCCTTCATCAGATAAGTGGCTTTCATATATTTTTCCCCACTCGATTTTTTAAAATTTATTATTAAGAGAGAGCACAAGTGGGTGAAGGGCAGATCGAGAGGGACACACAATCTGAAGCAGGCTCCAGGCTCTGAGCTGTCAGCACAGAGCCCAACCTGGGTTCGAGCTCACAAGCTGTGAGATCAAGACCTGAGCCGAAGTCGGATGCTCAATTGACTGAGCCACCCAGGCATCCTCAGCCCTAGATTTTTATCTTTTCATCTTTTTAAGGTGAAATTTTCAACATTTTAAATTTTTATAAAAATGTATCAATTTGCCAATTTACCAACTTATCAATTTTTAGTGGATTATGCTTTATGCTTTTGTTTGAGTATTTAAGAAATATTTGTCCAATTTGGGGCACCTGGGCAGCTCAGTCAGTTACGTGTCTGACTTTGGCTCAGGTCATGATCTCACGGTTTGTGAGTTTGAGCCGGGGTAGGGCTCTGTGCTGACAGCTGAGAGCCTGGAGCCTGCCTCAGATTCTGTGTCTCCCTCTCTCTGCCCCTCCCATGCTCATGCTCTGTCTCTCTCTGTCTCTCGATTAAAAAAGTAAAATAAATAAAATAAAACAATAAAAATATAAATATTTGTCCGGTTCAAGTAACAAAGATTTTCTCTATTTTTCCTTCCTGATATTTTCTAGGTTTAGCTTTTATATCTTGGCCTAGAATACATTACAAAATTTTCTTTTGCTTTTTAACATTATTCATATTTTTGATAGCATCTTTTTTTTTTTAATGTGCTTCATACCCAGCACTGAGCCCAATGCAGGGCTTGAACTCACAACCACAGCAATTGAGCCACCCAGGTATCCCTGTGATAGTTTCTTTAAAAAAAAAACAAAACAGCTGTTTGCTATTTTACAAATTTAAATGATAAACATCTCATAAAACCCACACTAAAAAGTTTATTCTTCTTCTTCTAAGGATGCATTCCTTCTACAGAACACATTTTGATTTAATTTTTATGGATGTTGTAAATTATCCATTGAAATTTATTTTTTCATATAAATACCCATTTTTAAGTATCATTTTTTGAAAATACTGTATTTTCTTCAATGAATTATCTGTATCATTTTTGAAAATTACTTGAACATATATTTGTAGGTCTATTTCTGGAGTTGTTATTCTGTGCCAATAATTTTTGCCAAGCATTTTATGCCAACAACATACTGTCTTGATTATTGTGGCTTAATAATAAGTTTGAACATTAAGAAGGATAAGATCTTTATTTTTCCTACATAAATTGTATTTGATTTTGCTATTCTGTCTTTTCCATTTATTTTATTTAATTTTTAAATAGTTTATTGTCAAATTGGTTTCCATATAACACCCAGTGCTCTTCCCCACAATTGCCCTCCTCCATCACCACCACCTCTTTTTCTCCCTCCCCCTTCCCCTTCAACCCTCAGTTCATTTTCAACATTCAATAGTCCCTGTCTCTCCCCAACTCTCTTTCCCTCTTCCCCTCCCCATGGTCCTCCATTAGGTTTCTCCTGTTCTCCTGTTAGACCTATGAGTGCAAACATATGGTATCTGTCCTTCTCCGCCTGACTTATTTTGCTTAGCATGACACCCTCGAGGTCCATCCACCTTGCTACAAATGGCCATATTTCATTCTTTCTCATTGCCATGTAATACTCCATTGTATATATATATTCCACATCTTCTTGACCCATTCATCAGGCAATGGACATTTAGACTCTTTCCATGATTTGGCTATTGTTGACAGTGCTGCTATGAACATTGGAGTCTTTTCCATTTAGAATAAGTATAAATTTAGGGAAAAAAAGCTTGGATTTTCATTAAAGTTGCATTGAATTTATAGATTGATGTAGGAAATTGTTATTGATATTCAGTGTTCTCAATCATAACAAAGGCATGTCTATAAATTTATTTCAATCAGCAGTGTTTTATAGTTTGCTAATTAGACATTTTGCATATCTTTTTGTCAGATTTAACTCCTCAACTCAGGGAGAAGACTGCACTCCAACTGAGTTTTCCATCTCAGTGTCATAGCCTAAAGAATGTCTCCAGTTAGTAGGGTGGGACATTCATAGGGCTCTTTCATTTCCTGTCTGTCTGGCATCACTGTCCTTTATTTATTTATTTGTTTATTTATGAGAAAGGGAGAGAGCATGAGCTGGGAGGATGGATAGAGAGAGAAGGAGAGAAAGAGAACTTTAAGCGGATTCCACACCCAATGTGTAAGGCTCAATCTCACAACCCTGAGATCATTACTTGAGCTGAAATTGAGAGTCAGATACTTAACTCACTAAGCCACTCAGGTGTTCCTTGTCCTTTTATGATTGTTGTCAATGTCATGAAAAGCATGGTTGTACATATTCTGTTCATGTTTTTAAATTGATTAAATTGGAAGATCCCTGATACCCCATTTTACTAGAAATAAATGTCTGGTAATAGAGTTTCAATCAGAAGGAAACTATATTTTTCAAAAGGTGTTTGCCTTTGGTTCAGAAGAGCAGAATACTATTAAGGCAAATTGACTGTGTAATCTTCTGTTTTCTAAATTCACCAAAAGCATTTACTATCATTTTAAAAATTTTTTCATCTTCAAAACCAATCACTGTGCCTGGCACATAGACAGTTGAAAGACTCCTTGCACTCTGAGGCCTCTTGATTAAAGAGATAATTATATGAATAATGGAATTTGTAGTTCATTAATATTAATAGAATTAAAATACTTAAAATATATATAATTTCAAATTATATGATTATTTTTAACATAATTTACATTTATTTGATCTACATAGTTTACTTAGTATGTAACTTTTCCAAAAAGTCCTTTAGTTTCCTCAGCAATGTTAAATGACAAGATTTGACGTAGAATTTTAAGATGTATAGGTTGCATACTAATGGCTTCCTTTCTATGAGCTTTCATTATGATAAAAAATTATCCCGTTTATAAAAGATTCACATTGTCATAGTTGGCCTCTATTAAAGAGAGTTACAACATTTTTTAAATGGTCTTCATTATTTAAGTGTGTTTTATTTATTTTTTATTTTATCTTTTTGCATTTTTATTTATTTTTGAGAGTTAGAGTGAAACAGAGTATGAGCAAGGAGGGGCAGAGATAAGGTGACACAGAATCTGAAGTAGGCTCCAGGCTCTGAGCAAGCTTTTAGCACAGCGCCTGACATGGGACTCAAACCCACAAACTGAGATCATGACCTGAGCCGAAGTCAGACACTTAATTGACTGAGCCACCCATGTGCCCCGAATAGTAATTTAAAAATTAAAATGAACTAGTTCTTTTTGCTTTTACTTACTGAAAAAAGCTTAAAAATTATTATATTTCTCAGTTTCTAGACAAGTCAATCCAAAACACTCTACTTTATAAATGGCCTTTTTTATATTGTTTATGTTTTCCTGTTTCCTGGTTTGCTAGCCCTTGGTTTTAATAAATTCTTTTTGAATATGTCAGTCTTCTTTGGGAACTAAAGATTTATTGACAACAATGACAGCATCATAACGGTATAGAGTCCTGAAGTCCTCATTAGCTGCCCTGTTCTCCTTTGACAAGTGGCAGGATACACACCACTATACTAAGGAGGAGGACAAGTGTTCTGCTTTGAAAACATTCTTCCCAGTACATCCTTATTCAACTATTAAATCTACTTATAAAAATATGATTATTATGGCCATTGTTTTCCAAGAAAATCTAAAGTTCTTTGTCCATGAAGCCTTATCTTTCATCATACATAATTCTTAGACACACAATTTAGAATTTATTATTGATCTTTATATGCAACTATTTTTATGTCTGTAAGTCTCCTCTCCATGTAATTATATGTTCACTGAAGACAGATATATATCTTATATATTTCTTTTCTTTCTTTCTTTCTTTTTTTTTAAAGAGAGAGAAAGTTAAAGAGCAGGGGAGGTGCAGGGAGAGAAGGATAAGAGAGTCTTAAGCAGGCTTCATGGAACATGGAACTGAATTTAGGGTCTGATATCTTAAGCATGAGATTATGATCTCAGCTGAAACCAAGAGTTGGACACTTAACCAACTGGGCCTCCCAGGTGCCCTTCTGATTTCTTTATAACTTTTAACACTTTTTCTATGAAGCATTAGTTTTCTAATTATAATATTAAATATTTTTTATCTAATTGAATGAATAAAGGGGGAAATCATTGCTCTATTAAGTATGAATAGAAAGTGTATTGCACTTAAATATTCAAGTGTCAAGAATACCAACATAAACCCTCACAAGCATCACATCTACTCTGCACCACACCTACTGATCATAGAGTTCTGCAGAGCTTCAATTTTAGTGGAAATAACATCAAGTCTCTTTCAGGAAGCAGCTCAGAGCACATCTCGTTAAAACTCCCCACATTTAGGCCAAGGTTCAAACACTCCCCACTGCTGGCAAAGAGAAACTCTACAGAGGACTGACATGTGGCATAGAGAAGCCAAAACACAGAAGCAAACTGCATCGAAGCACACACTAGAAATATTCCTGGAGGGCCAGACCCTGGATATTATACGACCTCTTCTTCATAAAGCCATTACTCTCAGGAATAGGAAACATAACAGGCTTTCCTAATACAAAGAAGAAGATAGAGACTTAGAAAGAAATGCCAAGACAAAGAAATTTATCCCAAAATAAAGAACAAGAAAAGGTCACAGCCAAGGATCTAGTCAAAACAGATATGAATAATATGTCTGGTCTAGAATTTAAAACAACAATCATAAAGATACTAGCTTCTGGGCTTTAGAAAAGCATGGAAGACAGCAGGGAGACCCTTACCACAGAGAAAAAAGAGCTAAAATCTAATCAGGCCAAAATGAACAATGCAATAGCTGAGATTTGAAACTTGGCTGAACGTAATGACCACAAGGATGGAAGAAACAGAGGAACAAATAAATGATATAGAAGATAGAAATATGGAAAATAATGAAGCTGAACCAAAGAGGGAAAGAAAATTTTAGATCAGAAAAAGAAATCAGTGACTCCATCAAGCATAACATTTTCTTTTTTTTGTCACAGAAATCTTAGAAGAAGAGAGGGAAAAGGGAGAAGAAGATTGATTTGAGGAAATTATAGCTGAAAACTTCCCCTAATCTGGAGAAGGAAATAGACATATATCTCCAGGAGACACAGAGAACTCCCATCAAAATAAACTGAGTAGGCCGACACCAAGATATACTGTAGTTAAATTTGCAAAATACAGAGACAAAAAAATCCCAAAACCTACAAGACAAAAGAAGTCCATAACTTGCAAGGGAAGACCAATAGGTTTAGCAGCAGAACTCTCCACATAAAACTTGGCAGGTTAGAAGGGACTGACATGATATTTATTGTGATAAATGGGAAAAATCTGCAGCCAAGAATATTCATCCATCAAGACTGTCATTCAGAATAGAAGAGATAAAGAGTTTCCCAGACTAATAAAAACTAAAGGAGTTTGTGACTACTAAACTAGCCCTACAAGAAATATTAAATAGTACTCCTTCAGTGGGAAAGAAAGACCAAATGTGATAAAGACTACAAAAGAACAAAGAAATTATCCAGAAACAATGACAAAACAAATAATAAAATGGCACTAAATTTGTATATATCATTAATTACTCTGAATGTAAATGAACTAAATGCTCAAATCAAAAGACATAAGGTTTCAGAATGGATTAAAATAAATAAGACCCATCTATCTATATGCTGTTAAGGAGACTCATTTTAGACCTAAAGACACATGCAGATTGAAAGTGAGGGGATGGGGAACCATTTATCATGCAAATGGACATCCAAAGAAAGCCAGAGTGGCCATACTTTCATCAGACTAATTAGATTTTAAAACAAAGATTAACAAGAAATGAAAAAGGGCACTATATCTTAATAAAGAGATCTTTCTAACAACAAGATCTAACAATTCTAAATATTTATTTCCCCAACTTGGAGCACCCAAATATATAAAACAATTAATAAGAAAAATAAAGGAACTCAATGATAACAATAAAATAGTATTAGGGGACTTTAATAACTTACTTACATCAATGTACAGAACATCTAAGCATAAAATCAACAAGGAAATAATAGTTTTGAATGACACACAAACCAAATGGAATTAACAGTTATATTTACAACATTTCATCCAAATGCAGAAGAATTCACATTCATTTTGTACATGGGACATTCTTCAGAACACATGACATATTAGGTCACAGATAGGTACAAAAAGATTCAGATTGTACAATACATATTTTCAGACCATGGAGCTATGAAACTTGAAGTCGACTACAAGAAAAAGTTTGGAAAGACCACAAATACACAGAGGTTAAAGAACACCCTACTAAAGAATGAATGAGTCAACCTGGAAATTAAAGAGTAAATTAAAAAATACATAGAAACAAATGAAAATAAATATGACTGTCCAAACGCTTCGGGATGCAGCTAAACTGGTCATAAGAAGGAAGAATTGAGCAATACAGGCCTACTTAAAGAAGCAAGAAAATCTCAAATAAGGAACCTAACCTTACACCTAAAAGCTAGAAAAGAACAACAAAGGAAGCATAAAGCTGAAAGAAAGGCAATAATAAAGATTATAGCAAAAATAAATGATATAAAAGGAAAAAATACAGTAGAACAGATCAATGAAACCAGGAGTTTATTCTTTGAAATAATTAATAAAATTGAAAAAACACCCTAGCCAGACTTTTCAAAAAGAAAAGAGAAAAGACCCAAATAAATAAAATCACAGATGAGGGAAGAGAAATCACAACCAACACCAAGGAAATATAAATAATTATAAGAATAATAATGAAAAATTATATGCCAACAAATTGTGCAATCTGGAAGAAACTGATAAATTCCTAGAAACATAAAAACTAGTAAACCAAAACAGGAATAGAAAACTTGAAGAAACCAATAATTGACAAAAAACTGCATTAGTAGTCAAAAAAATCTCTCCCAAAAATAAAAGTCTAGGATCAGATGGCTTCCCAGGGCAATTATAACAAACATTTAAAAAAGAGTTAGTATCTATTTCTCAAACTGTTCAAAAAAATAGAACTGGAAAGAAAACTTCCAAACTAATTCTTTCAAACTGGCATTGACCTGAATCCAAAACCAGACAAAGATTCTACTAAATAGGAGAACTACAGGCCATTATCCCTGATGAACATAGATGCAAATTTTCTCAAGATACTAGCAAATCAAATCCAGAGGTACATTAAAATTCTATGATCAAGCTGCAGGGTGGTTCAATATTCACAAGTCATTCAGCATGATAAACCACATTAATAAAAGAAAGGATAAGAACCATATGATCCTCTCAATAGATGCAGAAAAAGCATTTGTTAAAGTACAACATCATTCTTGATAAAAACCCTCAGCAAAGTAGAGATTGAGGAAACATACCTCAACATAATAAAGGCCAAATATGTAAAACCCACTGCTAAGATCATTCTCAATTGGAAAAAACTGACAGCTTTTCTGCTATGGTCAGGACAAAGATAGGGATGTCTACTACCACCACTGTTATTTAACATAGTGCTAGAAGTCCTAGCCTCAACAATCAGACCACACAAAGAAATAAAAGGCCTCCAAGTTGGCAGAGAAGAAGTCAAACTTTCACCCTTCATAGATGACAGGATACTCTACATGGAAAATTTGAAAGACACCCTTCTGCAAAAAAGAAAGGAAGAAAAGAAAGAAAGAAAGAAAGAGAGAGGGAGAGAGAGAGAAAGAAAGGGGGAAAGAAAGAAAGAAAAACTGCTAGAACTGATACATGAATTCAGCAAAGTTGCAGGATACAAAAGAAACATACAAAAATCTGTTATATTTCTATATACCAATAATCAAACAGCAGAAAGAAAAATAAAAAATCTATTTCATTTACATTTGCACCAAAAACCATAAGATACCTAGGAATAAACCTAACCAAAGACATAAAAGATCTGTACTCTAAAAACTATAAAACGCTTCTGAAAGAAATTGAATGTGACACAAAGATGGAAAACCATTCCATACTCATAAATTGCAAGAACAAATATTGTTAAAACACTTATACTATCCAAAGTAATCTACATATTTATTACAGTCCCTATCAAAAAATACTTATCAGTACTTTTCACAAAGCTAGAACAAACAATCCTAAAATGTGTATAAAACCACAAAAGACCCTGATAGACAAAGCAATCTTGAAAAAGAAAAATAAAATTGGAGACATTAAAATTCTAGATTTCAAGGAGGTTGTTTCCTACTTTCTCCTCGAGGATTTTGATGGTTTTCTGTCACACATTCAAGTCCTTCAACCATTTTGAGTTTCTTTTTGTGTATGGTGTAAGAAAGTGGTCTAGTTTCATTCTTCTGCCTGTTGCTGTCCAGTTCTCCCAGCACCACCTGCTAAAGAGGCAGTCTTTTTTCCATCAGATACTCTTTCCTGCTTTGTCAAAATTTAATTGGCTGTACATTCGTGGGCCCAGTTCTGGGTTCTCTATTCTATTCCATTGGTCTATGTGTCTGTTTTTGTGCCAATACCATACTGTCTTGATGATGACAGTTTTGTAGTAGAGGCTAAAGTCTGGGATTGTGATGCCTCCTGTTTTGGTTTTTTTCTTCAATATGACTTTGGCTATTCAGGGTCTTTTGTGGTTCCATACGAATTTGAGGATAGTTTGTTCTAGCTTTGAGAAGAACGGTGGTGCAATTTTGATGGGGATTGCATTGAATGGTTAGATTGCTTTGGGTAATAATAACATTTTCACAATGTTTATTCTTTCGAACCATGAGCATGGAATGTTTTTCCATTTCTTGGTGTCTTCTTCAATCTCTTTTATAAGTTTTCTATAGTTTTCATCATATAGGTCTTTTACATCCTTGGTTAGGTTTACTCCTAGGTAATTTATGGATTTCTGTGCAATCGTGAATGGGATCAGTTTCTTGATTTCTCTTTCTACTGCTTCATTATTGGTGTATAGCACCTCAACTGCAGCAATTTCCTACTCAACACATCCCCAAAGACAAGGGAAATGGAAGCAAAAATGAACTATTGGGACCTCATCAAGATAAAAACTTCTGCACTGCAAAGGAAACAATCAAGAAAACTAATAGGCAACCGACAGAATGGGAAAAGATAGTGGCAAATGACATATCAGATAAAAGACTAGTATCCAAAATCTACAAGAAACTCACCAAACTCCACACCCAAAAAACAAATAACCCAGTGAAGAAATGGGCAGAAGACATAAACAGACAATTCTCCAAAGAGGACATCCAGATGGCCTACAAGCACATGAAACGATGCTCAACATCACTCATCATCAGGGAAACACAAATCAAAGCCACACTGAGATACCACCTCGTGAGAGTCAGAGTGGCTAAAATGAACAAATCAAGAGACTATAGATACTGGCGAGGATGTGGAGAAACGGGCACCCTCTTACACTGTTGGTGAGAATGTAAACTGACGCAGCCTCTCTGGAAAACAGTGTGGAGGTTCCTCAAAAAATATCCATAGAACTCCCCTATGACCCAGCAATAGCACTGCTAGGGATTTATCCAAGGGATACAGAAGTGCTGATGCATAGGAGCACATGTACCCCAATGTTCATAGCAACACTGTCAACAATAGCCAAATAATGGAAAGAGCCTAAATGTCCATCACCTAATGAATGGATCAAGAAGATGTGGTATATATATACAATGGAGTATTACATGGCAATGAGAAAGAATAAAATCTGGCCATTTGTAGCAAGGTGGATGGACCTTGAGGGTGTCATGCTAAGCAAAATAAGTCAGGCGGAGAAGGACAGATACCATATGTTTGCACTCATAGGTCTAACAAGAGAACAGGAGAAACCTAATGGAGGACCAGGGGGAGGGGAAGTGGGAAAGAGAGTTGGGGAGAGAGAGGGACGCAAAATCTGAGGGACTATTGAATACTGAAAATGAACTGAGGGTTGAAGGGGAAGGGAAAGAGGGAAAAGAGGTGGTGGTGATGGAGGTGGGTATTTGTGGGGAAGAGCAATGGGTGTTATATGGAAACCAATTTGACAATAAACTATTTAAAAAATTCTAGATTTTAAGTTATATTACAAAGCTGCAGTCATCAAGATGGTATAGTACTGGCATAAAAGCAGGCGTATAGACATATAGATGGACCCACAACATCTTTGACAAAGCCAGAAAGAATACTAAATGGAAAAAAAGTCTCTTCAAGAAATAGTGTGGGGATAACTGGACAGCAACATGCAAAAGCATGAAATTAGACCACTTTCTTACACCATATACAAAAATAAATTCAAAATAGATGATAGACCTGGGTGACTGAGTCAGTTAAGCATCCAATTTTTGATTTCAGCTCAGGTCATGATCTCACAGTTCATGAGAGACCAAGTGCGGCTCTGCACTGACAGCACATAGCTGCTTGGGATTCTTTCTCTCTTTCTCTCTCTGCCCTTCCCCTGTGCACATGCTTGTGCGCTCTCTCGCTCGCTCTCTCTCTCTCTCTCTCTCTCTCCCTCAAAAACAAATAAATAAACTTAAAAAATGGATGAAAGACCTTAATATGAGACACAAGACTATCAAGATCTGAGAGGAGAACAAAGGCAGCAGCATCTTTGGCCTTGACTGTAGCACATTCTTACTAGATATGTCTCCTGAGGCAAGGGAAACAAAACCATACATGAACTATTGGGACCTCACCAAGATAAAAACTTCATCATATCAAAGAAAGGTTGTTATTTTCAGCCACTCTTACTGGTGTGAGGTGATATCTCAGTGTGGCTTTGATTTGTACTTCCTTGATGATGAGTCACATTGAGCATCTTCTCATGTGTCTGTTGGCCATTGGGATGTCTTCTTTGGAAAAGTATCTATTCATGTCTTATGCCCATTTCTTCACTGGGTTATTTGTTTTTTGGTTGTTGAGTTTGTTAGGTTTTTTATAGATCTTTGATACTAACCCTTTTTCTAATATGTCATTTGCAAATATCTTCTCCCATTTCATAGGTTGTCTTTTAGTTTTGTCAATTGTTTCCTTTGCTTTGCAGAAGCTTTATATCTTGATGAGGTCCCAACAGTTTTTTTTTTTTTTTTTGCTTTTAAAGCAAAACGTTTGAAGACGTGTCTAAGAAGTTGCTGTGGCTGAGGTCAAAGATGTTGCTACCTGTTTTCTCCAGTAGGATTTTGATGGTTTCTTGTCTCACATTCAGGTCTTTCATCCATTTGGAATTTATGTTTGGGTATGGTGAAAGAAAGGGGTCCAGGTTCATTCTTCTGCACGTTGCTGTCTGGGTCTCCCCTTACCATTTGCTAAAGAGATTGTCTTTTTTCCTTTGGATACTCTATGCTTTGCTGAAGATTAGCTGGCCATATATTTTGGGGCCCATTTCTGGGTTCTTTATTCTATTCCATTGGTCTCTGTGTCTGTTTTTGTGCTAGTACCATACTGTCCTGATGATTACAGCTTTGTATTACAGGTTAAAATCCAGAATTGTGATGCCTCCTGCTTTGGTTCTCTTTTCCAACATTACTTTGGCTATTTAAGGTGTTTTGTGGTTCCATACAAATTTTAGAATTTTTTTTTAGCTCTGTGAAGAATGCTCGTGCAATTTTGATTCAGATTGAATTGAACGTGTAGATTGCTTTGGGTAGTATTGACATCTTAACAATATTTGTTCTTCCAACCCAAGAGCATAGAATGGTTTTCCATTTATTTGTGTTTTCTATTTCTTTCATAAGCTTTCTATACTTTTCAGCATACAGAATTTTTACCTCTTTGGTTAAGTTTATTCCTATGTATTTTATGGTTCTTGGTGCAATTGTAAATGGGCTCGACTTACTGATTTCAATTTTTGTTGCTTTATTATTGGTGCATAGAAATGCAACTCATTTCTCTACATTGATTTTATATCCTGTGACTTTGCTGAATTCATGTATCAGTTCTAGGAGATTTTTGGTGGAGTCTTTCAGGTTTTCCATGTAGAGTATCTAGTCATCTGTGAAAAGTGAAAGTTTGGCTTCTTCTATGCCAATATGGACACCTTTTTATTTTATTTTGTTGTCTGATTGCTGAGGCAAGGACTTCAAACACTATGTTAAAAAACGTGATAGTGGACATCCCTGTCATGTTCCTCATATCAAGGTAAAAGCTCTCAGTTTTTCCACATTGGGGATGATATTATTTATGGGCCTTTCATATATGACTTTTATGATATTAAGTTATATTCCTTCTATCCCACTTTCTAGAGGGTTTTTTTTTTGTAAGAAAGGATGCTGTATTTTGTCAAATGCTTTCCCTGCATCTACTGAGAAGATGATGTGGTTCTTATCTATTCTTCTCTTAATATGATGTATCACATTTACTCATTTGTGAATATTTAACCAACCTTGCAGCCCACGAATGAATTCCACTGAATCGCAGCAAATAATTATTTTAATATACTGTTGAATTTTATTTGCTAGTATCTTGTTGAGAATGTTTGCATCCATGTTCATCAAGGATGTTGGCCTGTAATTCTCTTTTTTATTGGGGTCTTTGGTTTGGGAATCAAGGTAATGCTGGCTTCAAAGAATGAATCTGAAAACTTTCTTTCCATTTTTTTGGGAATAGCTTTAGAAGAAAAGGTATGAATTCTGCTTTAAATCTCTGGTAGAATTCCCCTGGGAAGCCATCTGGCCCAGGACTCTTACTTGCTGGGAGATTTTTGATAATTGATTCAATTCCTTCATTATTTATTGGTCTGTTCAAATTTTCTACTTTTTTCCTTTTGAGTTTTGGTAGTATATGGGTGTTTTGGGATTTGTCCATTTCTTTCAGATTGTCTAGTTTGTTGGCATAGAGTTTTTTATAGTATTATCTAATAATTGTTCATATTTGTGTGGTGTTGGTTGTGATCTCTCCTCTTTCATTCATGATTTTATCTCCTTGGGTCTTCTCTCTTTTCTTTTTGAGAAGTCTGACTGGGATTTATCAATTTGTTTATTCTTTAAAAAGACAAAATCTTAGATTCATTGATCTACTGTTTTCTGGGATTCTATATTGTTTATTTCTGCTTTAATCTTTATTATTTCTCTTCTGCTGGCCTTGGGCTTTCTTTGCTGCTGCTTTTCTAGTTTCTTTAAATGTAAGGTTAGGTTCTCAATTTGGGATCTTTCTTCCTTCTAGAGGTAGACCTGAGTTGCAATGTATTTTCCTCTTAGGATTGTCGTTGCTGCCTCCCAAAGGGTTTGGACTGTCATGTTTTCATTTTCATTTGCTTTCATATATTTTTAAATTTCTTCTTTAATTTCTTGGTTGACCCATTCGTTCTCTAGTAGGATGTTCTTTAATCTCGGTGTATTTGGGGCTTTCTAAATTTTTCCTTGTGGCTGATTTCAAGTTACATAATGTTGTCATCTGAAAAATATGCATGGTGTGATCTCAATCATTTTATATTTGTTGAACATTGTTTTGTAAGCCAGTATGTGATCTATTTTGGAGAATGTTCCATGTGCACTTGAGAAGAATGTGTATTCTGCTGTTTTTGGATGAAAAGTTTTGGATATATCTGTTAAGTCTATCTGCTCCAATGTGTCAGTCAGAGCTGTTGTTTCCATACTGAATTTCTGCCTAGATGATTTTTCCATTGCTGTATATGGAGTATTGAAGTCACCTACAATCACAGTATTACTATCTATACATTTATTTTTGTTTGTGATTGATTCATATATTTGCTTCCATATTGTGAACATAAACATTTACAACCGTTAGCTCTTCTTGAAGTATAGATCCCTTAATTATGATATAATGCCCTTTTTCATCTCTTGTTACTGTCTTTGTTTTAAAATCTAGCTTGTCTGATATAAGTATGGCTATTCCAGCTTTTTTTTGCCGTCAGCACCATGATATATGGTTCTTCATCCTCTCACTTTCAATCTGCAGGTGTCCTCAGGTCTAAACTAAGTCTCTTGTAGGCAGCATATAGACGAATATTGTTTTTTAAATCTATTCTGATACCTTTATGTCTTTTGATGGAGGCAGTTAGTACATTTACAGTCAGAGTGATTATTGAAAGATGGATTTAGTATCATTGTGTTATCTTTAGGTTTTGTGCTTGTGGTAATGTCTCTGGTTCTTTGTCGTCTTTGCTGCTTTCTGCTCACAGAGTTCCCCTTAGGATCTCTTGCAGGACTGGTTTAGTGGTCATGAACTCCTTCAGTTTTGTTAGTCTGGGAAAGCCTTTATCTCTCCTATTCTGAATAATGGCCTTGCTGGACAAAAGATTCTTGGCTACATCTTTTCCCTTTTCACACACTGAATGTTTCCTGCCACTTACTTCTGACTTGCCAAGTTTCAGTGGACAGATTTGCTATGACCCTTTTGTGTCTATCATTGTAGGTTAGGGCCTGTTTGTACCTAGCTACTTTCAGAAGTCTCTATCTTTGTATATAGCCAGTTTCACTCTGATATGTCATGGTATTGACCTGTGTTTGCTAATTTTGAGGGGAATTCTTTGTGCCTTTTGGACTTGGATATCTGTTTCCTTCCCTATATTAAAGACTTTTTCAGCTATAATTTGTTCAGATAATCTTTCTGTCCCTTTCCCTCTCTTCTTCTTTTGGGACTCCTATGATATAAATATTATTTCATTTCATTGAAGCACTTAGGTCTCTAATTCTCCCTTTGTGGTCTACTAATTTCCTTTTCCTCTTTTTCTCAGTCTTCATCAATTTTCATAATTTCATCTTCTATTTCACCTGTTCTCTTCTCTGCTTCTCTTCCATCTTTGCTGTCACTGCATCTAGTTTATTTTGCATCTCATTTACAGCATTTCTTAAATCATTGTGACTATTTCTTCGATCTTTGATCTCTGCAGTAATAGATTTTTTACTGTCTTCTATGCTTTTTTTCAGACCAGATATTAGTTTTATGACTATTATGCTAAATTCTTGTTCAGATATATAGTTTATATATATTGTTTATATCTGTTTTGAGCAATTTTTTGGCTGTCACTTCTTCCTGGAATTTCTTCTGAGGAGAAATCATCTGTTTCATCATTTTGGCTATGTTTCTGTCTTTTATGTGTTTTAATAGATTGTTATGTATCCTGTACCTGCAAGTACTACTATATTAAAAAGGGTCACACACTGTCCAAGGCCTGGCCCTTCAGGAGGTGTTTTTGGAGTGTGTTGTGTGCACTCTACTGTTGCATATTTGGCTGCTTTATCCCACTGCTCATAGTGGTGGATTGTTCAGAACTGCCACCAGCTGTGCTTTGATTTGTTCATTGAAGTAACTCTAGAAAAAAGGAATGGGGGTGGGGAACCTTATCTCATCCAAAGAGAAAAATGAAAGGAGCAAAAAAAGAAAGACCAGGCAGAAAATCAAAGAAACTATAAGACTTAATCCAGAAAGAGAGAGAGAGAGAGAGAGAGAGAGAGAGAGAGAGGAAAATAGAGGAGATACAGAAAATGTGTGAAAAGAATAGTGTAAAAATGCCTGATTAAACAAATGAGCAGCCAGAAACGGTAATAAAGAAAGGGGAAAAATATATATGAATTGACAAAAAGTGAAATGAGAAACTATAAGCTTGATTCCCAAGGGGGGAAAAGAAGAGGAGAGTGGAAAGAAAAAGAAGGAAAATAGAGGAAAAAAAACCATACTAACATACAAAACCACAGGACAGTTGTCTGTTGATTCCTGGGATCAATGGCTGCACTGATTGGGAGGAGAGGCCATCTGGTTTGATCAGTGTTAAGTCCCACTCTATTGGATAAGGAGTTACCAGGACAGAGTTTGCTGTAAGCAGACCCTCCCTTTATTGTGGGGCTACTGTCCTGTTCCTTGAAGCCCCATTGTGCTGGTGATGGGAAGAAAAATGGTGACTCCCCAATCTCTCCTCCCTGGACCAGGTATCTCAAACCACACTGTTCAGAGCAGCTCTGGCCGCTGGCTTGACCTGCTTCACAGTCTCCCATGCCTCCTAGTCACTCAGCTGGGATTGAAAATCTGTTGTCTTAAATGACACTGGTTCTGGGGTAGCATCACTCCACTCAGCTGACAAAGGGACTTTGGCTGATGGATTTCTGCAGGATCTTTTGTGCTGGTGTTGGGGGGTAATATACCCTCTTCCTACAGTACTGGAGGGAGGGGACTATTCTCTCAGTGTGTTCCTGAGAGAGCTGCCAAGATACCATGCCCCCTGGCTGGCTCCATCCCATCAAGGCATGCACACAAGGCTGGGGCTACTATCTAGAGAAAGTCATGCATTCCTGAAAGCTCCAGTCCTCAGCTCCTAAAGCTGTTTGCACAGTGAAATCTAGAACTCTCTGTATTTCTTGTCCTAAAGTCCACGGTCTGGAGAGGGTTTTCTCTTGTCCAAACACAATACCATACTTTCACAGCCTCTTTGCTCCCTTCCGTCTCTCCACAGAAGGAGTTTCCTACCCTCTGTGCCTATGCCACCCATTTTATCTCTCCAAACTCCCACACACTCACTTCTGTCTTATCAAGCTATCTCTGTCCACTTGTGGATATTTTTCTGTCACACTGCAGACAGAATTCGTGGGTGTTCCAAGTATTCTGACTTAAATACAGCTGTATTTGAAGGGCAAGGGAAATCCTGGTCCCCTTCCTTCTCTGCCCCTGTAATTCCTCTCTCCTGTACGGGGGGTCATTTGTACAAGGTGTGGCAAAGGAGAAGGTTTCCTCCAAGTTGCACCTTCTTCCGCTGACTGGGTCCTTGCAATCACCTCTGGAATTCGAGGACTGGACCTTCTCATCACCTTCTAGGGCTACCCAATGGGCCAATGCTCCTGGCTCATACTACGCATTTTGGTGGTTGGTGCGAGACAGGACACCTGCTGCCCCTGACCCCAGGTGACCTTCTATGATTTTGACTACTCTATGTACTTTATATAAGTGAAGTCATGCAGCATTTACCTTTTTGCAATTGGCTTATTTCACTTGCACAATATCTTCTAGGTTCATCCATGTTGTAGCATAGGGGTAAATTTTCCTCCTTTCTAAGCTGAATAATGTTCCATTGTATGTATATACCATACTTACTTCCTCATTCATTCACTGATGGACACTTGGGCATTTCCAGGTCTTAGCTGATGGTTAATGCTGCTATGAACATGGAACTGGAAATATCTCTTTGAGACCCTGTTTCAAATTATTTTGAGTATATACTCAAAAATGGATTAGCTGTGAATATGATAATTCTATTTTAATGTGTTTAAAGAATCTTCAGACTATTTTCCATGATGACTGTACAGATTTATGTTCCAACCAACAGTGCTTAAGAGTTTCTGTTTCTTCACATCCTTGCCAATATTTGTTATCTTTTGGGTTGTTTTGATAGCAGCTACCCCAACAGGTGTGAGGTGACATCTCATTGTGGTTTTAATTTGCATTTCCCTGATGATTAGTGATGTTGAGCAAAGTTTCATGTGCCGTTGGCCATCTGTGTGTCTTCTTTGGAAAATGTCTATTCATGTACTCTGCCCATTTTAAAATCAGATTCTTCTTGGGGTTTTGTTGTTGTTATTGACTTGTATGATTTCTTTGTGTATTTTGGGTATTAACCCATTATTAGACCTATGATTGCCAATATTTTCTTCTATTCAGTAAATTGCCTTTTGATTTTAATAATGATTTCCTTCACTGTGCAGAAGCTTTTTAGTTTGATGTAGCCCCTCTTTGTTTATTTTGCCTTGCCTTTGAAGTCAGATTTAAAAAAATCTATAATACTGATGTCAAGGAGTTTACCTTCTATGTTTTCTTCTAGGAATTTTATGGTTTCAGGCCCTACATGTAGACTTGTATAGACATGTACACAGCATAATGGTGTGCTTTCATTATTTTGCATGTAGCTGTCCCATTTTCTCAGCAGTATTTGTTGAAGGATCTCTTCTTCCCCATTGAGTATTTTTGGATTATTTACCACGTATGTATTTATTTATTTTTGGAATTTTTATTATGATATATATCATATTTAGAAAATATTATAAATTATATTCTTGCTTTTCTAATTCTAGAAAGGATAAAATTAATATTTAGATAGTTCACAGGATCCTTACTTATAATGGAGTATATTTTCTATATTATTTAACCAAACTTTCAAGATTTAACAATATGATTTCTAAAAGTTTTCACTGAGCTAACACTTTATTTTATTCTTTTGGATAATCACTTGTTTTTCTTGTTGTTATTTTTATTAGCAAACAGAAAACTTGGTAAAATCCTGTTGGATGTTTTGGGTACTTTTGCTAAGAAAATTGTTATTAACCTGAGATTGTAGTCAATAGCCCAGATGAGATTTCTTATTAGACCCTCTGAAATATGAACTTCTTCCTCCATATCTAGGCTGGAGTAATCCTGTATACATAGATGTGTTTGGATGCTAGTGACATTCTTATTTGAGCCAGTTTACTTTATCAGTAATCTCAGAGCTTTATAAAATGTAACACAACCTTAGAAGAGAGTACAGTAAGCTCATTCATGGATATAGTCCTCATTTTTCTTTCCCATATTTCCAGGCTAAAACAGTTTGATCAAAACTAAAACAGTTTTCCTGAACTCAAAGCTAAAAAACTATAAAAAATTTTCTTTATATTCCAAAGTCTCTGGAAATTCCACTAAAAGCTTGTATAACAGGTTTAGGATCTATCCTTCATTTATAGATGAGGGTTTGAGGCATGTTAATTTAGAAGAATGTTTAAAATTAGTAACATGTGCTCAAGTATATGGTTAGTTTTTTAAATAATACTTGTTTTATTATTATAAATTATGTTGAAATATTGCCAGAACTATTCATGTGCTTACAATCTCACATGGTGAATAGAGAAAGATTTAACTTCTTCCTATTCCAAAAATTAGCTCTAAAATTGCTCTGTCTTTTTCTAATTGAGAATCTACCTTCAATTATTCAAAATGCCAGTGATGGTCTTCTCACAGCCCAGCTCCAAATTTAAATTGATAAATGTACTTTAAAACCAATTTCTAGAGAAATCTTCATCTCATCAAACCCTGAGTTTCATTTTGGCCTCACCAAAATTGTGCCCTTTGCTCCTTAATTGGCAATCCTGTGCTCATCTTTTCTCTATACAACTTTGGGGTTCAATTAGTAAGATTTCAGGTAACTTACTAAAGAATTGCCCCAACATCTGTCTATGTAGAAGAACAAGATGGTTTATTCTGGAAATTGGCCTTGAAGTTAAAAGTTTGCTTGGCAGAGTGTAAATACCAAATAAGTTGTCCTGACGTTATACCAATGTCCATTGAGCCAACTTTCCCTTTGTCTTGTTCTTGGCTAAATTTCTCATTTTACAATCTGTAGCCAACTTTTCCTATTACATAATGTATTTAAGATATCTATGATTATACCTCCTTTGTATGGAAAATATGACAGAAAAATGTTTATAATTGTCTACCACTCTCCACAAATGTACATGGAATGTTGATAAACTCCACTTTGCTGAGCTTTCAAAACTTAAACACAGTAATAAAGAATGCCCACAAGAATGTAATGATTGTATAACTCAGATGGAGTTAAATTTCTCTGCAGACAAAAAAGATACAAATAAAGCCAAGATGATCTATTCAGAGAGATTTAGACAGGAGTCTGGGAGTTTAGAGGCCATATACAAGAATGAAGCAACTCAGAGAATAATTGAGAATTAAGAAGTATACAGTAATTTAATATATTGTATATTGTGTGATAAATCCAGTCACATTCATTTCCCCTCTGTAACCTCTCAGCAATATGTCTGTTTCTCATTTATGCCTGCTAGAGTAAGTTTTCTTTGGAGAGAATGGAAAACTCCATGGATAACAAGGCTGCCTATGGACTGGATGTAGATTGGTTTCATTGCGTGTTTACTCTGTGGCTTCACTTCTTCCCAACATCTTTTCCACATGATTATTTATTGTTGACATTTGTTAATCTAGATTATACCCCCCAACCCTTATATTTACCTAGGTGCTATGGATTGGAATTTTGTATTCTCCCAAAATTAATATGTTGAAATCCTAACTCCCAAGGCAATAGTATTTAGGAGGTGCATACTTTGAGATGTGATTAGGTCATGAAGATGACCTAATGTGTCCATGTATATAGAGAGCCTATATTTTGGTTCACAAATGATGACTTTTAGCTGCAACTTCACATGGAAGAAAGTGTAAAGCGTATCACTAGGGCCTCTTTTATAAGTGCACTAATCCCATCATGAGGGCTACACTCTCACCATTGACAACAGAGCTCCTGAGAGTTTATAAAAATAAAGTTGCTGACCCTAGTCAAGATCTATTCAATCTATCATCTTAAAACCTTGGACTTCCTAGCTTTTGCAAATGTGAAAAATAAATGTTGTTATTAAACCACTCTGTTTACAGTATTTTGTTATAGCATTTCAAGGTGGACTAAGGAAGATGCTCCCAACACTACTGAACACTGATCTGCAGACCAGCGCCAAGAGAATATCATACATACCCGAGGTGCTAGTCAAAATCCATTTCCCTGTATATTGTCTCCATCATTATAGAGTCAATGGTTCTGGATAAGGGCCAGCAATTTTGTTTTTATAAACTCCCAGAAGATTTTGAAGTAAGGATAAAGAATCACTTTTTTTAAAAACTCTATCAGACCGCAGGCTTGACCTAGATTATTGTCAATTTTGTTGCTAGGTAGAATCCTTGTTCTTTCCTATCGCTGTGCTGTCAGGGGGAATTACTAAAAAATAGAGATATCCAGGAAACCAGCAGTCATCAGATAGTTGAATCTTAATAAACATTAATTTCTTTTTCTCTTTTTTAAGTAGCAAAATTACAAGCAGTATATAGATTATGGTAATTTTTTCCTCATACAATGCAAATATGAAAATGTTTTGACAATTCATAACATACAGTGTTCTATCAGTGCTGATCAGGATAAGTGTACTCTTTAATCCCCATTACCTATTTCATCCATCTCTCCACTCACCTGCTTTATGATAACCATCAATTTGTGTCCTTTTCTTGTTTTGTGCCTCCTCTTTTTTTTTCTTTTGTTCATTTGTTTTGTTGCTTAAATTCTACATATGAGTAAAATTACATGATATATTTGCTTCTATTTTGACTTAATATATTTTGGGATATTTCCATGGTACATATCTCCCTATTTTTTTAATTACATGATATTTTATTGTGTGAATGTACTATAATTTGATTTATATAACTAGTTGTCTATTAATGAAATACAGGTAGTTACCAACCTTTTATTATTAAAAAGTGCTGCAATGAATAACTCTTTAAGTCATTTTAAGTGTACTAGTATAAATTCTAGGTTAAGTTCCCCCAAAATATATGAGATATAAGATCATATGTTCTTTTTGATATTCAAGATCAGATAAAATTTTATAGTGTAGCTAGAAATGTGAAAATTTTGCTCCTGAACCTTTACATCTCAATATATTTTAAAAATATTTTATAGTAGGGAATTCTGGCTACTTAGTATAGAATTTTAAATGATACATTTAACAAGCTCTGAACATAAATTTCAAATTTTCTGGGTTACTTTTGCATTTAAGATTCTCACTTGGGACACCTGGGTGTCCCAGTTTGTTAAAGCATCCGATTCTTGCTTTTCAGCTCATGTCATGATCTCATGGTTTGTGTGCTTGAGCCCTGTGTAGGGTTCTGTGCTGACGATGGAGTCTGCTTGGGAGTCTCTCTCCGTCTCTCTCTGCCCCTCCCGCATGAGCACCATACGCATGTGCACTCTCTCTCTCAAAATAAATAAATAAACATTTTTTAAAAATTTAAAAATCCCAATTGATATTAAGGATAATTCTTTCTTTGCCCATCATCACATATAACATAAGTAAAACACACATAAAACATTTTTAAATTTTAAATTTTAAAATAGCATTTTCTGGGATGCTTGGGTCAGTTGAGCATCCACCTTCAACTCACATCGTGATCTCATGGTTCATGAGTTCCAGCCCCATGTTGGGCTCTGTGCTGACAGCTCAGAGCCTGGAGCCTGTTTCGGATTATGTATCTCCCTCTCTCTCTCTGCCCTTTCCCTTGTCATATTCTGTCTCTCTCTATCAAAAATAAACATAAAAAATACAATAAAAAAACAAAAAAATACAATACAAATTTTCTGTCAACACTTCTTGTATGAAAAGTAGTAGGTTTCCATTTTATTTGCAAATCAGAACCACCTGTTAGAATCTCCACCCTAAATGTTTCTTGGGTGGGCCTCACACATCCTCTTCCATATTTCACAGGTTATTCACACATCTTTGTATTTAAGAGCAGTTGATCTTAAATATATAAGAATTTTTAAAGTACTATTATTTAAAACTTGCTTAGTTATTAGGTAATGAGTTCACCTTTTTTGAATTGTCTACTATCGTTTCTGCACCATATTAATGACATCATTCAAAATTTGGTGAATGATTTGAACACACATGCATTAGCCAGAGCATGTATGTGCTAGGCCATTATTACCTCACTTAACATTGGATGTGTTTAGCATTATCACATGCACCTTGCAGGGTATTATCTAAAAGTCTGAATTTTAGAATTCACATAAACTTTTTTCTTTAATAAATCATTTCACAACTCTTATATGGCAATGCAAAACCGTACTGGTTTGCTAGTGACCAGAATTAATGCTACATCTAAAGATTCTATTTTATACAGAATTAATAACCCAAGACATAGGCTTACCTTCATCACTAGAAGTACAGATTAGATGACATAATATGAAAAGGAAGTAAAATTTCTAAAGTGGGCATCAGTTAAGTTGATAATAGGTAATAAAGCCCCAGGACAGAGATAGAATAATAATTTTTAACAAAGATCGGTAGTAAACTGAAAGTTAAAACAATTTACTATACAAATGTCTATGAAAAAGTCATTAAACAAAATAAAAATCAGGTTATAAATTTTCAGCTAACCTAATGAAATATTAAGTAATGACCTACTGCATGAAAATATACTGTGACTTTTGAAAATAGACTTTTACTAAATGGTTCTTTTATATCATCAATATGTATAAAAATAGTTCCCAAAGTAGAATAAACACTGATAAAATATTTGTCTTAGATATAGCACAATAAAACACTAAAACTAGAAAACAAGGAGCAACTTCCAAGCTACTTTATCATTCTCTGAAAGGTGCAGTTCAATACCCTCCTCCTTAATCTCTAATTCACTTTGCCAGGGGGATGAACCTAATAGTCTGTTTGAGTGGCGTATCTTACAAGAAGTAGATACTTGAATTACTCGTGGTGCTTGGAGACAAGAACATTGACCATTTGCCCCCGTAGGTAAGGTTTCTTATGAATGAAGAGATGAGATGGTGCTCAAGACACTTTCCTCTAGCTCCTTTACCCTTTTCTCTGTTCCATTCTTCATTTTATTAATTCAAGTGTTTCTAAGATTTATAGAATATTCAATATTGAGGCTTAAACATGAGAATCCAGTGCTGATAATATGTTTCTGGCCTTGAATTAGACAATATGTTTCAATAGTTTCAAAACATTAATTCAGCTCTATTGTGTTTTAGGGATCATTTTATCCACTTGTACTTTGCTGAGCACAAAACCTCTCTATTTGTTGAAAAGTGCAAAATAAAATATTAATATAAATTGGATATATGTAATGAAAAGTTTGTTATCAATCAAATACCATTGACCATTTCAAACGATTTGACTTTGGCAACCCAGTTTTTTATGTTTATTTAATTTCTTAATTTGTTAATGTTTTTATTTATTTTTGAGAGATAGAGAGAGATAGTGAGAGCAGGGGAGGGTCAGAGAGAGAGGGAGATGCAGATTCTGAAGTAGGTTCCAGGCTCTGAGCTAACTGTCAGCACAGAGCCCGAGGTGGGGCTCTAACCCACAAACCATGAGATCATGACCTGAGCCCAGGCTAGACGCTTAACTAACTGACCCACTCAGGAGCCCCATGTTAATTTATTTTTGAGAGAGAGAGAAAAAGAGAGAGAAAGAGAGAGAGTGCACATTGCAAGCGAGTGGGGGAGGGGCAGAGAGTGAAGGAGACAGAAAATCTGAAGCAGGCTCCAGGTTCAGAGCTCTCAGCTGAGAACTGACATGAGGCTCCAACTCATGAACAGTGAGATCATGACCTGAGCCTAAGTTGGACGCTCAACCAACTGAGCCACCCAGGAGACCAGGAACAAATTTTAAATCATAGCCAACACAATTTTAATCTATATTTATATTTTCTTGCATGTCTTTACCTTACCTCATGGATTTTTAATTTTAACTTTTAAATATTTGTTATTTCTTTATGATAATAGCACAATATCATATCTACCCTTCAAATAAATATTTGTTTTAATACAGTATTAACTATGGGCAAAATATTATATAACAGATCTCTAGCACTAAATCATTTCGCATGAGTGAAAACACTCATCAAGAATAACAAACACCTATTTTCTCTGTTCCCCTAACCCTTGAAAACTATCATTTTACTTCCTGCTCCTATGTCTTTAACTACTTTAGATAACTCATATAAGTGGAATCATACAGTAATTGTCCTTTTGTGACTTGCTTATTTTACTTAGCATAATGTCCTCAAGATTAATACTTGTTGTCACAGCATGATCTCCCTATTTTAAGAATGAATAAAAGTCATTCATTTATTCCGTGCATGTATATACCACATTTTCCTTATCCATTCATCTAGTGAGGGATATTTAGATTATTTCTACATCTTGGCTATTGTACGTAACGCTGCAGTGAACGTGGAAATCCAATATATCTTCAGGAGACTGATTTCAAATCTTTTGGATAAACACCTGGAAGTAGAATCATATTGTATTTCTATTTTTTAACTTCTATATATTTTCTCTATATATTTTCTAGTGCAGCTGAATCATTTTACATTCCTATCAACAGTGTACAAAGATTCCAATTTCTCTACATCCTTGCTAACACTTATCCTTTGCTTTCTAGATAATAGCCACCCTAAAAGGAATGAGATGTTATATCACTGAGCACTTTATTTGCATTTCTCTGGGGGTTAGTCATGTTGAACATCTTACGATGTATCTGATAGTCATTTTTAGGTCTTATTTGGATAAATGTCCATTCAATTCCTTTGCCCATCTTAATTAGGTCATTTGTTTTATTACTGTAAGAGTCACCTTAAGGTGGCGACCGAGCGGCCATTTCTCTGGGGGCTGGAGGAGAACACGTGCACAGATGACCCCCGCCCCTCACCTGCAGACCTGGGATGTCCTGCCCCATTTGGAAGCAGCCAATCATGAAGCTCTAGCTTCCCATCACCCTGACAGACAAGGCAGCCTATTCCATCCCGCCACGTCCCTGAAAGGCCCTTATTTGATAATCTGCCCTCCAAGATCAAACCCAGAACCCCACACCCATAAAACCCCCCACCCATCGTCTATCAGGCACGACTTCCCTGACTCCCCACTCCCCGGGTCATGGGACCTTGCCCGGGAATCGCAGATCCCAATAAAAACTTTCTTGGCCTCATAACGTGGTCTCTTTTTCCTCCCATCTCTGCCTCCATCTATTAAATCTTACAATTACTATTAAATCTTACAATTACTACAATTACTCCAACTACTATGTAGAAGGAATTCCTTCTACAATTTAGATATTAACACTTTGTCAGATATATGGTTTTAAATATTTTCTTGAATTCTGTAGTAGTTCAATAAAAATTCTATTATTTCCATTGTTGTATAGAACTCTTTTAGTTTACCATAGTATCACTTGTCTATTTTTACGCTTGTTGCCCATGCTTTTGGTGTCATATCCAGCATTCAGTGCCAAGAACAATGTCATGAAGCATTTCCCTATATTTTCTTCAAGAATTGTTATAGTTTCACATCTTAACATTTAGATGTTTAATACACTTGATTTGATTTTTGTGCAGGTGTATGATATGGGTCCAATTTCATTTTTTCTCCTTGTGGACATTTAGTTTTCCCCACACCATTTATTGAAGAGAGTATCCTTTCCTCATTCTTTTTTTTTTTTTGTTTGTTTGTTTTGTTTTGTTTTGTTTTTGTATTCTTGCTGAAGATGAATTGCCTATATATATGTGAGTTTATTTCTGGGTTGTCTTATGTTGCATCGATCTATATGTCTGTTTTTATGCCAATACAATGCTGTTTTAGTCACTGTAGCTTTATAATATATTTTGAATTTAGAAGTGTGATACCTCCAACTTTGTTCCTACTTAAGACTGTTTCGGCGTTCCAAAATTCTTTGTGATTCCAAATGAATTTTAGTATTTTTTTCTATTTCTTTTTAAAAAATGCCATTAGATTGCTTTGAGTAAAATTGACATTGAACAATATTAAGTCTCCAATTCATGAACATGGGATTCATTTCCATTTATTTGTATCTGCTTTAATATCTTTATCAATGTTTTGTAGTTTCTACTGTATAAACTTCACCTCCTTAGTTAAGTGCATTTCTAAGTATTTTTAAGCTATTTAAATGGGATTGTTTTTAAATTCCCTTTCCATATAGTCTTTTGTTAATTGTATGGAAATACAACTGACTTGTATTTTGGCTTAGTATTCTGTAACTTTACTGAATATTTAAAATATTTTTTCAATGTTTGTTTATTTTTGAGAAACAGAGAAAGACAGAGTGTGAGCAGGGAAGGGGCAGAGAAAGAGAGAGACACAGAATCCCAAGCAGGCTCAGGCTCTGAGCTGTCAGCACAGAGCCTGACAGGGGGCTTGAACTCATGAACCGCAAGTTCATGACCTGAGCTGAAGTCAGACACTTAACTGACTGAGCCAACCAGACACTCCTTGAATATTTTTATTTGTCTAAAATTTAAAATCTGTTTAGATTTTTCTACATATAAGATCATGTCATCTGTAAGCATAGATCATTTTATTTCTTCTCTGAGTATTCAAATGCATTTTATTTCCTTTTGTAGTCTAGTTGCTCTCTTTAGGAATTCCAGTACTATTTTGAATGGAAGTGGTGAGTGTGGGTTTCCTGAAAAGCCCAGATTGGATGACTTCACTAGTAAACTCTACCAAGTAATTAAAGAAGGATTAATACCAATTCTTCTCAATCTCTTCCAAAAATTGAAGAGGAAAAAACATTTCCAAACTTATTTTCTGAGACCAGCATTATCCTGACACCAAAGCTAGACTAAGACACTACAAGAAAAAACACTACAGGGAAATATCTCTGATAAACATAGAAGCAAAAATTTCAACAAAATATGTAAATTCAGCACATTAAAAGAATGGGGTGTGACCAAATAGGATTTATCCTTGGGATACAAAGATGGTTCACCACATGAAAATCAGTTAGTGTGATACATCGCATTAACAGATTGGAGGATAAAAACCACGTGATCATCTTAATAGATGCCAAAAAAAGTATTTGGCAAAATTCAACACACTTTCCTAATAAACACTTAACAAACTAGCAATACAAGGGAATTAACTATTTTCTATTTATTTAAACCCATGTTAGTGTACAGATAGTGTAGTATTGGTTTCAGGAATAGAATTCAGTGTTTCATCACTTACAAATAACACCCAGTACTCATCCCAACAAATGTCCTCATCACCCATTTAGAAGGAAATTATCTTAACATAATAAAAGCTAGGTAACATCATACTCAACTGTGAAAAATTGATATCTTTCTATTAAAGACTATTAGAAATTGTAATTTCTATTAGCATATCTGCAGAACATAAGAATGGAGTGAAATCTTCAGCAACATTTGATAAAAATCTGATCTGGTAACATTAGTTACTTTATCTAAATACAAATACAACACAGTGAAAATATACTCTTGACGTTGCACAAATGTAATTTACCTGACTCTTTGTTATCAATTTATCTCTTCTCAACTTTAAGATAAAGAAAGGAGCTAGCTTCTACACACAAAAATTGATTTTTAAATATTGATATGATATGTTGAATAGCACTCAATCATGTATTAAGTCTAAGTCAATACTGTGTATGTTTTGGAAACATGGTGAATAAAAGCTACATGTATACTTTATATATAATAAACTTTAAAAAATGAGTTTGGGGCCAAACACTTTGGATTTGGATATAATAAATAACGTCCACTAGTGTTCACTTCTAAGGATAGTGCAGCATCAGAAAGATTTAAAAAATGCAAAATTACACTTCTTCAACAAACTTGTCCAATGGGTAGTTACCTATTAAGTGTTTAAGCAAAACTACTGTACAGTAATTGACGGCAGCAAAATGTGTGAGATACTTATTGACAAGGATAATAATAATAAGGAACATTTTATAACATTTTACAAGGTATAAAGTACCTTCTTCTGTGTTACACATTTTGAATTGTTACATGTCTTATAAATTGCCTTTCTCTATTCCCCAAGACCTTCACTTCAGTTGGTGACTGAAAAGAAGCATGTACTTGCAGTTGGCAGATTTCACTTCATATTCTGGTTCTACTACTTGGTGATGGAATCAGGCAGAGTGTTATCTTTCTATTAAACTCAATTAACTTGATCCCTAAAATATATTATACATATGATATTAATAGTAATCTCTATATTATGAATATAAATTTATAATTTATGTATATATAAAATGGTGATTGATTACCTCCTCATTTTTTCTAGTTGTATAATGTCTTGATTTGCTAAAAATTAATTATACCATTTTAAGATAAATGGCTAGTTCTCTTAATATGCCCTTTAGTAATCTTATATTACTTATTAGAGTATTTATATCTTTTTAAAAATATTTATTTAGTTTGGGAGAGAGAGATCACACACACGTGAGAGAGAATGTGGTAGGGGGCAGAGAAAGTAGGCAGGGCTCCATCTCCTAAACCACAAGATCATGACCTAAGTGGAAATCAAAAGTTGGAAGATTGACTGAGCCACCCCCGCACCCCTTGAAGGTTTACATCTTACAGAGCAGAAGTAGACAAACTTTTTCTGCAAAGGACCAGACAGTGTGTATTTTCTGCCTTTTGGGATATGCAGTCTGTCTTGTAACCACCTTCCCTGCAGTTATTCCAGGAAGGCAGTCAGAGAGATACATAAACAATTCAGTGTGGCTGTGTTCCAATAAAATGTTATTTACAAAAACAAGCCATAAGCCATACTGTGCTTCAGTTCTGGAGGGAAGTAAAAATAATAGAAGGTAATTGTTATGAATATTGTTCAGGAATGAACTTTGGGTGATGAAGAAGGAGATTACTGATAAATAAAACTAGACTTTGGATAATATTGCACACTCACTGAATTTTGTGAAATTCGTAAAATTATTCATTAAAATTTGCATAACATAAAGAGAAAAAAAGGTTTTTAATTCAAATACCATAAGTTGTGTGTTAATTTTGCGATACATATTAGCCTCATTTTTCTTCTTCAAACATATATGTGGAGGGGCACCTGGGTGGCTTAGTCGGTTGAGCATCTGACTTTGGCTCAGGCCGCCATCTCACAGTTTGATTCCTCAGTTTGAGCCCTGAGTCAGTCTCTCTGTCTGCACAGAGCTCGCTTCAGATCCTCTGTCTCCTTTTCTCTCTGCCCCTCTCCTGCTCTCTCTCGCTCTCTCGCTCTCTCTCTCTAAAAATAAATAAACATTTAAAAACAAAAGCAAAAAGAACAAAAAAACAAAACAAACATATATATGGAAAGAGAGAGAGTAATATGCACATATTTGTGCCAAACTTGTATTAACTCACTTGACAACATACTACTTTCAAAATATATATATTTTTAGAAAAATTTCCCTTTTTATTCTAATAGGTAAAATTCTGTTCACAAGTATAACTGAGATACTTATGATTTTCTAAATTCAATTAAACTGCAAATATTTTAGTATTAAATTTACATTCTTAAAGACTATTGGCAAATCTTAACAATCACCATTGCTTATGAATAACTTCTCATCGTAATAAAAACGATGCAGTGTGTAATCTGAATACATTTCTCACTATTTTCCAAATCAGTATGGGTTGCAGTTAACAAAACTTTATTCTACTAAGCTTGCTCTGAGTCCATATGGTACTTGTAAAATATACGTAATACTTTTGCACTTGATCTCTGTGTTTAAAAAGAAAAAATTAAAAACCTCTTGTGATTTTTTTCCTTTTACAATGTATTGCATATGTTAGTGGAAAACTTTTGAGAAATCTTTAAAGAAGAAAGTTAAAGTTCTTCACATAATGATGAAAATACATTGAGAATCTTGCATAAGTCACATTAAATATAAAGGTGTATTTTTTCAGATTTTGTTTTCCTTTTACAGACATCAGATTAAATTGTGGGCAGGAGCAAAGATTGTTGGGAAGAACTAGTAGTGCCCTCTATTTACTAGGAAATAATCACCTCTGTTACACATTTTTGACAACTATTTTAAAGTAGTGTATTATGAAATGAACACAAGGATTCAGAACTTGGTGACAACCATTTGTCATTTTCAGTAAAACAATTTTCATAACTTGCTTTTTTAAATTTTTAGTTAAGTTTTAAGTTCACAGGGAAATTGAGTAGCAGAGACAGAGATTTCCTAAATACCATTTCCCCCAATACATGTGTAGCATTGTCAACATGCCCCACGAGAGAGGTCCAACTGTTACAGTTGATAGACCACCCCCACCACATCATTCTCACCGGAAGTCTGTCGTTTCTGTTAGAGTTCACTTGGTGCTGTGCATTCTAGGAGTCTGAATAAATTTATAACAACATATATCCACCATTATAGGATCGTAGAGTAGTTACACTTCACTAGAGTGCTTCTCCTTTGCATCCCCCCCTCCTCCAACCACTAGCAACCACGGGTACTTTTACTGTCTCATAGTTTTGCCTTTTCTGGAATGTCATAGAGTTGGAATCATTTGGCAGGTAATCTTTTCAGTTGGGCTTCTCTCAGTCAATATGTGATCAAGTTCCTTCCATGCCTTTTTCATGACTTGATAACTCACTTATTTTTATTACTAAATAGTCCTCCATCTTCTGGATGTACAGTTTATTTATTAATTCAACTACTGAGAGAAATCTTAACTGCTTGACTCTAAGCATTCTTATTCATGTTGTTGTGTAAATAAGTTTTCAGCTCCTTTAGGTAAACACTAAGGAGTGTGATTGCTGGATTGTATGGTAAAAGTATGTTTAGTTTTGAAGGAAACTGTCAGTCTTCCAAAGTGACTGTACCATTTGACATTACCATCAGAAATGAAAGAGTTCGTATTGCTCCACATCCCTGTCAGCATTTGGTGTTTAAGTGTTCCAGATGCTGGCCATTCCAATATTTGTATAGCCATATTTTATTATTTTAATTTGCATTCCCAGTGCAGAACATTTTTTCATATGCCAATTTGCCACCTGCATATCTTTTTTGATATTGTGTCTATTAAGGTGTTTGGCCCATATTTAAAGTTAAGTTTTATAAATTGTTGAGTTTTTTTATTTTTTTAAGTTTATTTTGAAAAAGAGAGAGAAAGAGAGAGAGAGAAGTGGGGGCAGAGAGAGAGAGAGAGAGAGGGAGAAAGATATAAAATTCCAAGCAGGTTTTGCGCTGTCAGTGCAGAGCCGTATGTGGGTCTTGAACTCATAGGATCATGATCTGAGCTGAAATCAAGAGTTGGATGCTTAAACCACAAAGCCACCCAGGTGCCCCTTTATTGTTAAGTTTTAATAGTTCTTGTACATTCTGATTAATAATTATTTACTAGATATGTCTTTTGCAAGTATTTTCTCCCAGCCTATGGCTTATCTTTTCAGTCTCTTGATAGAATCTTTCACAGAGCAGAAATTTTAATTTTACTGAAATCGAGTTTATCAGTTTCTTCTTTCATGGATTGTGTCTTGCTGTTGTACCTAAAAAGTCATCACCAAACCTAAAGTCATCTAGATTTTTTCCTATGTTATTTTGAAGTTTTATGTGTTATGTTTAGGTTTATGATTCATTTTGAATTAATTTTTATGAAGTCGGTTAGATCTATATCTAGATTTATGTATATACATATGTGTGTATATATGTATTTGCATGTGTGTCTGTCTTTTATTATATCTTATAATTTTATCTTGATGGCCAGATGTGATGCCCTAGGTAAAATTATCTGCTGTAAAAAGGCCTTTAGTAATGTATTGGTATGATGTGGGGGCATGAGAAATATTCTATAGTCATGATTAGGTCTCAGTTTTTTTAGAAAACTGGTGCCTCTGAGCTATGAACTTTATGTGGGTTAGAATGGCTAAAGTAGATTGGAATAGGGTATTTGCCTTCTCCTACATGGAAGGTTACAGCTGGCTAGAGATGGATATTTCCCTTACTGCAGGTTGATTAGACTCTTATTAGCAATTGGGCTCTAGTTTGTTTCTTCTAAGTGTAGATTTTGTTAAGAAGAACAAAATGTTCTCGTATATTTCAAAATATCTTCTTTCTCCCCTTCAGGAAGCATTACAGGATTCTGTTTTATGTTGTTTTGTTTTGATAGTTACGATAACAGCCAAGTTAAGCTCCTGGATAAAAACTCACTAAAGTTTGGAGGTCTCTTTAAGTCAGTCATTCTGGAGTTTTTGACCATCAGTCCACATTGAACCTCTAACAGTTCATCAATTACAGTTCAAGTTTCCCTACCCCAGCACTAGGTATCATGGAGATTTCAGCTGGTGGTTTTTTACTCAGATAAGTTGTGATTCTCTTTATTCTCCTATTGGTTTCTCCAATTTTGGAAGCAGCAGTGTTATGGTTTGCTGTGTTTCCCCCAAATTTAACTGTTTAAAATCTAATGCCCAGGGTAGGGTGATGATGTTGGAAGCGGGGCCCCTAGGAGGTGATTAGGTCATGAGGATGGAGGCTTCATGAATGACTATCATGCTTTTGTAAAAGAGTCTTGAGAGAGATCTCTGGCCTCTTCTACGATGTTAGGACACAGCAAGAAGTCAACAGTCTGCAGCCAGAGTTTTCACCAGAACCAGACGGGTGAATGCTGGCACACCTGGCCTGGGCTTTGGAACTCCAGAATGGCAAGAAATAAACATCTGTTGTTTATAAGCCATTCAGTCTGCGATAATTTGCTAGAGCTGCCCAAATAGATTAAGACAAGCAGCTGTCCTATGACCTTACTTCTCTTAATGACCGAAGAAGGCATTACTTTTTCCTTTGTTTAGATTTTTATTGTTATTATGACAGAATGGTGACTTCCAATGCTTCACATGTTAGGCCAGAGACTGACAATCTGATTTGATATTTTAAACAGCAAACTTTGTCCTTAAAATATTTTACTCAAATAACCATAAACCATGAAGACATTTAACCATGTTATTTGGTTTTATTTTACATGTAATCATCTATACCATCTATAAAACATTCACTAAATTTCTGGCAGGAAAAGATCCTTTTTAGGTGTGTAAGAAATTCTGTACTTAGTACTAAGAGAATTTTTCTACTTACCACAATCAATTATTTCAGTTTTAGGTAATACAATGATGAATTAAAATTCCTAATCAGTGTAGACTTTTTAAAATTTTAATTCCAATGAAGTGCCATTAAATATAAATTGTCTAGACACTTAAACATCAGTCATATAAATCACATTAAATTTGCTACTTAGTCCCTGATCTATTTTAAATGGCATTAAATCTTATTAACATTCTAGTTATATACTTTTAATATTAATTATTGTGGATATTTGTGAGATACCCTGTCAACATAAAGTCATTAGGGGAAAAATGACACATGAATATCTTGCACCAGATATTTCACTATTTATATATATAGCAAGTCTATCTATGAGAAAGATGAAATATAGAAATTGACAGCCAACTACTGACAAATTAATTGAACATTTAGATGAAAACTTTTTATTTAGAATTTAGTATTCAAAGATAAGTATTGTATGGCTTCAGTGATAATATGACAAAATGAATCATGTAATTACAGGGCATTTTTATTTTATAGTTTTGAGGATTATCTGTATTATTTATAGGATATATTCACTATGATTTATAATATGATTGTACAGATTACATTTAACAAGGCAATAAAATCATACAATTCACCACTAAGGTGACCTTCACATTCACAGTGTTGCTGAACCAGTTGTTTTTGGAAAATGAATGTTTTGGGTATCTTATTTTCACAAAGAGAGTGTCTTATATTTGTATAGTAAATTTTATCATGACACAAAATGCTAAACTATATTTTTAAGAGCATTGGCTTAGTGAAAGTAGACTATTTTCTGTTCCCACCATCTAACTCTCCATGTTGTTCTTTGACACAGTTCCTTCATATTATTCCATTGGATAAGCTAAGAGGATTGTTTTTGAATGCTGGACTAATGCTTTTTCAATTTTACTTCTATTCCCCACTTTTGCTTCTCTACATTTGTATCAAAATAAAGAATTTCAGGGGCACCTACCTGGGTGGTTCAGTTGGTTAAGCTTCAGATTTCAGTTTAGGTCATGATCGTGCTGTTTGTGAGTTCAAGCCCCAGGTGGGGCTCTGTGCTGACTGCTCAGAGCCTCGAGTCTGCCTCAAATTCTGTGTCTCCCTTTCTCTCTGTCCCTACCTGCTTGCACTCACTCTCTCTCTGTCTCAAGAATAAACAAACATTAAAAACAAATTTAAAAAATAAAAAGGAAGAGTTTCAGTAAAACTGTTCCATGAAAATCCAGGAGTATTCTCAATTATTGTCTCATTTTATATATTTGTTCCTGAAAAAAAATCCTCCTTCATGGAATGTCTTCTACACTCCTCTCTTCCTGATCCTGGTTCTCATATTTTCATGTTTTCTCTTTGGCTACTGCACTGTGCATGAAATTGTTCTGCTCTGCTATGACAGTATTTTGTCGGCATTATTAATTTTGGCTTTACATTTTTATGCTTTTTAATTTTTTGTTTCTTCCTGCACAGAGTGGGCTTTCGGTAGGTATTTATTGAATTAATTGAACTATTTCATAATGCAGTCTTTTGAACAGATTATAAGCCTTATAAAGATAGGTGTGGGTTTAATACTGTTTTTACAGCCCACATAGTACTCCAGGTTGACAATTACAATGTCCACTTTACAGCTCTCTGCAGTGAATGTTCCATTTCTCTGCAGTATTTGACGACTTTAAACAATTCTATGTTCTAAGTACTCTTTGACCTCTGGATTTGACCACATCACTTTTTAGGCTATTTTGTTCATGTTTCCCCAGAAAAATCATAGGGTTGGGTGTTCTCAATTGTTTCCATTTCTGCCTTGTTTGGTTTCATTTTTCTCTGTCTGTGTGGTGCATTTTTGTTTGTTTGTTTTGCTTTACCTGACTTTATTACTGAAATAATTAGCTATTTCCTGACACAAATAATAAGTAACATTTATTAAATCTTTTCATGGTTGTTGAAAATTATTTCTCATAATTCTTATCAGATCCAATGGTATAGTTTCCCTTATTGTTTCTGTATCACAAATTAGGAAAATAGGAGACGAAGTTGCATGCAGATAATTGTGTTGGAGTCAGGTTCCAAATACAAGATTCCCAGCTAGATTCTTAATTCCTAACCAGTACCTTCTATTGCTGTCTAATTATGTTGGATAGCATCTTCCCAATTTCCAGATTTCTCCCGATTACACCATCTATTAAGCATATCCATTGTAAATTTTGCAGACAAATCAAACTCTACTCTTCGAAAGTGAACAACTCTTAGGACTTCATTGCATTTCCTGCTCATTTAATGACACCATCATCTGTTGGGTTGTCCAAGCTAGAGACCTCAGAAGGGTCTTTCTCATCCTGTACAGGCAAATGGTCTTTAAGTCTCTCAGTTCTTCTTTAGAAATAATCTTTCACATGATTCCTCTTCTTATCTCTAATATAAGCCCTGACCATTACTTTCTTAACAAGATAGTTATAATAGTTTAATCTTCAAATTCATCCTCAACTATGCTGGTAATTGTTTTTGTGAAAATACAGACTTGAATTTATTTTTACATGTAAATCCTTCCTTGATTCACTTTATCTACCTAATAAACTCCATTTTTAATAGAAATATTCGAAGCTCCAACCTTTTAGTCTTGTCTCTTGTAACTTTCTCCCTAATCCACTTTCAAGAACTCTATAATATAGACCTCAAAGAATTCTAACATTGGAATGAGAATGTCACAATCTCTTTTCCTCTGGGCTTCTGCTTGTGTTGCTCTGTCTGTCTGAAATGTTATTTTCTCCCTTTCAACCCAGTGGAATTCATTTATCTTTCAAGGCATAGCTCAAATTATATCTTCTCTCTGAGGCCTGTCTGCTACCAACTCCTACTCCCCCATCATGGACAGAATTCATTACTCTTTACTTACGCTCCCAAAGTCTCTTCATATTCATCCTTACTATAGAACTTGAAATAATATATTTGAATTGTGTTTTGTACTTTGAGACACGGTTGTATTCTCCTTTGACATTTAAAAAGCCTTGCTGTAATCAGTTTTCTGTGTCAGTCCTAAATATGAATGCAAAAAGGTCAATGTAAGGTAAGGTACAAAAATATTTTCTATATATTTTGCATATAAAAATGTATGAAATATATATATGTTTCCCTTTGTACCTTATTTTTTATGTTATGTTTGAAGTTTAACAAATTTGATAATATTATTATAATGGTAGCATAACTTTAGCAATTAGGATTAAAGCCATGTAGAGGTGACTGGTTGGCTCAGTCAGTTTAGTGTATAACTTCAGTTCAGGTCATAATCTCACAGTTCGTAAATTAGAGCCCCACACTGGGCTCTGCTCTGAGAGTGTGGAGCTTGCTTCAGATCCTCTGTCTCCCTCTCTCTGACCTTTCCTCCTGTGCTCTCTTTCTCTCTCAAAAATAAATAAATAAATAAACAAACATTTAAAAATAGAATTAAAATCATGTGAACTTTTCCTAATATTTGTAGTAGGCCATTTGTTAATAATAATTAGAGACATAGATTTAATTCATTAGAATTTTCTAATGCAGTTTACACAAATAAAAACAGTATTATTCCCATAGAGTCTATGACATGGACTATCCTATATCCATTTCTCTTTGTAATTTTTCTTTTTTTAAGATTTATTTATTTTGGAGAGAGAGAGAGTGAGCAGAGGAAAGTCAGAGAAAGAGAGAGAGAGAGAGAGAGAGAGAGCAATCTCAAGCAGGATATGCACTGTCATCAAGGATAGTTATATGGGGTTCGAACTCACAAACTGTGAGATCATGACCTGAGCCGAAATCAAGAGTCAGTCACTTAACCAACTGAGCCACCCAGGCTCCCCTGTAATTTTTCTTTGAGTTATATGGATGTCAGTGTGATTAATAATTGTCATTGTGTCTCTTTGCTTTAGATTTAAAATGTATTTGCTGACTATTTTTTAATTTTTATTTATTTTGAGAGAGAGGGAGGGAGAGTATGTGAGCACATGTATGTACAAGGAAGGGGGAGGGAGCAGGTGGGAGAGAGGAAGGGAGAGAGAGAATCCCAAGCAGACTCTGTGCTTTCAGTGCAGAGCCCAATGTGGAACTTGATGCCATGAACCATGAGATCATGACCTGAGCCAAAATCAGGAGTCAGCCACTTAACCAACTGAACCACTCAGGCCCCCCAATTTGATGACTATTATTAAAGGCTTTACTGGTACAACCAAGAGAAAAAATTTTACACAGTTTAAGGAATCAGGTTTTGAAGTAAGATTGACCTGGAATGTAATTTCAACTCTACTATTTATTAATTATTTGATTAATGACATATATTTGACCCCTCTGGACCTCAGTTTTGTTTTCTGTAATACAGAATAGGAATAATTTTTTAGAAATCTATTTTAAAGTATTAAAATGGTATCTGTAAGGATCCTAATGTAAAACAGTCGACACTGCGTAATGGGTAGTTGCTATTATTGTTACTCATATTACAGTGGCAAATAGGTTGTTCCTGTCGTGTTTGCAAAAATTTTTTCATTATCTGCGATGTTCATGAATCTCCAGTGGCATGATTTAGGGGAGGGTTGTCTTTAGCATTTGATTGAATTATGTCGGATGTGTCAGAATGGAAGTCACATGATAAATGTGCGAGTGGAAATCTTTGCCACACTTTTGATTTATGTGTGTTCTCTGAATCATGAGAACCATCTTACTAGCAGACTCGTTGGAGTGTGAGTCACCTCCCTCTTCTGATTCTCACTTGACAAGAGATTGAACCTTGGAATGACAACGCCTGATTTATTTTTAAGCACCTATAGAATTTAATGACTATTGCTTACTTCTAATCTTCCACATTAAGTATTTGCTTTAAAAGGGGCTTCAGAATATCCTTAAAACACTGTGTAAGGATCACACATTGTTCTCCATCTTACATCTCACTGCACTCCATCTTAATTGCATGTTTTTAGAAAACTATCTGAAGTGTCTGCAGTACAACTATTCTGTATAAGTTTTAATGCCTGTAGAGAGAATGTGCTTATGGTTCTTAATGCTTGGGATAATTATCTAATAATATGAAAGTGGGTACAGGCATTTGTGAAAGCACACTAGAACAAAAGGAAGCAGTTAAGGCTCACATTTATGTTGTTAATGTTACATATAAAGAAGCGACATATGCAGCTAGAGAGAGCTATTTGGGAAGGGGTTAGCATTGGAGCAAAGAATCACCACTGTGGGAGAACACAGGATGCAGTGGTGAGAGTGATCTGGTAGGTTTGCTTGTGTTTGGATTATTGTCTCCATATGTGCACCTGTCTATTCTAGCAGTTCTGTTTACATTTTAGAGGCTTAGATATTGAGCAGCACTTTGGAGAGCCTAGTATATCATGGGTTTTTAATTATACATAAGAATAACCCAACAAATAGCAACCAAACAAGTATCAGATGGTGGCAATGTTATGGAGGAAAATAAAATTACAAGGCAGGAGTATAAGAATTCCCTGGCCAGGTTTGATGGAATTTCTAATAGAGTAATCAGAGATTTACTCATAAGGTGACATTAAAGAGAGGCCTGAGGAAACGAATGAAAAATCTATTGCAAAAAGCTTTTTAACTAGAGAGAGGACATGTGCAAAGACCCTGAGGTGTTGTGTTCAAGAACAATCAAGAAGTAGAGTAAGTGGGTGAGAAATAGGATGTAAAGAGAGACCAGATCACTAGGTATTTGTGGAAATTAAAACATATATTAGATTTTACTCTGTCTGAACCAGAAAGCATTAGAGGAACTTGAGGGAAGAATGTCATATCCTAGCTGCTGTGTTGAGGATACTTCATAGGAGAGAAAACACAGAAGCAGGGAAACTGACTAGGTAGAAAGTTACAGTAATAAGTCAACTGATAAATGATAACAGTTACTAGTATCACTAGGAAGGTGAAAATTAGTAGTCAGATATTGAATATATCTGATGATGCCAGAGAGAAGATGTAGGCCAGAAACTTTGGGATTCAGTATTCCTCATGGAAAGTTAGCTTACCTATGAGCAAAGACAATTGATTCATGGGTACACATGCAGATGAGTTAGTGAATGTAATGGTGGGAGCCTGTGAAGGTTATCTTCCAACTACTACTATTTCTTTCAGTAAAATAGAAAAAAAGAGACATGGAGATCTTAGAGACTAAAAGACACAGAAGTTGTGAAAAGTCTCAGAGAGTAGGAGGGTGATAAACTTTGGAAATGAGTATAATTATGCTACAGTAATTAAGAACTACTTGAGGTTACTGGATTTTGATTTGAAATCAAATCTTTTTGGTATAATTATGTGATGTTCTCTATACATATTTTTCCAAGTAGGAGAGGTACAAATATGAAATGCATTGGATTTCACCATTATTAGAATTTTGTCCTGTGAATGGAACTAGTGGGTACAACACAGAAGTCACGCTAATTGAGGATCTATTCAGGGAGTGATTTCAGGGTTAGGCCACGTAATATATACAGGGTAAGGAGGCGATTGAGGACGTGAAGATTAGTTGAAGGATAGTGAAAAGATTTCTTGGTGTAATTGAAGCATTTTAGCATAAAGTGCCAGACAGCAGCATGAATTTTAGAGAGAAAAGGTACAGGTTGGAGAATGAAGTGCTTGAAATTGATTTTTTAAGGCATAGTCATTTGTGATGACTGGGTTAGGCATGTGATTGAGGATACGAGAGGAAGGTGTGTGTGTGTGTGTGTGTGTGTGTGTGTGTGTGTGTGTGTGTTATGTAGCTTTGGCACATCATGGCCACTTAAGATTTTGATATACAGCACTGGGGATGACAGCCGAGACTGAGTGTACCCTTGTCTTCTGACACATTCTACCATCTCCAGTTTCTCCTGGTATGTGTAATTTGAGAGAGTTTGAAATTGACTATGCTATGAAAGATTACAGGCCTTGGCATTTTTGTTAAATTGATCCAAATAGAATTTGGAGAGGAACTTGCTAGAGCTAGAATCTATCCGCTCAGCTTCTTATTTGGATATTAAGTATGAAGTTTCATTATTACTGGTAATTAAATGTGATAGAGAGGAGAGGGGCTGAAACTAAAGGTGATAAAAGGAAGCTGAATTTTCCCCACTTTTTTGGAAAATCTTCTAAAGAAAAGATATATATTTTGTGTTCTTTTGATAATAAATTATTTGGTTTTAAAGGAAAATATAAAGCAAATAAATGGAACTTGGGTTGAACATTTGGTTTCTCTTGAGCAACCATTAGTATCAATTACACACCTATTTTTTCTTCTTTTTGCTCGGGCTTCCTTTGCACAATGTGTTCAGTGTTGATTGAATGCTACCATCATAGGAGTTTTCATTGTTTGGAATATAATTTTATTACTCTTTGGGTATGAGGAAAATAATGTTAAAACTTCAAACTGCTCTATTTAGACGTGTTAATCTCTGTCTATAATCACTTGGCAACTAATAAAAATACAAGTTGACTAAAGTATTAAAGGTCTCAAAGTCTTCATTCAAATCATATTTCTCAGTTTTTTCTTAATTTATTTGTAAAATAAAAATATGCTATATTATTTTATAGGTTTTATAATTGATAAGGATAAAGCAATTCCACTGTCAAAACTTTTTAAATATTTTAAATGTTTTATTTATTTTTGAGAGAGAGGGAGAGACAGAGTGTGAGGGGAGGAGGGGTAGAGAGACACACACATACACACAGAATCCAAAGCAGGCTGCAGGCTCTGAGCTGTCAGTACAGAGCCCGATTTGGGGCTTGAACTCACAAACTGTGAGATCATGACCTGAGCCAAAGTCAGACACGTAACTGACTGAGCCAGCCAGGCTCCCCAATCCATTGTTAAGACTTTTTAAGAGAACTACACACAAATGTTAAGTGCAAGTAGACTTAACAGTCGACTAGATTTGTATCTATTTTATAGTGGAATATATAGAAAATATTATTTACTGGGATTTTTCAATGCTTATCAGTACAATGTCAGTAAGATTTATTTAGTATTCCTTTTAAAAGCTTCATAAACCTAATCTTTTCATTAATTGCCTTTCAGTCTGTATCTGACCTATTATTGGCTTCTTTATAAGTATCCTTTGCTATATCAAGTTATAGAAATTTAGGACAGTTTTTCCAATTCACATAGTAGTAGTATAAGCAATCTCATCCCATTTGTTTGATATATGTGAATAAAGATTTCTTCTTTGTTACATATTTAGTGTTACTACATATTTATGTCTTTTATTCTAGATGTTTTGTACATTATCACTAACACCTTATTTGATTATTTTACAATATTGATGAAATGTAAATCTCTCAGAGGCTCTATATTTGGTTTAGAAATGATCTGTTTGGGAAAAGCTAATGTAATGTGGATTTATAATACATATATGGAGAATTTGGAAAATGTTTAGAAATACTCATACATATATGTGTGACCAAACCTACACTTCAGAATGGAATTAAAATAAAAGATATGTTCCTTGTTCGTCCTAAGGCAACAATAAAATTGCACACTAAGAACAATCTAATGATACTGCACAAATAGAGAGTTTATTACAGGAATAACTTCAGTAAACTAAAAGGAGGAATAAGAACCCTACCTACCTGACGTTATAAAGCTCAAGGGTCTTACCCTTGTTCACAGATCCCTGTGTGTATGGATAGAAGTGTATTTCAATAGAACTGGTTTTCTTTTCATTGCATTTATTTTATTTGAAGTATTTTTTAAAATTTTTATTTATTAAGATTTTTTTTAATATTTAATTATCTGAGGGTGAGAAAGAGAGTGAGAGAGACAGCGGGTGAGTGGGCTAGGGGCAGAGAGAGAGGGAGGCACAGAATCCAAAGCAGACTCCAGGCTCAAGGCTATCAACACAGAGCCTGACAGGGCTTGAACCCACAGACTACAAGATCATGACCTGAGGCAAAGTTGACCGCTTAACATACTGAGCCACCCAGGTGTCACTGAAGTATTTTTTAAAAATAAATATGAAAAATCTTTCACAAGCGTTCCAAAGGGGTCCATGGCACGCACAAGGTGAAAACCCCTGACTGGATATAAAGAAATAGCTAAATTTTATCATTGCTTACAATGTTCCACCCACTATAATAAAGATTTTACTTGTATTTATTTATGAAATTTTTTCAACCTTCCCAGAAGGTACATACCATTGTTAGATTTCATTTTATAGATGAGATAACTGGGTCACAGAGAGGTTTAGTAACTTACTGAAAGTCACACAGCCATAACTGGAATTCTGACTACAGAGACTGTATCTTAGTACTTTACTCCTTTTAGAAAATAATAGCAACTTTAAAATACGATAAAAAATGATAATGGGTATTAAAAGATGTCAGATCATTTGTTATAGATTTTGATGTTATTTGTGTTTTAATATTTCTTTAAATGCAACTTTTTATTTTATTTTATTAATGTTTATTTATTTTTGAAAAAGAAAGCAACGAGAGTGGGGGAGGAGCAGAGAGAGATGGAGACAGAATCTGAAGTAGGCTTCAAGCTCTGGAGCTGTCAGCACAGAGCAGGATACGGGGCTCGAATCCACAAACTGTCAGATCATGACCTGAACTGAAGTTGGACTCTTAACCAACTAAGCCACTCAGGTGCCCCTAAATACAAAATTTTTAGATAACATTTGCTTACTTATATTTGTATGGCTACATAATTTGATTCACATTTTTTTTTTACTTGTTACAGAAATTTCCACCCGTAGTTCAAAATCTGGATCAGTTACCAAAAAAATCTGGATCAGTTACAACTTTCAGATTTTCAATAAACTATGTTATAGGAAGAAGCATCCAAACACATATCAATTATACATAAATGAATTATCATTATACCACGTGTCTTTTCCTGATTGCCTTCCAGCAATCCTCATGAATTGGTTTGCAATACTTTTACTTAATCCCTAATGAATTTGACATAATAGTCTACAAATTGTTTCAGGTTTATGTGGCTCTTTTACTTAATGAGGTATCATGGGCTTACTAAATGAATGCATCAGTAAGACAACTTTTATTTCTTTATATTTTGGCAGAGAAGTGATTCATCTACCTTAACTGCTGAACTTAGGGTATAAATTTTAAATACTTTAATTTCTAACCATAAGAGAAATCTAGTGCTTGCTGATATGATATATGTTTTATGTATAATACAGGTAGATACATTCATCTTTTGAAAAGTCTATTTTGCTAAAAGAAAGTAGTAAACACTTCTGTTTCTGCTTCTATTAGATTTAAAAAGAATAAAACAATGGAGAACAATTTTTTTTTTCTGATTGAATTCAATGTGGCTGTCATGGCTCTCAACCAGCCATGCTACTGCTGCAGTTTTACTACATAGACTGGTTCTTGATTTATTAGCTCTGAGATTCAAGCTTTGCTGTGTAGTTACATTCTTTGGCTTACACAGCACCTGTGTAGACCTCTAGTGATGTAGTTTTATTTATTATTCATGCAACTTTCAGGGACAAATAGGAGACAAACTGGTTCAGAGGTCATCCCCATGATTTAAGATCAAGCTATTTGGCCTCTGAAGTCCCTCTGATAATATTCTTTCTGATTTCCTTATAAACAGAGGCAGTCAGATCAGCTAAAATGTAATATAAGTCATTGTGACCTTTGGAAGGTGAGTACCCTAAACGAAAATAAATTTGTTTAAGGTATGACATTTCTGTTCATTTTAACTCATCACTTTACATGTTATATCTTTTGTAATATGGGCAGGCACATGGAATCTACTGTGTCATCAATCTCCAGAAAGAATACTTTGAAAAAAAGAGGCTTTGCCAAGTTGAATTCAACCATTTGTTATCATTAGAGAACTGCTTGTAAAATCCAGAATTTTCTTCTTAGCTGATAATGCAGAAACACCAAAGACCTAAATAATCAAGACTCAAGAAGGAATTTTTCTCTTATTCATCATTCTTGAATGCAACTCCTCTTCAAACTCAGCAACACATGCATTTTTTATATCATACCTAGCCACTCTTTGCACACCTAGATTCAGAGTGACATACACATTTGAGTAGAAGCTGTAGAAGCAATCATGGTTCTTTCATTTTTAAAGATGAGAATATGAAACCTCTGTGACATAGTGACTTGTATTACACCTTTGAAGAAATCAAATTTTAATATACGAAAACCTCCTTTACATAATTTACAAATTTACAAATTTTGTTCCTTAATATATGGATAGATATCAGTAGTGGCATTTAAAGAATCTCTCTCTGTACAAATATTTAATTTGCCTTTTCATTTCAGCCAACTATTTATTTGAGTAAAATCCTTGATTCTTTTTTTGCAGTACAGTTTCTCATCTGAAATCTTCATTTCTATAAGTTGTAAAACTATAAACCTGATCGCTACAGTAAAAAATGGAACACCTTTCATGTCCCACCCTTTCCCTCACCTCCTACCTCAATAAATCCATAAGTCCTCTGGGTTCTAACATGGATTGCTGGTTTCCTTCCAATCTCTGGTGTCACCAGTTGGGTCCTGGCCACCATCTACTCTTACCTGCACCACTGCAGTCTTAACCATTTGCCGTGACTTTACCATGGCCTCTGTAGAGCCTATATTATACCAAGCAGTAAAACAAAAGACATGTTTTTAAGATGTAAATCACATTTCATCATTTCTGTGCTTAAAATACTCTGTATCTTCTTGTTTCAGTTATGGGTAATTCCAAACTCCTTCCCATGGCCTCCAGGGTCCTCCATGATCTTACCCCAACTGACATCATATATTAGAGGTTCTCTTGCCTCGCTTCAAAAGTAATTTATAGTTGTATAATAAAGAGCTTGAGTCCTTTTTTTTTTTTTTTTTTTTTGATGCTTGAATGTCGATAGCTTTTAAGCCTTATCTCTTCTTCTTCCCCCATGGCCCTATATTTGAGCAAGCTGATGATAACATCAGGGTAACCGTCCCTTTAGCTCCAGTAAAAGATTCAAACCCCTACTGAGTTGTGGAAATTCTCACCCCTTCCCACCCCTGACCACCATAAGAAACCCGAGCTTGTCTCCTTTTCATTTTTTCTCCTTTCCATTTTTGGACCTGCTAGCCACCCACCAAAACTCTATCCATAAAATTTTATTATGTGAGAAAGTAATAACCCTTTTCATATACTTTAGGTAAGTATGCAGTGTTATCTCTTTCAACATAGGAACCAAATTTGGAGTGTGGGGGTGTTCACCCTGGTGCTATGGAATAGCTCAGTAATTTGTTATGTTCATTTGGGAAGATAATTCTCTTAGAAAATCCATTCTAAAAAGTCAACAGTAATGTGTAGAAGGAAATAAAATTCTTCATTCTGTATTTTGAAGAAGAATATAATAACCATTAGATGGCTAAAATTTAATTATCTTATGTAAATGTAATATGCATTCTTTATTAGTTGAAAAACAAGTCTATGTATAGCACTACATAAACATATCTATAATTGTGTAATGATACCAATCAATGAAACATTTATTTTTATTCTCCTTTTATAGATGAGGATGATCAAAATGATCTTGACCTCTTAAGCACCCTAATATGATTTTTTAAACTAGTTCTATCACTAACCTGCAATCTCTAATTTTTGGCACATTCCCCCCCCCCCCACGAATAACAACTAGCATAAATGTAAGCACTGCCATTTTACATATAAGAAAAATCTAGGCATTGCCATCAATGCCTGAATTACAGTTATTTAGAGGATACATACTCTGTATTTCAGATTCTATAGCTATATTATAGAATATGTATGAGGTTATACTGGGCAATATACATTTTAAAAGTCTAATAGAAATAGCACTTTGAGCCCTCAAGCAAATTTCATATGGAAAGGAATGTTGGAGTAGAGACTAGTAGTAGAGTTTTCTAAAATTCAGCATTTAGTTAGATACTCTTGATGCTAATCAGATTGCTATTAAAAATAAGGTAGATTTACAAAGCTAAAACAAGCCTGAAGTTTGATTATTTTAGCATCAGAGTTAGAAAGAAGTCTCTAATGCACAATTATGAGCAGGAAAATCCTATTTTCTTCTTCCTTAGGCTAAGAATCATCATATTGATCCTATGTGATAAGAAGGTGTCAGGTTGTCTCAGATTTACATGTATCTGATCCACCTAAAATATTTGTTTGGAGAGAGAACTTTCCTACTCTCATGTAAAGGGACACTTGCAAACTTAATTTGAAGCAAATTTTTCCAGGTGATGAGGCTACATTGGCTACTCAAATTTCTAAAGTAATCTTTATGTCAAATTATGACTTTTGAATCCAGAGAAAAGATTATAGTGTAAGTAAGCATACACAAACATAATAGGTTGGGAGCATTAGAAATAATGATAAGATTGAAGCACCTGGGTGACTCGGTCGGTTGAGCATCTGACTTCAGCTCAGGTCATGATCTCACAGTTTGTGTGTTCGAGCCCTGTGTCAGGCTCTGTGCTGACAGCTCAGAGCCTGAGACCTGCTTCAGATTCTGTGTCTCCCCCTCTATCACCTGTTCATTCTCTCCCTCTCTCTGCTTCTCTCTCTCAAAAATAAATTAATTAATTAAAAAAAGAAATAAAGATAAGATAAATTTGGGGGAGGGATATATAAGAGAATATATGCTTACTTAGATATTTTACAACAATGGACTTCAAGGAAAGAAGATAGAACATTTTCCTGAATATCTTTTGAATTCTCACGAAACGCCACCATCTTGAAAATGTTCCCCGCTTGGTCATCTCTTCCTTGTTGTATCCAGCACACCACAGATCTATTTCAGAGGGCATACCATATTGTTAAGTTAGAGTGTTAGACTGCCTGGGTTCAAATCCTGTCTCTACCACACACTAGCTGGGGGACAGAAGCAAGTTAAGTTACTTAACTTCTTTGTGCCTCAGTTTCCTCTTCAACAAATTAGATAATGATATTGCATAGTTCCTAAGTTGATAAGTTTCACTGAGTTTATACATGTAAAACACATAGAACAGTGCCTGGCATATACCAATCTTTTCTTAAATATTAGTCTAACAGCTTTTATTTCTTACTTATTTTTATATTTTAATTATTACTATTAATTTTTTTAGAGAGAGAGCTCATAATGTGGGGTAGAGGGAGAGAGAGAGAGAGAGAAAATCTCAAACAAGCTCTACAGTTAACCTCGAGCCCAACATGGAGCTTGATTCCACAACACTGGGATCATAACCTGAGCTGAAATCAAGAGTTGGAGGATGTTCAACCAACTGAGCTACCCAGATGCCCCACAGCTTTTAAAATTAATGATAGTTCTGATATATTATTGGACTTGTGCATGTTACCCCTTGATTTTGCTCTAGGAGTTTCTGAGCAAAGTGCTTTATAGATAATTACACATGCAAGGGCTATCAAGTAGTCTGTGTACTGTGAAAGATATTTATATTGTTAGCACTATTTAACGTAAATTTTATTCATATTTCCAGTATGGTTTATTTATCAAACGAACTGGGTCAAATTAATCTAAAGAATTTTCTAAGTTTAGATTTTGTTGATTGCATTTCTGTAAGGTTCCACCTTCTTTAATATTTCATATAAATTGTTATTTGTTCTGAAGAATTGGCCAAATTTGATTTTTTTCTGGTAAGACTACTTTATAGTTGGTTATATCAAGGCGAATTGGTGTTTATTTGTCAAACTTTTTTGATGGTGACAACCGTTAATACCTAAATATTGTATTCATTAATTCATCCACAGTCTTCAAATGGTAATATTCTGATTCTATCATTCCTAATTCATTAGTTGGACTTTTGAAATAATAAACTTCATCCTCTACTATCTGGTTACACAGAGGTTCATTTTGTATAGGAAATTCAGGATAACTGCTTATTTTTCCCTGTATTCACCAGTTTTCAAGATATTGAATTGACTCAATATTCTCTTCCAAAGGTGATCATTTAGTGTTTTTTTTAAATTAATGTTTTTATTTATTATTGAGAGACAGAGAGACACAGAGCATGAGCAGGGGAGGGGCAGAGAGAGGGGGAGACACAGAATCTGAAGCAGGCTCCAGGCTCTGAGTTATCAGCACAGAGCCCAATGTGGGGCTCGAACTAACAAACCATGAGATCATTACCTGAGCCAGATTTGGATACTTAACCGACTGAGCCACTCAAGCACCCCCTGTTTTTTTTTAATCATTACTAACCCATGGAGTTAAGCAATTTGATGTGTTTCAATGCATTGCAGTTATTATCCTCATTGATGATCAAATTGTTTCATTTTTGGCCAACGGGGCACTCTTTAGCTTGACTCTTGAGTCCTTTTGATGCATCCTTGAGTTAGAGAACTTCCTTGTTATCTGTTATGACAAGATGTTCTAGGCTCATACTGAATATTCTTCCCAGATCTTGAATTTTTCCATTTCTTCAAAAATCGCTAGTTTCTATTAGAAAAAATATTATTGCAAGAGCATAATCTGAGAATAAGTGAAGGATACTTATTCATTATTTCTGAATTTCTAGTAGATGGAGCAAGGAAATTGTATACAGGCCTAAATAGATGATGGATAAACTTTTTAAAAGATAAAATAGGTTATGAGTTCATACTGATACTTGTAATTCAAATTCAGTGATACCACATTTTTACTTAACCTCTCTAAGATCTGTGTGTCCTTTTTTACACACTGAGAATCCTCCTTCTCGAGATCACAGAGGATGACAAAATTAGAATATGATATAATTACTCATATGTTTTGTGCCATTTTGCATTTATAATAGTCTCAGTTAACAACACAGACACTACCATCATTAATATTATTACCAAAATAATAACTTTTCTGGATCTCATTTTCCAATTATACTTACTGTATCTATATTTCAGAGCATCTGATTGCCATCATACACTATACTCTGTCCCTCTGAACCCACATATAGTTTTATATACAAGTGTTTATTTATTTCTTTCAAGTCATTATATTGCTTTTTTTCTCTGATCATTTTGCTTATCTGCTACTTGTTCTCTGGTACATTCCTTAGGAAAGATCAACAAAACTACTTATTAATCACCTTATATTTCTGACTCTATTCAAAGCATTTAAAATGATCAAGAATATAAATTTATCTAAGAGAATATACTAAGATTTACTAACCTTGGAAGCACTAATGTAACCTGTTAGTCATGATACTAACAGGACAGGAGTTGCCTACACTAACTAGACCTTCTCATAAATCCTAATATGCTTTGTAATGATCCTAGCAGCCAGACTTCTCAAACTACATTTTATCCCCTAAGATACTTCACCTTTTTCTAACTGGGTTTACCTACTGACTATTAAAATTTTTCCTGTATTGGCATTTGTCTGGATCAATCAGAGGTTGTTGGAGAATCTTGTAGAGAATGCCTTCTCCTTTCCGTACCACAAATGATGCTGAGTTAGAACCAGATTATGTTAGCTAGTGCTCAGACCTCCAATAGGTTTATAGATAAGGTAGTTCACCTTACAAGACTGCTGTTATGTTTATTTACTCAACAAATCCCAAGCAAGGCACTTAGACTTCATATTTAGTGGTGAAGGAGTAATGAGAGCAATGACCTCAAACAAACAAACAAACAAACTGAAATCTACTCCGTTCTTCCCAGGGAAAGGTTTGGTCTTTAAAACTGAACTTTGCTACACTGCAATTGTCAAGAGAATGGATAACATCCAGATAACCAAACTATTTTAGATAAACTTAAGAGTGATGGGCTTGGGCAGGGCACCTGGATGAAGTTCTTCAAGAGCATACAAAAAATGTATACCTCTGTTGCTGTGCTTTAAGAAAACCACACCAATATCAGAGCAAAACTGGGAAATGGATTTTCTGTGACGAACAGAGAGCTTGGAATTGAGCTACTACTGTATATGGGTTGACTCAATTTGCAGGTCTGTAATTTGTTCTCAGGGAGTTCTCCTAGAGGAGATATATAAAGCTGATCCTCATGGATGAACATTGGGGAGAGGGATATGTATCATGGATTGCTTTGCGAGGTGGATTGCAGTATCAAGGGCATAATCTCTGGGCAGGAGTACCTCCTGCTCCTGATCATCACATTATTCATGCCCCATCCCTATAGGGAAACCAGATCACATCTGTTTTCTTAAGTTGGTAACTAGACCTACTATTGCATTGGCAGGGAAACTAGAAACCCTACATAATACCAGAATTGTCTAAATACTGTTAAACTTATTTCACCAGTCCAAATGTAAACAGAGGAGATAAAAAGATAATAACATAAAAACAAATGGTTTAGGAATGTGTTGAACTCCTGTGGTTATGTGCACAGGTTTCCAGAAAATGGTGTAGCATAAAACATCAACAGTGATTAAATGCCTAAACGCTAATCCAAGGCAGGTATGCAAGTCAGTCCTCAGGGACTAGCATTGTTGCATAACGATGTAATCACATCTTCCAGCCAGGGCTGCTATTACAGAACAGAGTAGGTTGGCAGGCCTGTTAGAGACCACTTTCCTTTTTCATAGACACCTCATTATTTATCATCCCTCCAGTCCTTTTAATTGCTCTGAGCAAAGATTTCTTTTTCCATTTAGCAATGGGGACCAAACCCATCAATACCCAATTTAAGCAAGACACTCATAAAGACAGCAGTGAAATTACTGCTCTGCTGCTTTTCTAAATATCAAGATAGTTTGGCTTCTAAAATGAAGCTTTTCCTTGATTGCTGAACAACTCTTCTGATACACAGTGTTTCTAATTAGCTAAATCAGAATGTGGAAAGACACACTTTGCATTTGTTTTAATGTATTTGTTAAACTGCCATTCACTTTCATGCATGTACAACATATACATAATTTGGGTCGATTTTTTCACTGATGGTTGTAAAAACATAACCAGTTGTACTGTTTACTAAATACTAAATTTATTTAAGTTTTATATCAAATAAACACCAGTTGTTTATTAAGAATAAAATTATAGAACAAAAGAAGTATATTTGACTAATAAATATTTATCAGGTATTCAAAATAAGATCTAAATAGTAATACAATAAATACAAGTAAAAATACAAAAAAATTTGGATTTTCAATTTGGTAAATGTTATCATGACTATAATTTTCACATAATAGTTATGGTATTAAGCAGTACACATTTTAATTTCTGTGAGTTATAATTTATAATATCTTAACCTTTATTGAAACTAACCATTATTCCTACAAAACTGGGAAATAAAACATAATTTTCCAAAATGTTTTGTACATTTCTTATTATGTGAGATAAAGTCTTAAATGTTACTCAAATTCATTGTAGTAATCAATTAATATTGAATATTGAACTATTTATTCTGGTTGATTCTCAAAGGCTTTATAAACCACATCTTCACTTAAAGTGTCCTTGATTGAACTGGGATCATGTAGTACAAGTATTAGAAACTTAACCACATAAGTCTAAGTATTGCTTGGTTATTTTACTTATGGTTTGTAAAATTCCCAATATGTTTATTCTTTACTCTAATTTTGGTTTTGGAATAAAGGATGAAAGAGTAACATGGCATGAAGAAAAATATTATTTTTCACAAATTTACAATGGATTATACCTATGAATAAAGATGAACTGGATATGTGCTCAGGTGAATTTGAGGAGGATTTGTGGAAGGGATAATATTGGAACCTAGTTGGTATAGTAAAAGAAAGAGACATAGGGCTCTAGCAGATGATAAAGTCTGGTGACCAATATTGGAATATTTAAGGAAATCATACCACTATCTTGGGAAAACCTCAAGGTAGTTTATATTGTTGGAATAGATAACACAAACTTGAAATAGAGGAATAGCTCAAAGATGCTAACTCTTATCTATCCACTTATAAAATGCTTAGATATAGATCTTTGATGTTCCACTGTATATATTTTACATCATGCTCATAAATTTAGATTTACCTAATTTTCACCTATTTTTAGAAAAATTCTGCTAAGCTTGATTTGCACCTGAGCAATCAAATTTATTAATAATATTTAGGCATCTAAAAATAATATAAAGTTGTCATATCAAAAATGACACCAGCTCCCTTTTATTATGTGCTTTGCCTATTTCAGGCTCTGTATACAGGGTTTACTAGTCAGACTTCATGTAACTCATTATAAATCTTGAGATAAGTATTTCATCACTACTGTAAAGGTGAGAGAACTGTCGAAGTGACTCGCCTGCTACAAAGAAGTAAAAAAAGGTGTCACACCCTGGAGAGCTGACTCTAGAATCCAAGTTGTTTTTAAGCTGCTGGGTAAAGGACCTCATATCAAGGCTTACTGGCAAAAATAAGAAGGTGGAAGAGAGGAATATTAGGACTGCTTTGTCAATCTGTGGAGGTGAGAGAATAAAGGTAAGTTATGAAGCAAAGAAGAGTCGTGCTGCTTATGGTGGATTCCGCCCCATTACCACTCCTGCTCTATACTTGTGGGTTATCTTTTGAGAGTTGGGGAGGGATGATATACAAACAGAGCAAATGTATAGAACCCAACCATGGAGTTTGGGATGAGGCTGCATTGGGAACCAAGGGTTTTGACAGAAGAACTGCTTCAAAGAAATTGGCTATTGAGAGAAACAGAATACTTAAGACCCCATTGATCAGCCATGTTTAAGAAGCATTCTTGATGGGATGCCTGGGTGGCTCAGTTGGTTAAGCATCCGACTTCGGCTCAGGTCATGATGTCATGGTTCATAGGTTTGAGCCCCGCATCAGGTTCTGTGCTGACAGCTCAGAGCCTGGAGCCTGTTTTAGATTCTATGTCTCCCTCTCTCTCTACCCCTCCTCCACTCGGGCTTTGTCTCTCTCTGTGTCAAAAATTAATAAGCTATAAAAAATAATAAAAAAGAAGCACTCTTGAAATGCCGATTGCCTAGGTAGAGTTAGAAGCTCAAATCAGTATTACCACCTAGAATAAATGAAGAGATCACCCCATATACAGTGACCAACCAGGGGAGATACTTATCATTTATTAATTACCATGGGATTTTCCTATATACCCCAATTACTGAGAGTATATGCATGTGTGTGTTGCAGGGGAGGGACCTCTGGTGCCCTCCAGATGTTAATTTGTCCTTTTCTATATTATCTACCGTATTGAAAACATATGTTTTCCTAAGTTTCCTGAGGAAAGTATTTGTACTTGATATTGAATGCATCAATTAATACATGAACTTGTAATTTTATAGATATTAACATTGACAGGTGATAGGTAATGTCTTTATATAAAATCATGTGCATATTTAGTAGTTATTGCTGTATTTATAAGAAAATTATCCTAGGATTTCTACATGTATTCTTTTTTCTTTTTTTTTAAGTTTTATTTATTTTTGATACAGAGAGAGACAGAGCATGAGAGGGGGAGGGGCAGAGAGAGAAAGAGAACACAGAACCGGAAGCAGGCTCCAGGCTCTGACCTAGCTGTCAGCACAGAGCCTGACGCCGGGCTCGAACCCACGAAACGTGAGACCTGACCTGAGCCGAAGTCGGAGGCTTAACCACCTGAGCCACCCAGGCGCCCTTCTACATCTATTCTTTAAGCATATCATTTATTTCAAATTTTATACAGAACAAAAATGTGATAAAGATTGTATTTGTTTCCAAATCTATCACAGTGATGGATTTAGAATTTATTTATAGATATTGAAACCTATAATAAATAACAAAAGCTAAATGCTCCTTCCAGAGTTTAAACATTGAATTTATTAAATGTTTCTGACAAGGGTAAGTTGATCAAGTACAGTTGCAATAAAACTAATAAAAAAAGAGAAAAAGAAAAAAAGAAAGAAAGTGAGAAGGAATGGGGCAGAGGAATCAAGTGATGAAAAGAAAGGAGAAGGAGGGGAAAAAAGAAGAATGAAAAAAATGTATAACATTTCAGATCTGCTTGGATTCCACTTGAGAAGGACAGGCATACCTTAGAGGTATCGCAGGTTCAGTTCCAGACAATAGAGTACAGTGAATATCCAATGAAGAAAGTCAAATAAATTTCTTGGTTTTCCCAGTAGATATAAAAGTTATGTTTACACCCTACTGTAGTCTGTGCAATAGAATAATGTCTAGAAAAAACAATCCACATACTTTAATTTAGAAAGTACTTTATTATTGGAGCACCTGGGTAGTTCAGTCGGTAAGCATTCAACTCTTCATTTCGGCTCATGTTGTGATCTCAAGGCTGGTTGAAAGATCAAGCCCTCACATGGGGATTTTCACCTCCCCATCTCTTTCAACCCCTCCCCCACTCATGCTCTTTCTCTCTCTCAAAATAAATAAATAAACATTTTAAAAAATTTAATGCTTCATTGTTAAAAAATGGTAACTATTATCTGACCTTTCAGTGAGTCAAATCATTGATTACAGGTCACCATAACAAATAGAATAATTATTAACAAGTTTTAAATATCATGAGAATTACTAAAATGTGTAGGAGACATGTAGTGAGCATATGTAATTTGGAAAAATGGTACCGATACACTTGCTCAATGCAGATTTGTCACAATCATCAATTTTTTTAAAAAAAAGTGCAGTACCTGTGAGGTGTAATCAAGTAAAGCACAATACAATGAGATATGCCAGTACATATCTGCATGGAGTACTAGACAGCATTGTAAATTTACATCATTAACATTATCTGGAATTCATATACATATAAAAAGTAAATATACAAAGATACTAATGGGGCATCTGGATGGCTCAGTCCATTAAGCGTCTGACGTCCGCTCAGGTCATAATCTCATGATTCCTGGGTTCGAGCCCCACGTTGGGCTCCATGCTGACAGCTCAGAGCCTGAAGCCTGCTTCTGAGTCTGTGTCTCCATCTCTCTCTGCCCTTCCCCTGCTCATGCTCTGTTTCTCTCATTCTCTCAAAAATATACACTGAAAAAAAATTTTTAAATACTAGTAAGGGACTTTTCAAGGACTAGGGAACCTTGGAGAAACAGCTCAGGTTTATACTCTGAGTACACACAATCATAGGACATAATGGTGGAAGTGACAGGATTAGGTGTTGAATTTTAGATTTCTACTTAAATAAAATATTTAGAATATAATTTGTGTTTGAATATATTTTATTGTACTTATTAAAAATAGTTGTGTTAGGGAAAAAGATACATCCAAATTTAGAGATATAGTGTTAAACGGTTAAAAATGCAGAACATATTTTTAAAATTATTTAAAGTTTATTTAAAAATAGATGATCAAAACTACTCTCAGCAGTTGTGTGGGGAAATTTTAACATTCTGTAAATAGATTTATATTGATCTGTTAACTCAATAGAATTGATTGTTGGAATTACTCTGCCAGTTCAAACAATATATTTGCAATTTGTTGATACCTTTAAGCTTGACTACATGTTATTTTGAAACTATTATAAGCCCAAAGTCACACCGTTGTTTTATCTTTAGACCACTGATCTCTCTCCTCCTCAGAGCTCAATAATATATATGTATATATATATTTTAATGTTTATTTATTTTTAAGAGACAGAGCATGAGTCGGGGAGGAGCAGAGAGAGAGGGAAACACAGAATCTGAAGCAAGCTCCAGGCTCTGAGCTGTCAGTACAGAGCCTGATGCAGGGCTTGAACCCATGAACCCTGAAATCATGACCTGAGCTGAAGTAGGACACTTAACTGAATGAGCTACCCAGGCACCCCTCAATAATACATTATTGGAGCAAGAGAATTTATGTGAACATAATAGGAATATTCTAGATACTCTACAATTTAAAGATAAAATAATACAAAATATTTCTCTTATAAACCTGTATGAATAGGATAAAAAACTATATACTTTTATTCATTTAGATATAATTTCAAATCAAGATAGGAAGCTAAATTTAGAAACCCTGGAATTTTCTCATTTTTATAATTTAAACAATATCAGATGCAGATGAGCATACGAATTCCTTGCTGGGAGTACTGATGAGCAAAAGCAAGGCCATACAAGTTGGCATCCCCTACCTAGTCTATGTTCTCTGAAGCATGCCTGAGCCTTTAGGTGTGTGGTAAACCTTGTTTGCTCCTCCTGCTGAATCTCCCTGGGGAAGTAAAAGCAGGCCTTTTTCACAGGAAGACTGAAGGCATTGCAGTTGATCTCTGTGTAATGCCTTGGGGATGGTAGCAGTGAAGAGCTGTCTCTCTGTTTCAGATCCATGGGGCTCAGGAATGCAAGGCACCCCGGGCCACCGGAGTGAAGGGCTCAAGTGGCGTGCTTTCTGTGGACCGTGCACACCCACTGGTTTTAGGTGGGGGGCTGTATAGAAATATCAAGTCATTATGTTTTATACCTGAAACTCATATAAAGTTACAGGTTAATTATAGTTCAATTAAAAAAAAAACTATCCTGACTTAAGAAAAAAAACTAGAATGAATAGTTCTCTAAAAACCCAGCTGCCTTGAGCACATTGAAGTCACTAAAAACAAATGTGCACATTTTATCTTCTTGATTACAAACTGTATTTTTTGAGATTGTAACTTTGCAATTTATGTAATATTCCAAACATTATAACTTTCCAATAATAGCCTAAGAAGCTGTTTGCATGTATAAACTTTTTACCATTGGGTTACTTTGGATTTTTTAAAATATTATAAAAGAGAAAAACTTTCTTATATTAAAAAAGATGATATTAGATGTATTTTGAGTTGAAATTTTTTTCCTAAAAAATCCTTTAATTGCTGTATTTATAAATGTTATTCAAACTTTTTCCCCTCAATTTCACAATAAAAATGATATAATTTACCCCTTTCCATTCTCCTCAAGAGAGTTGAGAAGGAAAATAAAATCCAACCTCTTAGAAAAGTTGATACAATAACTATAATTCTATGTCATTGGGGAATAATTTCCAGAAATGGTTGGAAAACAAAGTGTTCTAGAGTAATAATTTTTTCCCCTGAAACCTTTAGTTAGGCCCAACAGTGCTGATGCCTCAGAGCTTCTGAAAACACTCCTTTGGAGTAATAATTTGCTTAGGGTCATTGGAGTTAAATACTTGTTCCTGTGTAGATAGTACTATTTCTTCAAAGAAAATATTATAACATATTACTAAAAACTTGCATCTCTCCCTCATTAAGTACAATAACAAGCAACAGCATGGGTTTAGCTCTGTGACTATTCAATCAATCATTCAAAAATATTTATTGAGTTTCTAATATTTTTGTAATGTTGCTCTTGTCATTAAAAAGGGGAGAGGGATGTTGAGAAGAAACTCAACATTTCTTATTTATTTGGAAATAAAATAAGCCCACATACATTTCATTAGTACAAAAAAGGAATAAAAGAAACAATGGATAGAGTGTTGATGCATTAACAACAATATACTAACAAATACTTATTTTGAGCCTTTTATGGGTCAGACACTGTTCTAGGTTCTCAGGACATATCAGTTACTCAAATAACAAGACAGATCCTTGCCCTGTGGAACTTACATTCTGCGAAGACAGACAATGAACAGTAGACATAGGAAAGGAGAACATTAGTATAGCATGTTAAAAGGTGATATGCCCTTCACGAAATAAATATAAATAAAGAAGCGGAACAAAAGAAAATATTGGGAGTCCTGGGAGAAGGATTTCATTTTACATATGGTGGACAGGGGAGAGCCAGTTTACCTTTAGAGGATGGTTTGCTATGGGCTTCTGCAGTCAGTGCAGGGAAGGAGGTAGAGGGAAAGCTGTGTAGGGTGTTGACATGCAGATAGAAGAGAGGACTCTCCAGAATATGAGCACTGGGAGTATTGTAAGTCAAAGTCATCCTACTTTTTCCCTTGAATTTATAGTAAAGAAATAATAAAGAGCCTATAACAAAAATGCAACATTTAATAAAATGTTGTCAAAACTTTGAAAGTTTAGTTTTTTGTAAAAGGGCTCACAAAGGACAAAAACAATAAAGTGGAACTGTGTTAAATTAAATTTAACATATTTCTAAGGTTATGCCCAGATCAGCCTGATTAGGGAGGATTAGGGAGTCTCCTATATCTCTAGGAATCATCACAATTGTGCCAGTTCAGGAATGTTGATGATGCATTGTCAGGACACAAGGGTGAATCACTACATACGTGACAATACAACTACCTACTGAATCCCATTGTTAAGTACATATGTATGCATTTAAGAGTAGGCTGAAGATGAAAGAAAATTCACGTAGTTTTGAAGCATAGGACTGATGTGTCCTTTAAGTTGTGAAATAAAGACTGCATGGCTCAGATAAGTGACTTAGCCAAAACCAAAATTACTATTATATTTGGAATGAGAATGTCATTTGGATCTAACTTCAGAGTTGTTGAAATACAGAACTCTCTTAATTCACTTATTTACTCAGAAAATTTTATTGAGGGGAGCATCTAGGTGGCTCAGTCAGTTAAGTGTCTTGGTTTTGGCACAGGTCATGATCTCACGGTTCGTGGGTTCAAACCCCATGTGGGACTCTGTGCTACTAGTGTGGAGCCCGCTTGGGATTCTCTCTCTGTCTCTCCCCCATCTGGCATGCTCTCTCTCTCTCTCTGTCTCTTTCCTTCTCTATCTCTCTGTTTCTCAAATACATAAAACTTAGAGAGAAAAAAAGATACACCTTTTAAAAACTTTGCTGAGGTACTTTGGGTGGATCAGACAATTCAGCAGTGAATAAAGAAGACAATCCCTACAATCACAGAGCTTTTTTCTAGTGTGGGAAAGTAAAAAGGAAATATATGAATAATAACTACCCAGTAGGCAAATAGATGTTAGTGAATAAGTGCTAAGCAATATGAGGAAACTGAGAGTGATGGGCAGGTGCTTTATATTGAGCACTGATTTGTGTCATGCACTATGACAGTTGTTTTATATGTACCCCCTCATGTGACATTTAACACATAAGCTTACGTAGAAGGAATTATTACAATCCCCACTTTGAAATTTAGGCACAGATAAAGCAAATATTATACTGTTAACAATTGTCAGAGCCAGAAGAGATGCTGAAAATGCAGATTCTAACCCAAATTTCTTTTTTTAATGAGGAGTCAATGTTATTTTATCTTTTTTAATTTTTATTTATTTACTTTGAGGAGGAGGAGGGGAAGAGAGAGAGAGAGAGAGAATCCCAGGCAGTGGGAATCCCTGTCAGTGCAGAGCTTCCACTCAGGGCTCCATCTCATGAATCCAGGAGATCACGGCCCGAGCCAAAATCAAGAGTCAGATGCTTAACTGACTGAGCCACCCAGAAACCTCTAACCAAACTACTTAATCACCTTGCTATACTGCTTTCAGAGAAGGGCAGATTTGAACCAAGATTTGATCATAATGGGGTCAACATACTTTGCCCCTAACCCAAATACAGCCAACTGTTCTGATGAACAGCTTTATAGGAACATAGCCACACCCACACATTCACTATTGTCTGCTTCTGCTTAGTGGATTATAATAACAGAATTGAGTAGTTGTGACAAAGACCATATGACCTGCATCAGCAAACCCTTTACAGAACAATGACTGTCAGTTCCTGAGCTCAGGTAAAGTATCAAGCCATGTGATATACTGATTAAAAAAAAAAAAAAAAAAAAAAAAAAAAAAAAAAACTTTCCAGGCAGAGGGAAAAACAAATGAAGAAGACCCGAAGTGGGATTATGATTGGCGAATCCAAGGAAGAATAGTAGCTGGTGGGGCTGAAGCAAATGAGTGGGGTAGGTATTTTTAAGAGATAACATGAAAATAATTAGTAGCAAGATCACTAAGGGGTCTCAGTTCTGAAAAGGACTTTGAACGTTTCAGTTCAGTCCAAAGCCACCGAAAGATTTTCAGTATAGCAGTGACATGGTTTGATGTAGCGGGCACTAGAATCTCCCTTTGAGACTGGAGGTTTTTACTCCATCGGAGGCTGAAAACATTGCCAGCAGGGAACACTGAGCAATCAGTCCTCTCCTAGAATTATCTCAACTGTAGAGAATTGCCTTGCCAAGGCACCCCTCACTCTTGGGCAGGCTGCGATGTTGAGTGGTTGATGTGAGACTATAAAGCCTCAGTCTTACTGCTCAAACTTAAAGAAACAACAGAGGACCACAGCAATTTCAGAGCTCCTATGGGATTGGTTGAGGCCTTCATGGAGACCACAGTGAGGTTCCCATTTTCCCTCTGCCCAGTCCTGCTTCCTTCTGCATGGCTTGTGATGTCCAGGTCACTTTCTAATAAATCTCCTTCAAACACATCTCTGTAATAGAATCTGCTTCTCTGGGAACCTGTCTGCATTATCTGACTTGTGTATTACAAACATCACTAAATGCAGAGAATATCATAGATGGGTAACTGTGGAAGCAACAAAGATGAATGGAAAATATTACAGTAGTTGATAAAAGAGAAGATATTTAGATCAAAATACGTGGCAAAAGGTTCGGTGACTAGACTTATTTTGGTAGTTGTTCCAATAGGACTTGGAGGTAAATTAGAGGTGAGATATGAGAGAAAAAGAGAAATCCAGGATGACCATAGGATTTCTGACCTAAGCAACTGGAACACAATAAGAATTTCTGTGTGGGGTAGGTAAGATGAAGAGGTAAATCAGGAATTTTATTTTTGCATGTGCATTAGATCCTAATGATTAGGGCATTATTGTAAATGCAGTAATATATTTCTTAAAAATCTCATGACAATACAGTAAATATTTCTTACATATTATCCAACATAGAGGCTCAGATTAGATGATTTCTGGACATGTTTCCCTTAAGGGTTGACTAAGATTTGAGCTGCCTCTGTCTCATAGATTTACCATCCTGTGGCTTCAAGATCACCTTGTTGTCCTCTACCAGCAGATAGGATTGGAAATCACATTCTATACTTCCTTTTAGCTTGTAAGGGAACCACAGTGCTCCTATCTACATTCAGCCACCCAGACACAGTAACATAAATACATCTAGAAATGAGGTTACGGGGCACCTGGGTGGCACAGTTGGTTAAACATCTGACTTAGGCTCAAGTCATGAACTCACAGTTGGTGAGCTTGAGCCCCACGTCAGGCGCTCTGCTGTCAGTGAGAGCCTGCTTCAGATCCTCTGTCACCTCCTCTCTCCACCTGCTCACTTACTCTGTCAAAAAATAAAAATAAACATTTTAAAAAAGTAGAAATTAGGGCAGGAGAGAGATACAGGAAGTCTATTCCCTGACTGAGCAGTCTTTCCCAAGAGCTCTATAGTATAAGTAAAAGCACAAAACTTTGACAATCACCAAATCATCTGTGCTGCATCCATGTTAAATCTGAAATTCCTACATATCCAGGTGGAAATGCAGAAATCCAAATGGCTAAATATAGGTCTGGAATTCAGGAGAGTTTTCTAGGATGAAAAAAAATAAATCAGAGGGTCTTCGGTATGGCATTAAAGGCCAGGAGATGGCATCAAGTTTCCTAAGAGTTGGGTATAGGTTAAAAAGAGAAGACATTCAAGTCCTGAATTCTGGGTCATTTCAGTGTTTAGAGGGAGGGAGAATGGATGAAGAGAAATAGCAAAGACTAAAAGAGGATGCTAATGATTAGAGAGGAGAATAAAGACAGTGTGGTTTCCCTGAGGCTAGTAAAGGAAGTAATCAACTGTATCAAATGTTGTTAAGTAGAGTAAGGGTGGATTCAGAGACTTGATCATTAATTCTGCTATGTGACCTTAATAAGGATAGTTTTGTGGAGCAATGCATCAGAGAGCTATTTAGAATAAGTTCAAGAGAGAGTCGAAAGATGTGAAATGGAAGCAGCAAATATAGCAAGTATTTTTAGAAGTTGTATACAGTAGTCCTCCTGTGTCTGCCATTTTGCTTTCCACAATTTAGTTACCCATGGTCGACAATAATCTGGAAAATAGGTGATCCTCCTCTCACTTATCATCAGAAGGTCAGTAGCCTATGCTATGTCACAGTGCCTACATCATTCACCTCACTTCATCTCCTCACATAGGCATTTTACCATCTCACACCATCACAAGAAAAAGAAGTGAGGACAGTAAAATAAGTTGTCTTGGGAGATCAAATTAATATAACTTTTGTTACCATATATGATTCTGATCTATTTTATTACTAGTTATTGTTGTTAATCTCTTATCATGTTTATAAATTAAACTTTATGATAGGTATGTATGTATAAGAATATACATTGTATATATGGAATTTGACACTATACATGATTTCAGGCATCTCTTGGGGGTCTTGGAACATATCCCTTACAGAAAAGGGGGGCTACTATATAAGGGCACAATAACTGTCTTATGAGACAGGTCCTATAATCAGTGTCTAAAATGCTTAGAGGAAAATACGCATTGAAATGCTGGACATTACTTCAGTGGGCTAAATAACTAACAAATGTTTGATACATTATTTTCACAACATTACTACTCTGGACCTTAAGAGAAAAAAATAAAGATATGGGGTCATCTATACCTTTATTTATTTTTACTTCCCCATCTCCTGTTTCTATCTGTTTAAGCATCATCCTTTGGCTTTTGGTGTGTGTGTGTGTGTGTGTGTGTGCGTGTGTGTGTGTGTGTGTGTGTGTGTGTGTGCGTGTGCGTGTGTGTGCGTGTGCGTGTGCGTGTGTGTGTGTGTTTGAATAAGTTTTTGAACACTCTACTCCTCTGGTGTCTTTCCACCCCAAATTATCCAGACATGGGAAAAGAGGGGCCTTATTTCTACACAGTTCAACGCTGAAGTATTTTGACAGGAATTTATCCTAGGATAGTAGGAGAACAACAAGAGAAAAATACAAAAATGTATAGAAACAATTTTATTGTAGAGTTCAGTTCCACAGCTGAAATGTCCCATAGCACAGAACTTGGTGGAAAAACATTATTCTTGTTCTCTTCTAAGTCCCATGTGGTCTGAACTCAGGGGAAAAACAAGTAGCTCTCCACCCCTCTCAAAATGCCCAGAATAACTGTGCTACAGGCTGAGTGACCCAAAGAAATAGAGGAACATCTGGAGACTGAGGAAAATGCTGATTTCTTGACTTGGGAATAGTAACCTAACAGCTGGCAATAAAATTCTGTACATTACATGGGGTGCCTGGGTGGCTCAGATGGTTAAACATCTGACTTCAGCTCAGGTCATGATCTCATGGTTCATGGGTTTAAGCTTCTCAGTGGACTCTGTGCCGACAGCTCAGAGCCTGGAGCCTGCTTCAGATTCTGTGTCTTCCTTTCTCTATCTCTCTACCCCTCCTCCTCTCATGCTCTGTCTCCGTCTCTTAAAAATGAACAAACATTTAAAAAATGTCCATACATTACCTGTTTATATACATATTTATATTTATGTATTTATTTTTACATATTTTATTTATATTCATCAGTTTAGATGCCTATGTTTGTTGTTTCTTGGAAGGGCAAGAATTCTAATGGCACAACTTAATGCTGTTATTTGGATTCTACCATGTAAACAAAAATGGATAGAAAATAAGAGGAGTCTTCACCTTAAAAGTAAGACTTGACTCTCTCCATTAAGTTTCTAAGTCAGTTTCACAGCTCTGAAGAGACTAGCAGAAAAAAGGAAAGAAAAATTGTATGGCAGTGATCATTCTTACAAAGTGGAGAAAAGAAAAAAAGACATCTGGTAGATAGCTAAGAAAGTAGCTGCTATTAATATGAAAAAGATTTATTTGTTGAGTACTTTCTAGACATTTGAGGCTTTTTTTAAACACAGATTTCTTTGTCTCCCTTTCATCACAATATTTTTCTTTCCCCTACCCAAGACAGTTTTCATAATTTATTTTAAAATCAGGAATATACATAGCTGCTGTTAAAGAATTCTTTCTAAAGGGCTTGGTCTAAGTGAAAATCATTGGATTTAGAAAAGAATAAAGAAAGACAGAAATTGACAGTGAAGGGAACATTTTTATTCTTGCTTCATTTCATTACAAGTCATGTAGACAATTGAAACAGAGTAAGGGAAAAGATATTCAGGAACAAATAACCCCCTACACTTGAAAACAGAAGCTTCTGAAAGAGAAAAGCATTTTTAGATTGAAAGTGTACCTGGAACCATTTCTTTGATAGGCTGTGACAATGTGAACTCTTGGGTAAAAATTACGGCAGAAAACTCTTGGCTCATTAGCACTCAGTCTAGATGAAGTGTCAATATGATGATTACTAGAGATTTTTCTGAAACAGGGCTTATTTGAACTAGATGAAGAAGGAATTACAACAAATTGAAAGTGGCATAGATTTTTATGTTGTAAATCCTTGTGCTTTTCAATTGCTCAAATGCATGGATGATATTCCTGTGACACTTCTTTATTGTCCTTTATTCTTTCTATTATTTGCTAACTCCTCAGGCTACTTTCTCTGCATTCTGAATGATTAAAACACGGGTTTATACTTACTTGCTTTATTTCTTTCAATATTGTTACAAGTACTTACAGACAAAATTATTTATGATATGAGGTAGATAGGGTGATTAGATTGTGCTGAGTATACCATTTGTCCTATTGGCACAAAATTTTTAAAAAAATGATTAATTAAGAATAATTCTTTCTTGCACATGATTTTATTTTATTTTTTCCTATTTGGATGACCAGCATCAAAAACAGTAGGGTCTGGGTTTCAAAATGGCCCGATAGTTCAAAGCAGCAGAGTTGAATTGGGGTTTTTGGATTTTAAAATGAACTTATTGAGATTTCCTAATTATGAGTACATTCAGAAAGCAGTCCTGTGAATGGAAGGTAGCTGGTAACAGCAAGTGTTCTGCTCAAAAGCCTCATTCACACGGCAGCATTCTGAAGAAAATGGAATTTGCAACTGCAGATTTCTGAAATAAAATCACATCCAAACAGCAGGATTTCTAAACAGAAGGTGCCTTGTAACTATGTGCTAAAATTAAACCTCATTTAAACTGCATTCATTCTAAATGGAAAATGTACTGTAGTTGTTTTCTACATTAAAGTCAAATTCAAATCATTGTTATCCTAAGAGCTAAGTAGCTTAAATAACTTCTGCCACATAATGAAGATTAGTATGTACTTCATATTAGGTTTGTCGAGTAATTTGGGGGAAAATGTTTTCCTTTTGCACTTGTTTTCACATAGAATATGATAGGAAAAATTCATGATTTGATGAAAATTGCTCATCAGTCAGATGTGAGACTTGTTTCAAGTTTCAAACCAGTAGAAGACTAACTAATATGTGATATGTTATCGATCAACCTATGTCTTAGAGAAAGAAACAGTTTTAGGGACTTGCTCTCTTTAAATTCAATAGGTTGCTCACCATATAGAAATAATATTGAATATATACTTTGTGGGGAAAAGATGCAAAGCTTTCTAGTACATGGCAAGCAAATATGATGGCATATTAGTGAACTATTCAACAGAATTAGGAGTCAGAAGGAATATTAAAGCGATTGTAGCATGGTAAGTCTTCCTTTAGGAGATATGAAGCCAATTTACAAATTCACCAGCACAGCCCTCATTATAGACCCTAATGTATCCCTTAATGGAAATAGAATACTAATTGATTCAGCAGAAATGAATTCTTTTACACACTTGCCTGTACTTACAAGTAAATAACAAACCAATAATACATCAGAACACTAATATTAATGTATTACATAGATGTGTATATAGACATATAGCTTTCTCAGATACTTTCACATTAGCTCAAACTCCAAGAAAAGCATCCTAATCACCAACTGCAATTATGTCTTTCAAAGTGTCTTTAATACAATTGTCCGAATAAAGTGGATAAACAAGATTTCCCAGGGCTATGTTTTGTATATTTTGTACTTTTTTCCTAAGGCTGATGCTACCCAACATGCTCATTATCTATCTTCAAAGTGTGTATTGAGGATTCTAATTGATCACCAGTAGCTCTTTTGCATTTTTTCCTACATAGGATTACTGGCCACTGCCTTGTCACAGCAGCTGCTATGAGTGGCACCTGGCGTGTCTTCAGATGTGGCTATTTATGCTTGTGTTCTGTCTAAAATGAGAATGGAAAAGAAAACAAACAAATAAACAAGTGTTGTAAGGCTGAACCAAACAGACGCCATGACAGGCTTTGTTTCCCCCTCTAAGCTAAAAGGTCTAAGGTCAGTCTCTTAGGAACCATTTGGCCATTTGGCAGAACCATTTGGCCAGTTGGCAGTCATACATTGCCCGGGGGTATCCAATCAGGAAAGCCCAGCTACCTCACCCCACATTCCTAAGGGTAAGGCCTGCAGATGGGAACTTTAGATAAAACCCTGTTACCTAGTGTGAAAGTTAACCCCATAGTCACCAAACAAGACCCTGAACTCTCTCTGTAATTGGCTAATTTCAAAGATACCCTAAATGTTGTAATTGGGTCCCGCCAACAGTAACGGACGCTCTGAACAGTGTGTATGGTTAGAGCTGCTGCCAATACTGTTGTACCATTATGATTGGGTCACTGTACCTATGTCACAGTTTCTTGTAACTCTCCCTTCCCAAACCCCATAAAAACCCTATGCAGCCCTTGCTCGGGGCTCTCAGCATGGATCCACTGCGTTGGTGAAGGCTGTGAGACCGAACTTAGGCCCGGCGAGCCTAAGCCGTAATAAAACTGCCCTTTGCTTTTACATGCGTGCCTCAGTCTCCCTGGCGGTTTCTGGTTTTGGGGTGATATTGAAATCTTGGGCATTACAGTGTCTTTATCTTCCCTGAGATCTAAGATCTTTCCTACTTCCTCCCTTGAGTCTGCTAGTGTGGCCACCATAATTACTTACCAGAGAACCATCATTAAGCCTCCTCTTCGAAGGAGGATTCTGACCCCTTAAGTACATTCTTAGCACTTGGAAATACCAGGAAAGCACTGCTTAAGCACTTTACTGTATATTATTGAAGTGTATTCTTTTTCACTAAAGTTGAACAATGTGTTGAGCATTGTTTTGCTATTATTACTACCATTAAGATGTGTATTTTCTTTTTCTAAAAGGAATCAAAGGACATTTTATATTAAAATGTGAAATTCAATTGAGAGAAGCTAAAATAGAAAGTATTTGAAGCACTCAAATAATACATTTAAAAGTATGTGCTTCATATATCTGTACTAGTTTTCAAAAAATAAGGTAAAAAGAAATAATTAGCTATTTTATTTTTTGAAATAAAACATTTATTATTTGAGCACAAAACTACCACATTTACTTTCTGGAAAAAATATTTTCTAGAGGTAAATTAAAACTAGGATTAAATGATACTGAGTTGTAGACTGAATTTTGAGGGAAAAGATCAAAACTGTGTATAGGTATTTCATTTGACCATATATTCAGCAGTTATGTCCTCGGATCATGAAAGTTACAAGAAATTTTTCCAAGGTTAATTCTACTTTGTAAATGGCCTATTTAGTAATTAATGCCATACTAGTTGTCTTCCAGCCTTGATATTTTCAAGTAATTTTTTGCCAGCTTTATACATATATATTTATATGCAAGAAGTACACATATTTTTGTGTGCATTTCAGTGAGTTTTGTCTAATGTATATTCCAATGTAATCACAACTTAAAACAAAATATAATCTATTTCCAGCACACTTCAAAGTTCAAAGTTAATTCTAATTGCAACACCAGGGAATACTGATCTAATTTCCATCACCTTAGTTTTCCCTGTTTTGGAACTTCACGTGTAATCTTGTAAGAATACATGTAAGATTGGAAAGATTTGAAGTTTTATGACATGCGCTCATTTTGTTTCTAGCTTTTTTCATTCAACATGATGTTGAGATTCATGCATGTTGTTTCATATATAAGTAGTTTGCACCTTGTATTGCTGTGTAGGGTTACATCACATGAAAAGACCACAGCTTTTTAAATTTCTCTTCTCTTTAATGGACATTTGTATTCTATGCAGTTACTAGCTATTATGAATCAATCTATGCATTATCTTATAGACAGGTCTTTTTTTTCTCTCTTTCTCTGTTAGATATGATGTGAGTTGTAGTTATTTTTAGATATTTCTTCAGATTGAGGAGCTATCATTCTTGTAGTTTGCTCTGGGTTCTCTATTATTTAACCATAAATATGTGCTGAATTTTATCTAATGCTCTTTCTGTTCTATTAATATTATTTTACTTCTCCTTTAGTCTTTTAATGTGGTAAACTATATTAATACATTTATTTTTATAATAGATTTATGATGTGGTTCATATGGCACATAATTCACCCATTTAGAGTGTACAAGTGAATAGTTTTAGTATATGCATCATCTCTAGTATAAAATTTAAGAACACCAAAAGGAACCTTGTACCCATTAACACTAAATTTCTATTCTTCTCAGCCACAAAGCCCTAATCTTTCTGTCTCGGTAAATTTGCCTTTTACAGATATTTCATGTAAACAGAATGACACAATGCATAGTCCTTTATGATTGGCCCCTTTCCATTAGCATGTTTTCAAGGTTTAACCATGTTGCAGAATATATGGGGACTCCGTTTTTGCTGGGAGCCACACCGGCCTTGCTGGATGACATGGTCAAGTAAGGAAATGGCAGATGTGCACGGCTCCTGCCATGAGAGGCGGAACTGGCATCTCCTTCTGCTACTACTGCTCATGTGAAGTTAAGCCTGTTGCTGTTGATTAGGCCTCACAATGTTCCAAGTCAGACCGATATTCCCCACACAGATACCTCATGGGAAGAGGCATATTCCCACCTCTATAAAGAGGAATTTAAACAAAGCACTGCAGATGTTTGTCCAAAGGCTCTTCTATTGAGCTTCACAAACTTAAGACATGGATAATAAAGGGGGTTAAAGAACACAAGAATAATGTTTACCCTGGCCCTGAGATAAAGAGCCTAATTTAGGAATAAGAAACAAACAAGAGCCAGGCATAAAGTACTGCCCATACATATGCTAATTGGTGCCCATTGTGAGGATGGGTAACAGTAGTTACAACTTAAACTCATACACAAAGGCCGGCTCATCTAGGGCCCCTATGGTGCTTACATCTTCAACATCAAAGAACAAGATTGACAAAAGGTTTATTTACTAACCATCGCTAATACATTCTTCCTCTTGTGAGCCAGACAGAATGCCTCCTAGCTTTATGCCTGAATCTTAGTGTTATTGTTATAAACCAATGTGTTTGCTATCTGCTTCTCACTAAAAATATCTTGCTATCTTCTTAGTTGTAAGATTTATTACCAGTTCAAACAAATGTGTATGTTACCTACTTTTCACTGAGAATATCCTGTAATCCAATGATGTGTAAATTACCTTATTGTAATTAGAGTAGTTCTGCAAAAATGCCTCTGTAAAACCTGTTTCTGCACCCTTTTCAAAGCATCTTTATCACTGAGAATTATATGTAAAAATTCCACTCTTTGATGTCATATTAACACTTAAATCTATAAAGGCACAAAACCTGGCAGATAGAGATGCCAGACTGGTGACCAACCAGGAAAGAAAGAAATTCCGGACTCTCTCGCCTCCAATTTTCTGCCGACGCTGTCACCTCCTTCAGGGGACTCTGGACCTGCTGGAACTGGACTCCGGAACATTTTGTTTCACTGACAAATGCTATGCAACTGTATGTATATAACACATTTATTTATTCATTCATCAGTTGATGGACTTTTGTGTTGTTTCAATGTATTGCCTATTATGAGTACAGGTGTCCCTACCATCTGCAAGTAGAGCATTCCTATGAAAGCTTTATAAGCCAAAGAGTATAAAGTGAAGAGTATCCCCTGCTCTCCAAATGTTTGTGTTGCTTAATGTCTTTTTTTTTTAATTTGTTTACTTATTTTGAGAAAGAGAGAGAGAGAAAGAGAAGGAGGCAGAGAGAGAGAGAGAGAGAGAGAGAGAGAGAGAGAATTCCAAGCAAGCTCCACACTGTCAGTGCAGAGCCCAATGCAGGGCTTGATTCCACAAACTGTGAAATATGGCCTAAGCTAAAATAAGAGTCAGACACTCAATGACTGAGCCACCTAGATACCTCCACAATGTCACTTTTGTAAAAAATCTACATCAGTATGCAAGAATGTTTTTGTAAAAGAAAAATTCTTCTTTGGATTTTTTTTTGATTAGTGAAAATAGGCACTCATGCAGATCTTTTGTAAAAATGATGCGGTTTCATAATAAGCTTTCCAAAAATGAAGGATACGTGTAATGCTGCCATGAACAATTGCATTCAAATTCTTGCGTGAACATACAATTCCATTTCTTTCATGTGTATATTTAGGAGTAGAATTCTATGTTCAACCATAGGAGGAAGTGCCAGACTGTTTCCAAAGCTGATATACCACTTTACATTTGTTTTTATACATAGGTTTTATTATTATTTTGGTACGCAGGCCAACAGATTAGAAGATGGCTGCCACTGAAAAGATAGTTTGTTATATTCACAGATTCCAAGAGGCAGGGGCATGCCACATGATGGGTGCCACATGGGGAAGCAACAGAATTGGTCAGAACCCAGAGAGTAGCAAGGGAAAAAAGTGTGCAGAGCCTTTTTGTACTTTCCATGAGATAAAACAAGATAAGAAGGCTTAGGATAAGTTAGTTTGAACAATTTCAGTGGACTCTGGAGCATGGGGCATCCATCATTTTCTGATACCTGATACTCAGGTAGTTAGGGCTGGTGGATAGACATCTACCAGATAGTTTGAGAACCAGGTGAAACAGATAGTTGGGAACATGGGCTCTGAATTGCTTGATTTGCTTATGGGAGACACACTCCTCTACAAGTTATTTGCTTTCTCTAGAAATTTGCTGACTTTAACAGGAGCAGTCCCTGCAGGGTTAGCATTGCCCAAGATGTTAGAATATTAGGATATAGAAAATAAGTAGCATGAATAATACAGCATTATCACCAACAGTGAATAAAAGTTCAAATCAATCCACAGACTCATCAACATTTTTTTATTATAGCAACCCTCATAAATGTGAAGTGGTATCTCATTATAATTTTGATTTTTAATTCTCTGAAATAACTAATGATTTTGATCATCTTTTTATGTGCATATTGATAATCTATATGTCTTCTTTGGGCAAATGTCTATTCAAATGCTTTGCACATCTTTGATTGGTTATTTGTGTTTTTACTGTTAAGTTGTAGTTCTGTATTTGTCCTAGAGTCAAATTTCAGATTTAGGATTTGCAAATGTTTCCTCCCATTTTATAAGTTGCCTTTTTATTTCTTAACAGTATCTTTTGAAATGGAAGATTTTTACTTTTGATAAAGTCCAATTTATTGATTTTTTCTTTGCTTGTACTTTTGAAATCATATCTAACATGACATTGCCTAATCTTAGATAGTGAATTTGACATCTGTGTTTTATCATTTCTATAGCTTTGGCTTTTATATTTATTTAATACTTTTTGTTTTAATATTTTTTATACATTATGAGGGAAGCATTCAAATTCATTCTATCAAGGTGTCTCTTCTTTTTTGATCTGGTTATTCACAAGTATATATGTGTCTCTGAACACTGCATTAGCTATATTCCTAAATTTTGGTATGTTGTATTTTTATTTTCATTCATCTAAGGCATTTTCAAATTTCCCTGTGGCTCCTTATTTGACCCATTGGGATTTAGAAGTTCATTTTTAATACCCATACATTTTTTAGTTTCCTCAATTTCATTCTGTTATTGATTTTTACTTTTACTTCACTATGCAGTCAAAGAGCATATTTTGGTTTGTTACCAATTTGTTTAAATTTACTGAGATTTGTTTTATGGCCTAATATATGGTCAATCCTGGCAAAAAGTCCATTGACCCTTGAGAAGAGTATGCATCCTTCTGTTGTTGGGTAGAATATTCTATAGATATCTAATTGATATCTAGAGGTTCAGCTGGTGTATGGTACAGTTCAAATTGTTTATTTTCTTGTTAATCTTCTTTCTAGGTGTCCTATACACTATTGAAATGTGGGTGTTGTATCCAACTATAATGTTTGAATTATTCATGTCTCCCTCTAATTTTGTCAGTTTTTGCCTCATGAATGTATGGGCTTTGTTGTTATGTGTATGTGCAGGAATAATTGCTATGATTTTTTGGTGTGTCTCACAGATTAATCCTTTTCATCATTATAGAAATATTCTTTCTGTCTAGTAACCGTCATGGCTTAAAATCTATTTTATCTGACATTCTTATAGCCATACCAGATTTTACGGCTGCTTTTGCCCAGTGTATCTTTTTCTATGCATTCACTTTCAACCTGTTTGTACTTGTTAATCTAAACTGTGTTATCTATGGGGGCACCTGAGTGGCTCAGTTGGTTAGTTCGACTCTTGGTTTTGGCTCAGGTCATGATCCAGTGGTTTCATGAGTTTGAGCCCCCATTGGGCTCCATGCTGACAGTGCAGATCCTGCTTGGGATTCTCTCTCTCCCTCTCTTTTTACCCCTCCCCCACTCAAGCTGTCTCTGTCTCTCAAAATAAATTAATTAGTTAATTAAAAAAATAAAAAAAATTAAGTGTGTTATCTGTAGATCATACATTGTTGGATCTTTTTCTGTCATTTTCACCCAATCTTTTGACTGCATTGTTCAATTCATTCACATTTACTGTTACCAGTATAGTTGGATTTAAAACTGTCATTTTACATTTTTTCTGTATTTTCTATTTTTCAATTCCTCTTTTTATTGTTTAGTATTTTCTTTTGCATCAAGTGAAAAAATTTCTATGTTCTATTTAATTTTTTAAATAATTTCCACTATTTTAAAAGTCATTTTCTTATTATTCTCCTTAATATACACATTACCAGAATCAGTTTCAGATTTATACTATCTTAATCCTAGTATATGTAGAAACATTAGTCTTTGTAGCTCTATTTATCTTTCCTTCTATGTGGTGCTATTTTTATACATATTACATTTATGTGCAAGTTATAAACTGAACAAATGCATTATTATAATTATTGTTTTGTATAATATGTCAATAAGGAAACTAAGAAAAGAAAGCAAAGCAAGTGTATATTTATAGAGTGTTATACTAATCTTCTTTACCATTTTTGTTTCTCTTTATTTGTTCCTGTGGATTCAAGTTACCATATGGTGTCATTTTCCTACTCCAATACATCATTCCTCCCATCCATCTCTTTTCTGCTGTGATCATTAAATATATCACATTTCTATGTACTATAGCTGTAACAATCCAATTATACACTTATTATTTATAAAATTGCTTTTTATATCAGTTAAAAGAAGAGCAATGAAGAAATATGCATTTATACTTACTCTTTTTTATAGTTACATAATTACCTTTACTAGAGCCTTTTACTCTTTCCTATAGATTCAAATTACTGTCTTGAATCTCCTACTGTTAGCTTTAGAAACTATATTATTTTTTGTAAGGCAGATTTAATGGCAACACATATTCTCTGTATTATTGTTGTTGTTTTCTTAACCTAAAAATTATTTCTTTTCACCTAAGAATAATATTTTTGCTGGATACAAATTCCTGGTTGACTGTTAGATTTATTCTTCATGCATTTTGAGTATACCATGCCACTGTCACCTGTTTTCTGTGGTTTCTGATGACAAACCAGCTGTTATTCTTATTATAGTTTACCTGTCATGATGAACACTGTTTCTTGTGTCCTTTCCAATTTTTGTCTTTATCTTTGACTTTCAGTGCTTTTGTCATGACATGTTTAGATATATGTATCACTTTATTTTTATCCTACTCTGATTTGCTTTCTGTTCTTTTGAACTCCTCTTCTATCTTTTTAATTTTTTCCTTTGCTTACTTTTTCTTTCTAATTCCTAGTTAGAGAAAAATTTTCTAATTGCTTACTTTCTTTTCTTTATACAGAGTTTTTTTTATGTTGAAACATATATCATTGACTTAATCATTCCATCTTTTGTTATAAAATGTTTCAATCTATAAATTTCCTTCAATCACTATTTTGGCTGAGTCCACACAGATTGATATCTTATATTTTCATGATTCTTAGTTTGGTTAAAAAAACTTTCCTTGTAATTTTTCCCTGATCCAGATTTAAAAATGTGTTGCTTAATTTCTAACTACATGAAAGTTTTTTTTAGATATTTGATTACTATTGCTTTTTAATTAAAATGCATTGTGCTTGGAAGTTATTTGTTTATTTTATTTTTAAATATATTTAAATTGTTTATATAAAATATTGACTATTGTACATGAGACAAAGATTATTCTGTATTTGTTTTGTATAATGTCCACTGAGTGTCAGTTAACCTGAGTGGGTTGACAGTGTTGTCTTCATCCTCACTTTTAAAATTTTCCTTCTTATTGTCACAGCCATGTGGATGTTATAAAACTCAAACTAATGTTATAGATTATCTTTATTTCTCTTTTGTTTCTGTCCACCTTTGCTTTATAGATACTGAGTTACTATTATTAGTAATCACACAATTAAGATAGATGTGTCTTCTTGAGGAATTAACCATTATCATTATTAAAAAATAAATAAAACTCTTTCTGATAGGGCTCCTTGTCTTGAAGTCTATTTTATAAAATGTCAGTACTGGTACTCTATCATTCTTATGCTTAGCTTTTTCATTTTACGTTATCTTTCAACCTATGTTGGATATATATGACACATATCTCTGGTGAACAGCATATAGTCAAGTCTCACGTTATATATAATCTGCTGATCTTTTTCCTTTTAATGGAAAGTTTTATTTATTTGCATTTAAGGTAATAATATATTTGGGTTTAAATTTAATTTTTTCTATGTGGTAGTATAATTTCATTTAGAAGCCTTCTACATTTTGTATTATAGTTGCATGTGTTTTTCTTTAACAGATGTTATAAATCCCAATATATTATTAATATTTTCTTTCAAAGAGAAAAATTCCCAAGATGATGAAAGTCTCTGCCTGGAATTCACTTCCCTATGCCATGTCCTACAAACTTTCTGAAGTCATTAAGCTGAGGCAATCCTAATCTCATTTCATTGTTTTCCCATCCACTAGGGATTATGGCCTTTCCCTTTCTATTACACAATGGCTTGATGGCCATTATGTCATATATTTTACTTATGAATCATATTTTATCCAATGTTTAAGCAGGAAAGAAAATCTAATTCCTGATACTCCATCTTGGTAAGAGATGAAGACTTCCCTGTTCCTATTAAAATATGTGTTTGCTGGGTATATAATTCTAGGTTGACAGGTTTTCTTTGATTGTATTTTTCTTTGAGCACATTAAAGATATTCCTTTTTTTCTGAGTCTGTTGTTTCAGGTTTGAAATACACTGTCCTGCTTATTGTTTTTCTACTTTGTGTTATGTATTCATTTTTTATTTCTGTATTTAAGGTTTTTTCAATCACCTTTGGTCTTAGTTTGACTCTGATTTGCTGAAAATGATACTTTTTATACTAATTCTGCTAGTAGCTTGTTAAGATTCTTAGATTAATGGGTTGTACTTTTTCATCAAATTTGAAAAAATCATTTAATATTTTATCAAGTATTTGTCTTACACCATTATCTCTTACTTAGCTACTACTCCAATTATAGCTTTCACTGTTAGATTTTTCTCACAAATCATAGCATTCCTATGCATTTTATTTCAATCTCTTTTTCCTCCATTGTTAAATTTAAATATTTCTATTGATTGGTCTTTTGCTTTTCTTTCATTTGTCATTCCTTCCTTATGATTTTTTTTTCAAATTTTCAGTTTGGAGTTTTTATACAGTTTCCAAATTCTTTATTAAATTCATCTTCTAACATAACTATTTTATGATACTTTAAGATCTTTATCATAAATATGTTAAACGTCTTTATTGATGATTATACCTTTTGTCTAACTGTTTATATTGTCTAGTTTTGCTTTTATCCAGGGGTCACATTCTGATTTTCTTTCTTATGTTAGACAGCTAAAATAGGAGGGTTATTGGTTTGACTCAGCCAGATAATTCGATGTTGAGCAGATTTGGAGTGAAGTTAAGGTTCTAGTTCTGTTATGGGTCAGGCATAGGGAGTCTAAGACGATATTGTGCTTTCAACCTATTTTCAACATTTTCTGCATTGCCAAAGGACTTATAATTTCAATAACATCAGAAATGTAATTGGGTAGTAATTGAGCTTTGATTAGACCCAGCTCACCCCTGTTTTAAAATATAACTCTCAGTTCAGCCTTCTCTCTCAAAAAGAGAACATCTAATACCCTTAGAACTTGTAACTGCAACTACTTAGAAACCTTGAAAACTTAAGACTTTTCTTTTTTCCAAGGTGGGAGACTGGCAGGCTAGGAGGACATGAGACCATGAAGCCATGAGATATCAAGACTCTGAAGGTTTGAGACTCCGGGACCAGGGCCCCTTAAGACCCCTGCAATTTGAAAACATAAAACATCAAAACCAAGGGATCGCTGAACTAAAGAATTATAAAATTAGAAGATTGTACAGTCCTACTTCCAGTTTTTGCTTTACTCAGCAAGACTCTCCTTACATCTGGATCTCTTTCAGATTTAAATCTGACATGCCAGCCTATAGGTTCATCAGAAGATTGCTAGTTCATCCATGTCTAAGAATCATTTATTCTCTTTTGTATGTCCTGTGTCCAATTTCTATTATAATCCCCAGGCATGAAATCTTTCTCCCTTGTGGGCTCATCCAGGAAGGGAAATTACATTTAGAGCTTTTATCTCTATGGAATTTTTTTATCCACAATATTTAGTATGATAGTTTGTTTTGTCTGGTAATATGTTCTTTTAGCAGATGTAAAAGTCTTTTATATCCTTTTATATTCTACTCAAAAATAAATTATTACATTAATTCTTGACAGCTTCATCTTTCTTGTTTCTATTGTGTGAACCCTTGTGCCATCATTTCTGGGGTATTGGTAATTATTTTTCCATTGTTCTTACCATGATCCCATTTCAATCCTTGTCCCATTCTTGTTTACCCACCCATCATTTCCAGGCTTATTTTCCTAAATTGGTTATTTTTTCATAAGAATCCTATGTCATACTTGCTTTAATATCTGTTTCCTTTAGGAAACCCTTGAGTTGTTGCTGAAGATGCTATATGCACTTCTGAAACCTGTGTTGTATTATGCAATAAGATTCTATTTCTAAGACAAGCCCTGTATCTGCAATTCTAATATGAAGCCTGTCTTCCACAGTGGTTTTCCTGAAAGAAAGCTGTGAAATGCTAATACATCTTTTATCATACATGTAGTATTTAATATGCTGCACTGTTTATCAGAGTTGAACAAGAGGGTTTAGCTGCCTAAACCACAACTTCTTTTACATTGTTAATGCAAAGAATTAAGAAAATAAAAACAAGTATGGATAAAACTTTGCATATTTGGTTTATATTTGAGTCAGTTCTGTTCCTAGTATACTAATTATAGACCTATTTATGAATTTAAAAATGTGGAACATTTACATGTGGATCTTTTTGTTATGTTAAATTCTGTTGAAAAATATGTTTCTATTATTGATAAAAGTTTTATTTGATACAAAGGTATTTGTAGTTATGGAGTTTCTGACATGGTTACATTGAACATATTGACTCCTGTGTCTATAAGCATATAGGAAAAAAAAGACACTGGAACAATTAAAAACCACCTTAGGAAACCTAAGGAACCTTAAGGCGTCTGCATGGCTCAGTCAGTTGAGCATCTGACTTTGGCTCAGGTCATGATCTCACGGCTTGTCAGTTCCAGCCCCAGGTCAGGCTCTGTGCTGACAGCTCAGAGACTGGAGCCTGCTTCAGATTCTGTGTCCTCCCTCTCTCTCTGCCCCTCCCCCAACTGTACTCTGTCTCTCTCCCTTTCTTAAAAATAGAAGTAAACATTCAAAAAAGAACAACATAGTTTATGACGCCTGGACTTACTTCTGCTTTTCTGGTCTGACTTTTGTTCTAAGGCTTTCTATACTTAAAGTTACTATCCTAAATATATATAAATAAAAATGCCTCAAAAATAAAATTTATTTATATCATGTATAAAAACATACTGTTAGCAGATGGAAAAAAACTAACTACTTCAAAACATTACATTAAGGTTTAGAAACAAAATCAAATAGCTAACTTATTAGTATTTAAAAAGAGGGGGAAATCAGGGAGATAAAATATTCAAAGCACTAAAGCTCTTTCTTAGAGTTGTATTTACTCAGATGTATTATTCTACTATAAAGTTTGCTTTGACATTAAATCATGAAAGAGGCCACATTCCACAACAGAAATCCCACAGCTGTGGTACATGATGACTGTGACAACAAAACAATAAATAATTGGCATTGACAATGAAAACTGTTTTTTCCCAATGCACCTGATAGCTAATGTGTGAATAATTCCCCTGATATTGTCTACCCATCAGTGTGGAGCAGATTCTACCTTAAAAATATAGAAGTTGATAAAGGTGATTCTTTAAAAAAATAGCAACATCAAATAGCATTATAGGCTGAAAAATTATTAATGTCAATAAACTAATATTCAAAAGACAATGCACCTTATCTATGAAGATTTTAATTTAGAGTAATGTTATACTAATTGATGTTAGAAAATAATCTTCTACCTGGAAATGATAAATTTTAAGGAAAGTGCTTCAAGTTAGAATATTATCTGTCTACTAAGGAGACACACTGTTAACAGTTGATTTTCTCATTGACTCTTTTTTCTGGCATTTTAGGTTTAAAAAGCTGCTTACTTGTCAGACTGCATTTTTTCCTTTATCATTATATATTTGCTTTACAATTTTACAGAATATAGAAAAGATTAATATAGTGGCAAATATATCCGTGGGAGACCAAACAAAAAAATCTTGTGAATTCATTTGCCATCAAAATGAAAATATTATTTCAGACAAGGTTAGAAAGAGTTTACTGATTGTAAAAATTATTTACAGAGAAAAATCACACAAAAATGAGCTCACTATTAATATGACAGAGGAAGTATTGTGGTAAGAAATTAACTTGATATTTGTAAGTTCTTTTGTATTAGGCTCATGAAAGTGATTTTTGCTACATAAAATAAGTCTTGGAAACTTAATTTATAAATTAGGCACAGTAAGAGATTAATAATAATAACTCATAATAAAACAGAACAATTATAAGAATATACTACAATGAAAGTTATATGAACGTGTTCTCTCTTTCAAAATATTTTATTGTACTGTCCTTACCCTTCTTCTTTTTGTGATAATGTGATATGATAAATTTCTTAGGGGACAATTCCAGTAAAAACCGGATAATTCTCTATAGTGGCTGCAAGAAAGGCTTTGATATCTGGAGAGATATCACTGAAATCTTACTATCTTTTGGGCCCATAATGAATGCTCTAGTCAAATTCATGTGGTACAGTACTCAGAAAGTGACTTTAGTGCTTTGGAAAGAGGAAAACAATATACACAAAACTCTAGCTTATGTGAAATGTATTTTGTTTCTCTTTTCAGTTAAAAAAAAAAATGTACCCTGGTAAAAGATGAAGTATGTGAAGATGAGCTGGGTGACAGGAGGCCTTGTGAGCTAGAGTCAGGTAAATGAGCCAGGTGGGTGATGTGTATATTAAGTCACAGTGTCAAACCAGTCATCCTACCGAATGATAAATCCTTACCACATTGTGAAACTGACTGCAACAGAAATGCGAAAGATGGGTTTTGTTTAAATAGAATGAAAAGATCTGAACTCATGTATCATTTAGGTTTAATAGAAGATTGTCTTATGTACATGAAATGTTCTTAAAGAATATGCAAATCCGTATATTTTCCTGGACAAGTATTTCATCATTTTAACTCATTGTTTCCTTTTTAAAAAGTGTTTATTTAAACTCCAGTTAACATATAGTGTAATATTAGTTTCAGGTGTAAAATATAGTGATTCAACATTTACATACAACACCTGGTGTACATACAACACCTGTAGAGGTGAGAAAAGGACCTTCCCATAATAAGTGCTCAATGCATACTTTAAATTAATAAATGGATACATGGATGAATGAATGAATGCAAAGCTTTCTGTATGTTTGGTTATTCCTTCTCAGAACCACCGCCATCCTCTCCCCACAGGAAACTCCCTGCTAGTCTCTTTTTTTCTGGTCATTTCTTAAGGTTCCAAAACTTGGCCTTTTTTTCTCTCACGTCATTCATTCTCATTTGTTGTTTTCATCTATTCCCAGATGCAAGTGGGTCTTAACTGTTTTTTTCTTACTTAAGCTTCAGGACTCTGCATTCCATTTTCCACACTGATGACACAGTGATTTTTCTAAAACAGTGATATTTTCATATTATTCCACTTAAATAACTATCATTGATTCCTATTCCCTACATGAGTTAACGCAACAGCTTTTTCTTCCATATATCACCCTTGATAATTTGGATGATTTGAAATTTTTCAAACTCATGTAATCCCCCAGGTTAATTAATAGTATCCTATAATTAATGATATAATATTTTGATATAATTGACCTTTGCATACCTGCCGGAGGCCCGCTCTGGCGGGTCCAGGGCTCCCTGAAGGGGTAGCTACGGACGAAAGCAAAGAAGAGACACTCACGCAGTTTCTTAATTGGTCCAGCCCAGCATCGTCTTGTCCTATTTTCTTAATAACTCCTGGTGTTATTTATAGACTTATGACATCAAAAGGTGGAATTTTTACAAATAATTCTCAGTGATAAAGATGCTTTGAAAAGGGTCCATTTCTTCAGAACTATTTTAATTACAATGAGGTAACTTACACATCATAGGATAACTGGATATTCTCAGTGAAAAGCAGATAACATACACATTTGTTTGAACCGGTAGTAAATCTTACAACTAAGAAGATAGCAGGATGTTTTTAGTGAGAAGCAAGATAGCAAACACATTTTATAACAGTGATGCTAAAATTCAGTCATAGACAGGGCTAGGAGGCATTCTATTTGGCTCACAAGAGGAAGAACACATTCGTCATGGTTGGTAAGTAAACCTTTTGTCAACCTTGTTCTTTGATGTTGAAGGCATAAGCGCCATAGGCGCTGTAGACCAGCCAGCCTTTGCATATGAGTTTAAGTTGTAACTACTCTTACCCATCCTCACAATGGGCACCAAATTAGCATATGTATGCGCAGTAACTTGTGCCTGGCTCTTGTTTGTTTCTATTTCCTAAGTTAGGCTTTTCTCTCTGGGCCAGGGTAAACATTATCTTTGTGTTCTTTAACCCCCTTTATTTCCATGTCTTAAGTTTGTGAAGCTCAATAGAAGAGCCTTTCTGACAAACATCCGCAGTGTCTTGTTTAACTTCCTCTTCATAGAGGTGGGAACATGCTTCCTCCCATGAGGTTTCTGGGGAATATCGGTCTGATTTGGAACATTGTGAGGCCTAATCAATAGCAACAGGCTTAATTTTACACAAGCAATGAGTTTACAGAAGGAGATGCTAGCTTCCGCCCCTGTGGCAGGAGCTGTGCTACATCTACCATTTCCTTACTGTGACTGTGTCATCCAGCAAGGCCAGTGCGGCTCCCAGCACATACCTATAGAAGTTATGATATTAGAGAATAAACACTTTTGACTATAGCGAAATGGGACAATTTTGAGAAAAACATTTTCATAATTCAGTAAAGAATATCAAGTCTTTTAAATCTGTTTGAAAATGTTGAAGAAAGCATAAAGTATCTTATACTTTGTGGCCTTGGCATTTATCACCATATATTTATGAGCTTGTGTGTGCGTGTGTGTGTGTGTGTGTGTGTGATCATTCCGCACTATGAATTAAAGTCTAATCAAGACCTTTTTTTGTGGCATATTCTCAGTACTTAACACAGTGCCTTGTGTATAAAAGTAACTCTATGAATGACCCAGGGCCATATTAAAAAAACTGTCATATCAAATACTATGTTGATTTATTTAGAAGTAATGAAATTTATGAACTATCATTTTATTACATTATAAAAATATAGTCTTGTTTTACTTTGTGGTACACTGCAGTGTCTCCATACAATTGCAGTGTACTTTCTCTTCAGCACAACTTATTTATGCTGATAAACTCATATATCTCATTTATTTGGTTAGTTTTTTTAAAGTAGTTTATTGTCAAATTAGTTTCCAAACAACACCCAGTGTTCTTCCCCACAAGTGCCCTCCTCCATCACCACCACCTCTTTCCCCCCTCCCCCTTCAACCCTCAGTTCAGTATTCAATAGTCTCTCAAGTTTTGCATCCCTCTCTCTCCCCAACTCTCTTTCCCTCTTCCCCTCCCCCTGGTCCTCCATTAGGTTTCTCCTGTTCTCCTGTTAGACCTATGAGTGCAAACATATGGTATCTGTCCTTCTCTGCCTGACTTATTTCGCTTAGCATGACACCCTCGAGGTCCATCCACTTTCCTGCAAATGGCCATATTTCATCCTTTGTATATATATACCACATCTTCTTGATCCACTCATCAGGTGATGGACATTTAGGCTCTTTCCATGATTTGGCTATTGTTGACAGTGCTGCTATGAACATTGGGGTACATGTGCTCCTATGCATCAGCACTTCTGTATCCCTTGGGTAAATTCCTAGCAGTGCTATTGCTGGGTGATAAGGGAGTTCTATGGATAGTTTTTTGAGGAACCTCCACACTGTTTTCCAGAGAGGCTGCACCAGTTTACATTCCCACCAACAGTGTAGAAGGGCGCCCATTTCTCCACACCCTCGGCAGCATCTATAGTCTCTTGATTTGTTCATTTTAGCCATTCTGACTGGCGTGAGGTGGTATCTCAGTGTGGTTTTGATTTGTATTTCCCTGATGATGAGTGATGTTTTTTATAATTGTTTTATAAGATGAAGATTAACGTCTTACAATATATATACTGTCATTTTGAATTATGTATTCACTTTAGAAAACATTGAAGGTATGTACAAAATCCCAAACACAGATATAATTCTACCATCCTGAGATACCACATATAAAACCTGTATTGTATATTTTCCAGGCTCATTTCTAGGGATACCTTTATTTCCCAACCAAAATATTCTGAAAGCAAGATATGTTATAACCTGCTTTTAAAAGCAATGTCTCAAATGCTATCTGATGTGATTAAATGTTCTTTTGTAAAAGATTATTTGATATTTGTGTAAAATGTGACAGCATGATCAAGTACTTTAAGAATTCTCAGAGTCTGAACAAAACAGTTGTAATTTTTATGGATGCCTTTGTAATTATTTATTATTGCCTTTGAAATAATACAAACACACTTTCTATTTTACTTCATGTCAGTTAACAATATTTACACAGTTGGAAAAAAATCTTCATTTTCACAGTTTCCCAGTCATTTGGATGAGTGTATGTGAATATTATATTTTTATTTAGTTCTCACAAGAAGAATTAGAGGAATCACTGTGGCATAAAACAAAAAATTATGCCGTCTTTCACCCATATGAGATTGCATTCATTCTGAAAATATAAGCAAGGCATATTTATAATTGGAAAGAGCAATACAGAGCCACGGATGATGAAATATCAAATGTGCGAGGAATGCAGCAGATACTGTGAGCCTTCAGGGGAATGAGACATCACTATCTGCCAGAGCAGTCAAGACAGATTTAGGGAAGGACATGAGACTTGAGAAGAGGTTTAAAGAATAATCAACACACAAATAGATGAAGAGACAGTGTGTCAGGTATAGCTATTCAATGGTTTCCCACGGAAGGTATTTTTGGTGTGTGTGGGGCTGTGTAAAGTTCTTATCACCAAGCATAATTTGTGTGTAGTGTTTTATTTTTTGTTTTAAATAACATACAGCTTCTTGTTCTCAAAAGAGCTGTTCAATTTCATTGAACAAAGCATAACCTCATTAAATATGAGTTTTTTTCATCCTAATCGTAAAATTTCCTCTCCTGTATCGTTACGCATTGCCACTCCCCTCCCCGTTTTAGAAACAAAAGTTTACATGTTTTCTACATTATTCTCCATCTCAGACTGTGAATCCATCCCCTCCTGCCTCCTTTGACACCTCCCTTCCCCGAGCATGTGGCAGTGCCAGTTTGTCTCTCTTCGTTATTGGCTTACTCTAGTCTACATATGTTTTTTTCAAGCACCTATAAGTCTTTTTAACCTTGACATATCCAAACTGTGAATTTCAAGCATAAAATTGCTGTTTCCATTTCACCACTAACCATTCTCTCAGTAACAGCTCAAAATCTAAATTCTTCAGCAAAAAAGAAGGTTCTATGCACAAATACCATCAGATTGCCTGTATAAAAGTCAAACCCATTCCAAGAAACTACCTTTAAAATGGGAAACATTTCCAGCAGTGTATAGGCTGCTGCTGTAATGCCCAGAACTCAGGAGACCCCCCAAAACGAACCACCAGAGTCCAGAGTCAAAGCCAAATGGCAAGGATCGTTTATTTCAGGTTTGAACCCGGGCCTCTGCTCACTCCAAGCTGGTGGAGCGGAGAGAGCAAGAGAGCCCCGTGCAGGTGGCTTACCTCCTTTTTATAGGCCGTCCCAAACAAGTCTAGCGCCCCAAGCGTATGTACAGAAGCAGAACAAGCGGGGCAGGTTAAGTTTCATTTTTCCTGAGACTCATGCTGTTACAGAAATAGCACAGACCAGTTAAGTTTAGGTTTGCCTAGGTCTAACTTTTAAGTTCCTCACAACTCTTAGGTTCCTCATTGCCATTTGCCAGTTGTAGATGTTACTGCACCACGTGGAAGGGATGGACGAGGGGAAACACCTATTTTATAGTGGCAGATAAGTTAGCCTCTCTGTTCTTTTTTAACCATTGTGGTAGACAGTAGGTTGGGTATAATGCCATAAATATCATAATCTTCAGATTCCAGAGACTTACTCTTGTATAGTTCTTTTTAGTCATAAAATCAGTGAACTCATCTTGGTCTTTAATTCCTTGATATTTGCATTATTTGACAGGAGTCCAACTGTCATTTCAAATCTCTGTCTCTGGTATCCACAGCACTGCATCATTCTGGTTTGCCTCTTATGACTAACAACTCCTCAAATCCTTAAATGTCTTTTTTCCAATGTTCCAAAAGCAATTTTCAACCTCTACATTTTATCTTCTCATTCAGTAGAGAGTACTGATTCCCATAGATAAAGCCCCTCTGTGTATCAATGAATCTCAAACACCTCTTTCTAAACTTAAGTTGTACTTAAATTTTTTATTTTTCTTATTTCATACTCTACAGTTTATTTTGGATGTTACTCTATTAAGTAAATTAGATTTCTCACATAATTTCAAATCATGACATTTTTAAGAAAAATATTTTAAATAACCCTTATTGATAATTATAACTGGGCAACAGATGTCAACCATGCTGATCCAGCAAAGCTGAACATATTGTCATTCTACCTAAAATTCATCATTGTCTCCACCAAGCAGCCTGTCTGTGAGTTCTACACTTCTCCCAATTGTAACACAATACTCCAATTACCATGGCATTTAATTTACTAGGCACAATTACTAGCCTTTTTCAAGGCAAATACCTTTTACTTTTCCCAAATGTATTGCTTCCACCTCATTAGGGCCTCATTATCTCAAATATGGAATATAATAATAGCCTCCTAAGTGGCTTTGCAGCCTGTAGTCTCCCCCTACCCACAATGGATTATTTTTTATACTGTCACATTAACTTTATTTATCAGATTTATTTGGGGGGAATCTGAAACACTTTCAAAAGTTAACCATAGCCTACAGATTAAATTTCAGATTCTCAACTGTGACATTAAAAAGTATTTGGCAACATGCAAAACCATGTTTAGGTCTTGGTTTTTTTTTTATTCCATTTACTTTTATTATCTCTCCTTCCAATATATGTCTCTGTCCTATTGATTTCATGCAAACAAAAGTTGAGGGCTCCTAAGTCCATGATTTCGTTTATACTATCTCAAACTCCTCATGAAAGCTTTCTTGTCATCTTTAAGAAGTCATCTCTCTCTTTCCTAGAATGTCTGTAGTGTATATTACAAATTATTTATTACTAATTTAGTTACCTTTTCATCATCAGAAGCATCTGGAATCAGTAACAATTTCCAATGCACCTGCTTATGTACTTTTATCTGGTGCTCATTGAATGTTTATACAGATAACAAAGTCACAAGAAAATGAAATGGCCCAAAAGAAAATATAACCCTGTTGAATTAAATAGAAGTATATGAAATGAATATTTTGAAAAAATTTTTGCACTCAATTATATTGATTCCTTACTTGAGGATAAGTGGGCATCAGAGTTATATACCATGCAAATCCAAGGATGCTAGTTAGATTTGTACATGATAAAATGCTCTCTCCGCTAGTGTGAGTGCTCTTATAAATAATTATACTTAATTCAGGTAGTGTGATGGTAGTATAAACTGAAGACTCACAGGAAACATTGCCAGGAAAGCAACACATGTTCCATCCAAAGATGAATATTTAACAATAATAAAAACAGCAGCACCCCAAATAAAGACAAATGTATTTTGGTGTAATGATTTCTAATCATTATGTGCTCTAGTTTGAAGTAATGTGTTTTGGCAGCAAAGGGAAAGTAGTGGAACACTAGGAACCAAAGTGATAGCACCAAATCTAATTTTAGAGCTAGAATTTCTCTTGCCTATTAGTTCATGTACAGATGAGTTGATATGCTGTAAGAAAAATCAATGGTGCATTTGGAAACTGCATTTCAACTGAGAAAAAAAGGTCATAACCTGGAAGCCAAGATTTATAGTAACAAAGATTAAATACTTTAATTCAGTTTTCCCATTGGCCTAGTGAATAAGCATCTTTAACTGGTAGTAAGAATATTGTTTCTTGGTAGGAATATTATATCTGATTTCATATGCTTCCATGAACAAGTAAACCAGGAAATTTAATGCTTCAGTTGATGCAAATTATAGTAGGTGCATATTATTTTTTCTCACGAAATCCTAAAAATAAAGAAGTGAAATTATTTTCCTGAAGGGAGTTTGCTTAATTACCATGTGGTATTTTAGCCAGTCAGTCAGTGTTTTGGTCAAAGACTATTCTTCTATTTTTGTTTCGTGATGATTTTAATTAAGCAAGTGTGACCAAAACTTCCTTATGTTTTCTCATAAAATGTAGTCCATTTATAGGTGGCAGAGTTTGAAAATAGGTAAAAATTAGGACCAACAATTACTTACACATTCAATGCAATCCCCATCAAAATTGCACCAACATTCTTCTCAAAGCTAGAACAAACTATCCTCAAATCCTTATGGAACCACAAAAGACCCCGAATAACCAAAGTAATATTGAAGAAGAAAACCAAAATGGGAGGCATCACAATCCCAGACTTTAGCCTCTACTACAAAGTTGTCATTATCAAGACAGAATGGTATTGGCACAAAAACAGACACATAGACCAATGGAATAGAATAGAGAACCCAGAACTGGGCCCACAAATGTACGGCCAATTAATTTTTGACAAAGCAGGAAAGCGTATGCGATGGAAAAAAGACTGCCTCTTTAGCAGGTGGTGCTGGGAAAACTGGACAGCAACATGCAGAAGAATGAAACTAGACCACTTTCTTACACCATACACAAAAATAAGCTCAAAATGGCTGAAGTACCTGAATGTGAGACAGGAAACCATCAGACCCTCAAGGAGAAAGTAGGAAAGAACCTCCTTGACTTCAACCGCAGCAATTTCCTACTTGACACATCCCCAAAGGCAAGGGAAATGAGAGCAAAAATGAACTATTGGAACCTCATCAAGATAAAAACTTCTGCACTGCAAAGGAAACAATCAAGAAAACTAATAGGCAACTGAAAGAATGGGAAAAGATAGTTACAAATGACATATTAGATAAAGGGCTAGTATCCAAAATCTACAAGGAACTCACCAAACTCCACACCCACAAAACAAATAACCCACTGAAGAGATGGGCAGAAAACATGAACATACACTTCTCCAGAGAGGACATCCAGATGGCCTACAGGCACATGAAATGATGCTCAACATCACTCATCATCAGGGCAACACAAATCAAAACCACACTGAGATACCACCTCACGCCAGTCAGAGTGGCTAAAATGAACAAATCAAGAGACTATAGGTGCTGGTGAGGGTGTGGAGAGACAGGCACCCTCCTACACTGTTGGTGGGCATGTAAACTGGTGCAGCCTCTCTGGAAAACAGTGTGGAGGTACCTCAAAAAACTATCCATAGAACTCTCTTATGACTCAGCAATAGTACTGCTAGGGATTTACTCAAAGGATACAGACGTGTTGATACATTGGAGCACACGTACCCCAATGTTCATGGCAGCACTGTCAACAATAGCCAAACATGGAAAGAGCCTAAATGTCCATCACCTGATGAGTGGATCAAGAAGATGTGGTATATATACACAATGGAGTATTGCATGGCAATGAGAAAGAATGAAATCTGGCCATTTGTAGGAAAGTCTCGAGGGTGTCATGCTAAGTGAAATAAGTCAGGCAGAGAAGGACGGATACCATATGTTTGCACTCATAGATCTAACAGGAGAACAAAAGAAACCTAATGGAGGACCACGGGGAGGGGAAGACGGAAAGAGAGCTGGGGAGAGAGAGGGGACGGAAAACTTGAGAGACTGTTGAATACTGAAAAGGAACTGAGGGTTGAAGGGGAAGGGGGAGGGGGGAAAAGAGGTGACGGTGATGGAGGAGGGCACTTGTGAGGAAAAGCACTGGGTGTTGTATGGAAACCAATTTGACAATCAACTATTAAAAAAAAGGACAATTACTTTAATTGACCTCTATTTATGAATGTCTTAAGAATCTAGTATCAAAATATGTCTTATGATCGTGCTTTTTTTCTTTTTCATAGAAACATATCAAGATTAAAAGCACAACTCTGGCCTATTTTATGATAAATAATTAATATTATTTTATCCTTTAACTCCGATTCTTCTAGTTAATGCTAATTGTGTACTTTATAAGACTAGTTCTTTAATTTTGGACAGAGTACTGTGCATTAATGTGTGTCTAAAATTGTCCTATTCTCCAGAATTTTGAGTGCTACATTTTTTTTTTACTGAGCGTAAATTCACACAACATAAAATCAACCATTTTAAAGTGAAAAATTCAGTGGCATTTAGCCTATTCTCAGTGTTATGCAGCCACCATTTCTGTCTAGTTTTAAAACTTTTACATCATTCTAAAAGATATAAAACTCTATACCCATTACATAGTTGTTTCCAGTCCACCCCCAGCTAATAGAAGCCACCATTATTTTCCTGACTCTATGAGTTTACCTATTCTGCATGTTTCATATAAATAAGATCATATAATATATGACCTTTTGTGTCTGGCTTCATTCATTTAGTTCACTTTTGAGGTTAATCCTTACTGTGGCTACCATTAGAATTTAATGCTTTCTTATCATTGAATAACCTATTGTACGTATATATTTTGTTCACTTGACCCATTCATTCATTAGCAGACTTTGGGTTGTTTCCACATCTGGCTATTGTGAATACTATTGCTGTGAACATTGGTATACAATTATTTGAGTACCTGTTTTCAGTTATTTTGGGTTTTGCTATGCCAATAATTCTGGTTTGCCAGGGACTGTCGAGTGTTCCAAGACATGTGCCTTTCAGCACTAAAACTAGAATAGCTTTCTGACAAATCAGGGCAGTTGAACTGGGAAACACTGTCTGGCTGCTCCCAAGAAAAAATATTTATATAATTCAGAAATAATGCCCTAATTTCCACAACTTATATGCATTTCATTATAGATTTTCCTTTACTAGACCTTGTGATTTTGAAATCCATGTCACATTGGAGACTCTAAAGCATCCAGTACAGTGCTTTATAGCCACTGCACTATAACATTTTGGGGCATTAAATTTCAGTAGGTTTTAATAAAATTCTTAAAAAGTATTTGTGAAGGAACTTATTGGATAAGAACATATATTTTAGAGCCATACTGCCTAGGTTCAAATCCCACATTTGTAAGTTATTGGCTCAGAGTAAGTACACAGTAAATATTTTTGTTATTAAACATTAAATGGCTTAGATTCCTGGAAAAGGGACAGGAAGGAAAGGGGTGTCAATTTTTCCTATATATTATATTATATTATTTATTATTATATTCACATCCATATTTATTACTCACAACAATAAGTGAAACATTTCAAAACACTTCAAAACATGTTTTTTACTCCTTGGGATTACATGGAGAGTATAAAAAGTTGAAGTTTTTCACAATCTATCTGTATTAGTCTATCTATCTTTCTTTCTTTGTTTCTTTGTTTCTTCCTTTTCTTTCTCTCTCTTTCTCTTTATTTCTCTCTTTCTCTCTTACATTCTCTCTCTCTTCCTCTCTTTCTTTCTCTCTCTTTTTAGAATGCTAGTGTGTAGTGTTTTCCCCATGTAGAAGTAAATTGACTAAAACCATCAACATAATGATTAAAACCAATCATTGATGGACACTTAGAAACCTAATTAAGTAAAACAGGTAAAAGTCAGTAACCTAAATTTGAAAGGTATTTGATCTGTTTAATGATTCTTTGAAATCACCCATTCTTATCAGAATTATAGTCTTTAATAAAAACAATTCACTTAGCACTTAATTCATCTTCCTTATGCAAGTTTATGTCCCAACTGAGTTGACATGCCATGTGGTAAGTTTAAAAGTGATGTCTAAGGTAGTCTCCTCATTTGGAAGCATATAATTCCATTAGGAGATGACATAAGGTACTAGAACCAATGGGGTGGCTTGTCTTTATATATATATAATTTATTGTCAGGTTAGCTAACATAGTGTATACAGTGTGCTCTTGGCTTTGGGAGTAGATTCCTGTGATTCATCACTAACCTAAAACACCCAGTGCTCATCCCAACAAGTGCCCTTTTCAATGTCTATCACCCATTTTCCCCACCTCCCCACTCCCTTCCACCCTCAATTTATTCTCTGTATTTAAAAGTCTCTCATGGTTTGCCTCCCACTTGTGGTCTTGATCACATGTGGTACTCTTAGAAGTGAGACATACTTGAAATTTCTCTATCTTGATGTGAATAGTTAGGGTTTGTAAGCAAACAGTATAAAAATTTCCATGTATCCATTTTTTCCATATCAGTAGCTGTGAAATCAGTTGAGAACTGAAAATACTGCCCTCACACTAGGGTTGCTCACCCTACCATAGGTTACCTGAATCTTTGAGTCAGATTTGCTTTTGCAGTGTGTGTGTGTGTATAGGCCTTAATGCACTCAGTCTAATAAAACCTAAATAACTTGAGGATCTGAGATAGAGATTATAAATTTGATTTGTATTTAGTATGTTGAGAATAGTTGCTATCCCATTGCTATTTGAAAAGCACTTGAGAGCAATATTCGGTATTTTTTGTTCTTTATATCCCAGAATAAAAAAGTAAGTTTTCCTGGCATCAGCCTTTATTTAATTTTTATCTTGCTGTTGCACAACATATTGCTGAACTATTAATCTTTAAAAGTACTGAGAACATGTTTTATTTGTGGATGACTAGAAAAGTCCTAGAAACGCCATTAAAAAAATGAAATGGCTTGACCGACTTGCACTAATTCTTATAAAAAAGTATTCATCTCAGTTTGCAATTCGAGTGCCAGGTTTCAGGACATTAGATTTTTGAGTTGCTGTTACAGAAGTGCTTGAAAACCAGTGTTTTGAAGGGAAGCACAAAGACTTTAAACCATAGCACCATGATGCATGACACAGTAATCAAGAAACAATTCTTGATACACATTTTCAGTGAGAATCTTTTATATTATACAGTTCCCTCAGGAGGAGATGAAAGATGCTTCTCACAGAGAAAATGCCATGGCTAGTGAAGGAAATGTGTTTTACATGATTTGTAATTGCCAATATGATTCAGGTACTGCCCCAGACGAATTTGTGAAATAAAATCAGTTTTCTATAACACATGATTCAAACACTCTCTCAGATTGGCACACAGCAACGGAAGGTTATGGTAACTTGTAAAAGATCATGACTATTTTATGAAAAATCAACCGTTCATTATGTTGATACTTTCTTTTTTTATCTTAAAATTAAATAGCACATAGTTTTGCAGATATGTTCATCAAGTGATCATGTGAGGTAAAAAAATGATTTTATATGAAGCATTTTTCTAATTTGCTATAATTTTTCAAATTTGGTTATAATAACTTAATATTGCAGGACTGGTTTTGGAAATTCTGACCCTAGAGACTGTTCTTATACACTTCTGCACAATAAGCTTAAACAAATTGAGAAATATTCCCAATGTACATTTGAGAGTTTACTTTTTTTAAAGTTTATTTATCTTGAGAGGGAGAGAGAGAAAGAGAGAGCAGGGGAGGGGCAGAGAGAGAGAGAGAGAGAATCCCAAGCTGGCTCTGTGCTGTCAGCATAGAGCTCTCAATACGGGGCTGGATCTCACAACCATGAGATTATAATCTGAGCCAAAAATCAAGAATTCAATGTCCAACTGACTAAGCCACCCAGGCATTCCAAGAGTTTAATTTCTGAATGTCTTTATGATAGAGTGATATTTGTCTTGCACTGAGATTTAATATACAACAAGGAATATTAAATTTTTAGCTCCTACTCTTTATTTTAATATGTAGAACAGGTCTATAAGAACAGACCTTTATATATAGAAAATGATTTTGTATTAGCTCCTACTCTTTATTTTAATATGTAGAACAGGTCTATAAGAATAGGCCTTTATATATAGAAAATGAATTTGTTTTAATTTTAGTTTATCATGTTTAACTATCTTGATGCAGCTAACATATCTTATAGCAGTATTTCTCTAGTTATTTTTGCTCTCCCATGTTCATCAAAGGCTATTTTGTATAGTTATTTCACAAACAGTGGACTCACCATCTGCTTTATAAACTCGCTGGCAATATCTTTTTATCACATTTCACAGAGAAAATAAAAATTATTGAAAATGAATCCCATTATCTTCCCTCTACTACATGAATAAATAAATTCTCTGAATCTATTCCCTTTCTTTCCTTTTTTCTGGGTTTAATTTAAAGACAGGGTATCTCTCTGTGTCCACTGGATTTTCTTACAAATTGATTCCTCAGGGACCTGAATTCTATTAGAAATGTCCTATATCTCTTCAGTTTTTAGCTGCTTCTTTATTAGGATCCCCTGAACCATATTTTTCAGATATGTTTGGTAGCTTTAGTAGAAAACCAAATCAAAACAAGAGACAACAAATCTTTTACAGGCAAATCTCTCTCCAACTAGCACCCTGTTTTTCTACATAACTGTTCTACCACAATCCAGATATCCAAATAGGTTTTTAAAAAGGGGTTTTTAAAATTTTCTTTACCTGGTAAAACCCTTATCAGACTTTAACTGGCAAATTTTTTTTATAGTCTTACCTAACTTACCATGAATATTTATGTGTTTTCATCTAGAAAAACTAATGGAATTTCTAACATAATGTTTGATTTAGGGACACTGATAAGAAGCTATCGAGGTGTCAGTTATACACAATTAGTGTTTCTTTACCTTTCTTAAACTGAAATATTCAGAATTTCACCTGTCCCCCAAATTTTCCATGTAAGAGGCTGTCCTGTCCTTTCCAGTTTGGTCAAGCTTCTCAAGATAGTTCCCTTCACATGCTATTTACATTTTAACTAGATGTTAAGAGTAAGTAAAACTTTGCACTTCTGCTTAGCAATAGATTGCATGATTTAAAATTATTTAATTCCATTTGAAAATACAAATTCAACAACACTTTTTGGCAATAGTATAGAGTTGAACTTCTTCCAGAAGTATTTTCTATTCAGCCACCCTTTGTTTTCTTGACTAAAATCTATGATTTGTTATATTAGAGGTTTTTTTTTTGAAAAAAGAATAAGTATCCCCAACATTTGAAAAGTTATTAAAAGGAATAATTTAAAAGTTTTGAGAATATTATTTTTATAATATCTCTTGAAAAAAATGTTAAAGCATTCTAATCATTTCATTTTTAATGTATTCTTAGGTTGGTGTGGACTCTCTGACTAAACATTTCTTGGTCATTAATTCCAACTCCTCTCTTCACAGTGAGTTGAAATAAAGGAAGATAGCTATATTTATATACTCAAGTTTATAACTTCAGGGATCCTAAATGATGGATAGGATGTGAGTGATTATAATATATGGAAGAGTGCTGGAAAGCCCAAGAGAACTTTACCATTTTATACAAACACAATCTTACTTCCTGTCTGCTATAGGGGTAGTAAATAACCCTCAACTTTTAATTTTTAGTTTTTAAATATTTATTTATTTATTTATTTTTGACAGGAGGTGAGCATAAGTGAGTGAGTGGGAGAGGGGCAAAGAGAGAAGAAGAGAAAAAATTCCAAGCAGAATGTGCACTATCAGTGCAGAGCCTGATGTGGGGCTCAAACCCATAAATGGTAAGCCCATGACCTGAGCCAAAATCAAGAGTCAGTCCTTAACTGACTGAGCCCCAGGTGTCCCAATTACTCTCAGTTTTTAAGGTTTACATAGTGTCAACACTGTAAAAGAACTTTAAGTATGTTATGCAACTTAATCCTAAAAATAATCTTATAAACCAGGTACCTCTTTCTCACAAATCTGCAAATTGATTCAGGGATTAACTAGCTCACTTGAGATCACAGATAGTAAGCAATATAGCCAGCCTTCAAAACTCATCTGTCTGACAGCAGAGTCCATGGTCTACAGAGTGTTTTTCATCTCACTTGTATGAGTAGGACTTAAAAAGAACAAGGACCCAAATCAGGGTACTCATGACCAAAAATTGAGTGTTTGTTATCCATGAGAGCACGAAATTTCTTGCTCAAAAACACAGACACATGAAAAGACTCAACATCACTCATCATCAGGCCAATACAAATCAAAACTACAATGAGGTATCACCTCACGCCTGTCAGAATGGCTAAAATCAACAACACAAGAAATGACAGGCCTTGGTGAGGATGCAGAGAAAGGGGAATCCTCCTGCACTCCTGGGGAATGTAAACAAGTGCAGCCACTCTGGAAAACAGTATGGAGGTGCCTCAAAATGTTAAAAATTGAACTACTGCACAATCCAGCAATTGCACGAATAGGTATTTACCCAAAGAATACAAAAATACTTATTCAAAGGGATATATGCACTCTGATGTTTATGGCAGTATTCAATAACAGCCACTTTGTGGAGACAGCCCAAGTGTCCATCAATTAATGAATGTATTAAAAAAAGGGGTGGTATAGGGGTGCCTGAGTGGCTCAATCAATTCAGCACTGGACTCAATTTCAACTCAGGTCATGATCTCACAGTTTGTGAGTTCAAGCACTGCACTGGAATCTGCTCAGACAGAGGTAAGCCTGCTTAGGTTTCTGTCTCCTTTCTTTCTGCCCCCGCCCCCTCTTTCTCTCTCAAAATGAATAAATAAGTGAATAAACATTTTTTTAAAAAGAGGTGGTCTATATGGAGAAGGTGGAATGTTAGTCATAAGAAATGAAATCTTGCCATTTGCAATGACATGGATGGAGCTAGAGAGTTTTAGGCTAAGTGAACCAAGTCAATCAGAAAAAGACAAATATTATATAATTTTACTCAAATGGAATTTAAGAAACAAATGAGCAAAGGGGAGAAAAGAGAGAGAAAGGCAAACTAAGTAGCAGATTCTTAACTATAGAGAACTGATAGTTACCAGGTGATGGGGATTAAGGGACTCACTGTGATGAGCACCAGGTGTTGTCTGTAAGTGTTGAATCACTAAATTATACCCCCGAAACCATTACACTGTATGTTAAAGAAATAGAATTTAAAGAAAAACTTAAAAAAAGTTATCTAAATTGAGATTTGAAACATTGTGTATGTAAGAAAACTCAGTAGAGACAGTGGTGTTAGATCTTATTTTGGCTGATTACAAAATAATTAAACCTTATTCTTCTCATATAACCATACAATCCAAGAAGTAATAAGTTTAATCAAATGGTAGAGGTGATGATAGACTTTCTAATCCTAAATCATATTCCCGTTTATTAAAATAAAGAATATTTTTACATAGAGAGCAACTCTAGTGTAAATGCAACAAAATATATATTGGTGTGACTTAATTTCTTACACAGCATACAATTTAGACTCTTCTATCTGATGTCATTTACCTGATTTATTAATTTCAGAACGAAGTCATTAATGATTTGAGACTCCAGAATGCATTCACCACTGCACCAGAGCAAAAAGTACAACTAACATCAGCAGAAATGTCAGAGATATTAATGTGGCTTTTTTAAACCTCTAGAGTTGCTGACCTAGTTTTAATTGATAGTCTATGATGCTAAGAAGAAAGGATTTGTGGCCTGAATAGGAGAAAATATTCTCTACAAAGCCGCAAAGACAGAATCACTAAAATCCAATGTTCCAGTTTTGACTTGCTATGTAAGATAATAAAAAATATGAGTAAAGTGCAATGAAAAGCAATTCTGCACTGACCTTGTATAGTACCTAGCACAGCAATAGATCGTCAGTACCGCATGCTCTTTTAGAGGATAGTTTCTGTGTAGAAATGGCTGTCCCCAACCTTGTGTATGCCTAGGACCTTCTCGCCTAGAATCAGGAATTGGCCTAAAAATTACTTTTCTAGGTAGACTTTTCTTTATTCTCTTACCTAAAGTAGCTAAGTGTATTCCTGTTTTTCTCTGAAATGGCACTATATTGGCCACCTAGTCCTTTCAGAATTTTCATTCATTAATTTTTTATTCATTCATTTATGGTACGTGTCTTTCACTAAAATCTAAATTCTGTCATTGGCATATAACGGGTGTGTAATGCATATTTGCTAGCTAAATACGTGGGTATTACGTACTTATACTGGATGTGGGCTGTATGTGTCCTCAGACCCTTATAGTCTCATGAATGAGGACAAACAGCTTCCCTAAAACAAATGTCACAATTTTTAAAAGGATATTTTCTATTGTTAGTTTTTTGAGGAACCTCCACGCTGTTTTCCAGAGTGGCTGCACCAGTTTGCATTCCCACCAACAGTGTAGGAGGGTTCCCATTTCTTCACATCCTCGCCAGCATCTGAAAGTATGCCAACTTGACAACAGATTATATTAAAAATAAGATAAAGGGATATTTTCTGTTATTCTGATATAAACCTGGCATTTCTGGATGGTTGTAAAAGATGCTAATATATGCTTCATAGTCACCAAAACTGTGAGTCATGTAAGCATAACTCATCACTAGATATTTTTATTGTGTTTCTCAATGAAAGTTTCATTTAATTGATTAATGAGTTCACTTATGTTTTCATGATATTAACCATCTTTAAATGAACATATTTAAAATTAATGTTCCAAGACTATAATCTTACAATGCTACTAAATACTAAAGCTATCAGAGGAAACTAAGATTCCCAGTGGAATTCACAGAGGACAAGAAGTTTCTCCTGGCCACAATACTCCAGAACCACTGTTAGCTTAGCATAAAACCAAAGTTCAGTAACTTTAATTAAAAGTAAAAATTAAAAACTCTCCATACTGTCAATTTATCCATGGAAATAGGTGTCTTTATGATCTTTTATATACACACATATGAATACATAGTCTTTTTTTTGAAGTTGTATTTTAAGAAATGTGATCTTTTATCATACTAAGTTTGTCACAAACAATAAAGTTTGTTGTACTCTAAAAAGCACTTTTTTTGCAGAATATTTTCAGTAAGGGAAAGTAATAAATGCACTGATTGGCAGTGAGGACTCTGCTATTATTTGCTGAAGTGTTTCCTTCCCCAGTCTTCCTACGAAGTTATTGAGAAAGCCTCCCTGAGTACTTTTCTCTACTTTTGCATTTCTTTAAAAAGGTTGCCAAGCGTTTGAAAAGTGATCTATTTTTTTCAAGCTTAATTGCATTTACTGTTTCAAGATGCCAGAACATCCAAACCATTTGCCAGCATTCTTTTGTGTAGTACTAATAATAGTGCTATAGAAATTGCAAATGAGAAAGGATGCTAAGTGAAATAGTTTTACTATGCTGTAAACCTGATTCTGAAGCTTCTTAACTCAAATATAATTTGTCCAAGCATCTTTTAATTACTTGGGAGTGTTTAGTTGAAAGTATTTAGTTGAATTGGTGTTTTTAGTCTTGAAAAAAATCAACCTAAAACCTCAAAAAGATAAAATTTTAACCTTGAGCAGATCTCATAGAATCTTTGAATCTTAAAGTATGAACTGTGTTTAACTGTTTGAGCACTAGGAGAGAAATGTTACATTGTTATACTTAAGTCTAACAGCATGCAATTGAAATAATGACAAGGTCACCAGTCCATTAAAGCTTTAATTGAAGATGCATATGTCTTTGCACTGTACAACTCAAAACAGAAAATATAAAGTTTTAGAAATAAAATAATTATCATGGTACTAAAAAGATTTGTCAGCTTCAAAATAGTGTTTACTATTTTTGAATTGAACTGAATTGTAGCTCTTTTGTATGTAATATAGTAATAAATATTACCTGAGGGACATAAAATTATGCTGAAAAAAATCTAGACTATTCAGGCAAAACCTCATCTAGGAATATACTTGAATACCTCTTAATTTTTGTAACATAGGATTATACAGTTGGAAAATATCTAACATTCAGCTTTTGCTACACTGCTTTGCAATAGTCTTTTAATTTCTTCTTCAAAGTACAGGCCTTAAAAAGTATCCTAGATGCAGGTGTTTAGAACACTAATGAATATGCTGAAGAATCTGGAAAACACATTTGTGGTTGTAACTGGTCTGAATAACTTGGGCAAGTTTGGGGAAAGAATGGAAAGACTGGAAGGCGGCTAATAGATGCCTTGAAGTGGAATACAGAGAAGAGCAGTTTGTGAATAATTCTAAGTCGGGGGGTGATTCTCTCAAGTCTTCCCTTTCCATTGCTGTGTAGACCCAATCTAAATCCACCACCTTGGATCCCACGGTGGGAGTAGGAAATATCGGTGTGGATGCGCTGATGCTTCAGTAAAACTAGTATAGTGCTTGTTCATTATCCTCTTCCTAGGGATGTACAGTTTTCATCAGTGGTTATTAACTTCACTTCCCAGGATTTGCAAACATTTCCAATTTTATTTGGAAAATATTATAGGAAATCAGTAAAAGAATTTTCTGGGGAAAACAATGCATTTTTAAAAAAATGAGATTCATAAATGGAACCCATGACTCTCCAAAAAGTGTTAAAAACCACTGACAACTAGACATAAACTATTTTTAAAAAGGGAAAAGAATGCTTTCACTAAAGAATAAGACCACCTTGTGTTTACATGTTTATATTTCCTAAGGTTCTTTACTCATAAAATCATGGACTCCTAGATCAGGAATAGATATTAAGAGAAGTTGCCCTCAGATATTCTCAAAAGTGAACAGTGATATTTCCTTGATGGGTCAGAAATTAAATCTAAACATCTTTCTTTATAAAGTAATCCAGAATTTCTTATACTCTCAGAATTTCCTTTCCAGTGACTAGCATATGGAATTCTTTATTCACCATTAAAATTTTTTCTCACACATTGTAAAGAATCAATCTGCCATCAAACATTTATTTTCTAAATATATGTTCTTCTTTGTAACAGTTTTGTCTTATCTTCACTTGTCCACACTGTAGTCCTTTGGTGGCTTTTGAAGTAGGAGATATTCTACTATTAGATCCATTTATAGAAAAATATTTTCTATTTATTCCATGCCAACTTTAGAAAGGATCAAATTTTTTGTTTGTTTTACTTTATTCATTTTAAATAATATATTTATAAATATCTAAAACATATCTTTGAATAGTTCATGCAAATTTCACATCAGATGATGCAATCATGTCTCCTATTCTAACATTAAGATGATTCAAATATATCTCATGGTATTTCTATCTTAACTGGCCTCATTTCTACCTTTTTTTTCTCACTGAATCCATTTTGTCTCACACTTTACACATTGCTTTGCTTACCCAGCCATGATAGCTTGCTCCTTTTCTCTATTTAGTTCAACTTCATTTAGCCTTCTTGCTCACTTAAATTCACTATATCCCTAAGCTGTTTCTTTTGCTAATTATAACAAGTCTAAGTTTAATCAAAATTGCATTCTTAAAAATTTATTTTTTAAACATTTTTTAAAATCTAAACACTTGGTATTCTAATAGTTTTTAGCATTATATTGTCTTGGGCCGTTTGTACATGAAATCTCCAAATTAGCAATGACCTGATCACCAAAAGGCATTTGTGACATATTTCATCAGGTTGATTGTATTTACTAATTAAACACAATCAGTTAAATTATCAGACAATATAGACAGAGCCTTAATTGGATGCATTCTTCCTAAAATTGAAGAGCATCTGAGGTCTAGACTTGGTGGTAATAATCTATATTTAATTTAAAGGCATGCAATGAACTATTTATCATATTTCCTATCAAACAAGAGTGAACATCTGGCAAAATGAGGTTTTTAATATACACTAGCATTTCTCCTAAAGATGAATATTATTAACAAGCTGGTTAAACGTTTTTGCAGTGGTCACTTTCATGCACATAAACAGAACTGGAGAATCTATAGTTATCTTAGCACACACAGAATAATTGATTTTCAAAATTCTTCCTCCATTTTTTTCCCTTTTATAGCTTAGCCACAGAGTTACAAGTGCTGGAAATAGTCAGTTCATTTTTCTTGTAGACCCTTCATTAAAATGCATAACTTACACTGAAAGGATTGATTATAATGGTCATTGCAAACTTGGCTAAGGACATATGCTGATGAGGACGTAACTTAGTAAAGTCACCAAATTAATAGCTTTACAAGATGATTATAATGAGCAGCATTAATGTGCAGGAGTTTTTATTAATTTACAAGAGGCTTTTTTGTGTTTGATCATATTCAGGCAAATAAAATATGTTTTATCTTAATATTTTTTCATTTAGTTTAAAATGAAATGCAGAGAGACATATGTAAACAAAAAAAGAGAGGCTCATCAAATAATCATTATTAAAAAAAATCAAAGGTAGTCATGAAAGCCATAAAATTTCCTTTTATATAAAGTTGGTACTCCATTATCTCTGGCTTCACTGATCACTATACAGGTGAGGTTATTGCTTTTTCAGTTTTATTAATAAACCTATTAGTACATAAATAGCCTTCTGGCCTTTCCTATACAAATGGAAAATGAAATCATTTCATTATCCCCAGGGTTTTATGCACTCCTGGTTATAGAACTATCCCTGAAGGAATGGCTCTGTTTACAAGAAAATGTTTATCTTGAAGACTTTTTCAAATTGGATTCTATTTTTTGTATTCTTTAGATTTTATAACCGAGAATGGAATATTATTTGAAGCCTTGCTCTATTTTATGAAAAGAATCTTGAAAAAATATTAGAGGCAATTCCAAAAAAGGATAAAGCATGAGACCTGTCAAATTGCAAAACTTCAAGATAAAGAAATATGAGAAGAGGCATTTTGGTGTCAAAGAAGGGTATTTTATTATAGTGCAGTGATATTTCATAGAAGTCGAATGTTTTAATTTTCAAATGGCCTTCAAACTAAGAAAATAGGAAAGCACCAACCATATGCCTGGCCTAATAACATGTACTGGGTAGGGAAAGATAAATATCACACATTCCATTCATTCATTTATTCATCCTCAGATAAGCCTAACTCTTCTGCAGCCAAGAAGTCACTTGTCACCTGCCCTAGAGGTCCAGTATAATTCCTTAAGCTTTAGGTACAGCACATAATACTATATTTGCCACAAATTGGTTCATTGCATTCTCTGTTGCTGTGTCAAAGTGGTTTGGCTGCAACACTAGTCAGAAGGTATTAAAGATGATTTTAAAAGCAGTGATTCCTATGCTTCTGCTTGGTATCCCATAACTGCTTTATTATAGCAGGCTAGCATTAATTGAGTACCCGTTTAACATATTGAATTTCAGAGGACTCAATGAAGCTTCAAGGAAACAAGCAAGAAAAAAATCAAGGAAGTGAAAAAGCAGGAGTCTAAAGACCTGGCTTGATAGCTGGTATGCCATAAGAATTGTAGAGTCTTAGTTGGTTGGATAATAAAGTCTAATGGAATAAGACAAGTAGATCATTACAGTTAAATAGTTCCACACTTCGTGCTTTGCTATAGACCCTTTGAAATGATGAGAGACAAACCCTTCTTGTAAATTTTTTGAAAGCAATGGACAGTCCTTATGTCTGCAACTACAGTGTCCATTTCAGCGCTTGACAGACAAAATGTCCCAAAAGGTATGTGGACCAAATGAATTAATTCATTAACACAAATGAATATAACCTACAATCTAGAGGGTGACAATTTTCCATTACAATATAGTTCATTTCAAACATATTTGTGGAGGAATCTTTGTATTTAGAGCACTTTACTTCTCTGCATAAGTGACTGAAACCAATAAAATGGCCAAAAAGAATTGTTTAAGATGATCACATTCTAATTGAAAAACTAAAACCTGAGTACTTAGATTCTACGTTACAAGTATCTTATATAATAATACACACCATGGAAACGAAAAGATGCAGAGTAAAGAGTAACATATGCCTAATGTGTGGCTTATCTAAACATTCAGGTAGATTTTGCCAAACATGTGCTTTACGTTCCACGCTGGGAGCCATCTCTGAAGTAAGGCAGGTTTGCAAGGCCTCCCACCATCAGATGGTGACTAGTGTCTCACCCACTCAACCCCAACTAAATTTCTGCTTGAGCACCGACCCCCAAGGGACCTGACTGACTGATATCAGGAGTGACTTGCTTTCTTATGTTAAAAATATGTGAATTGTACCTTGTGAAAAAACTTGTTATAGGAGTTTCTTCTTTTGTGATTATAGGAACAAATGTTACATTTCCTAAGAAAACCTGTTTTTCCTCCCCTCAAAAATAGGCAATTGACCCCTGCTCACAAAGACCTAACACTTGCCTTTGCTATGTTAAAAACTTTGCCTTGTCTTTGGATGCTACAGATCCCTTCCTATCCCATATGATAAACATCTAGTCACCTACTTCAATCTCTATTGGTAAAGATTATGCATGACTCTTCCACCAACCTATGTTCTGGGAAATTTTTACATACCAAAGAATTTGTTACCAAAAATTATTGTCTAAGGCAATTGCCACTTCTGTTTTGTACCCTGTACATTTTTTCAATAAATAAAGCTGACTCTCATGTCAGTGCAGAGATGCCTGCCTGGTGAGCAGAAAGAAGCTGAGGCTCTCTTACTCTCTTTTGCCGACACTGCCCATCCTTCAGGGAACCCTGGACCTGCTGGAGCTGGATTCTGGCAGTTCCAATTTAGTATCAAAAATCGATAAATCATAATTCTGTCTATGAGATTTCTACAAAACTGTAGGGAAAATGTGAAAGTTTGTCCTTAGAAAAAACTTAAGTGATGTGTTTCCTAAGATAAAGTATAAAATTAAGTAAAATTTGTTCAAGAATATTCATAAAATTTTAATTAGAAATAATGAAAATATGGGGTCATTAAAATGATCTTATATGCCCATAAAAATTCATAAACACTTAAAACAATTGCTTTTAAAAGTACACAACTATTAAATACCAGATATAGAATTGAAAATAAGAAAAATAAAAAAAATCAGTGCCTGAAAATCATAACATTCTTTTTGATCAAAGCTAATCTGAATATATTCTATTCACTTTCTGGCAAATAAGGTATTTTGCTTTTTATGTATATTAGCATAAATATTCACTTAAGAATCACAACTGGGTAGCCTGTTGGTTGCCTTTCTAGGTTCTAATACTTTCTTCGAAGAGCTGTTGTGTTTTTTATGCCCATATTAGATGAAGAAGGCTGAGTAAATGTGGTATTTTGTGATATTCATGGTTATATAATAACTATTCAGTTTGCTATACATGAAGAAAAAATCATTTTTCACTTTTAAATGTGAACTCTCAGTATTAAAGGTCAAAGTTTTCTTAATTTATTTTTAGAATGCTTTCATATCCCTTTCACAATTTTCCTACTTTCCTGAAAGGTGCTACATCCTAAATCTAGAAAGGACATGATTCATTGAAATGGCAATTCACCAAATGTTCAGTGATTTTATTTACTTATCAATATTCCTTTTAGAATGCCCCTAAGAGATGCAGTGTCTCATTTTCTAGTCTTCAGGGACAGCAAGCAATTTATGCACAATAACTATCTGTTACATTTCCCTAACACATTCACGTTGCTTGTAAATATTACTTGTGTTTTAGATGTGAGAATGTTTACCAGGAGATTAACAATTTGTAAAAGCCCTGACTTAGTTGATATAAAATAATATAATTCAATTTGAAAAGCTATAATTTCAAGTGATACAGTTTACACTGCTCTTCTTAGTCAAGGTAGGATAAAGCAACCTTCCTGTCAGAGATGATTGGATAATGTGATACATTACCTGATTACAAAATGATTCTGGGAAAACAACCCATTTCTCTATATTAATCTGACTTGTTTAGTGTCCTCCCTCTCTCTGAATTTAGATGAGGCACTCTGCACCAACCTAATTCTTTTTTATGTGTGTTGGCTGTTTTTCTGTATAGCACAGTTTTCTCTAAACTGCTTAAGTAATGACAGTTCTGCAAAATCCTGAATAGTTTTTTAAATGTCTTAAATTTTAATTTGGTGCATTTCCCTTCATGAAAATGTGTGTGGGTGGTAACAAGAAATTAAAAAAATAACATGTAACTTGGTGGGCTTCAATAATATGTAACAATATTTTAATATAGCTAATAAATTTGCAGGTACCTTTTAATAGGTAGTTTCAAAATATTTTTAATTTTTATAAAAAGAAATTAGAGACACAGATGAAGTAGACAACTTAGTTTTACTCAGCTAGTGAATAAATGGCAAATATTAGACAAATGTCTCTTCTGTGATTTTTAAATGTTCACTTGAAAAGGGTAGAAATCACTTGTAAGTTGAGGAATCACTTCATATATTGTGCAGAAAATGTTCCCAATCTCTACAAATCCATAAATTATGTTTTACAAGATTTATGCAATTGCCTTTTTACCCATTATACAAGTTGAACTCACTCAGCTCTCAGTGTCACTCAATGCACTTTGGTAGATCCCGGCTAGTAGAATGCCAAATAAAGACTGTGATGTGCCTCTTCCTTTGATAGATTTGTTGTTGTTTCGGGGATATTTTTACTCATGATCCTAGTTGTTCACTCCAAACTTCTTTTACAGTGATACAAGTGAAAAGCCAAATAGAGTTGATTCATATCCTACAACACAGACTTTTGGTCTCAAAGGAAACTTTAATGGTTATATTGTTTAACTTTTTCAATCCATGAATCTGGAAACTGAGTCCCAAAAAGATTGAGAGACTTTCTTTAAATCAAAGAAGAAACTAATGGCAGGATTATAATTCAAAGTGTATTCTTTAAGCTGCTTTACTAGAAAGTAAATGCCTCCTTTCTTTTTATTCCACCATTATTTAATTAAACCTGGAGCAATCTGTTATATTGCGAAAGAGCTGGGTTTTTTTTTTTTTTTGTATTTTTGTTTGTTTGTTCTTTAAAGCTACCAATGTCAAAGAATTTTCCTGTTATTTGTTTGCTATTTGACTACCAAACTTTCTATTTCCTGCTATATTCTACATGAAAATTTAATTCTCTAGCTTGATTTTTCTAGCTTTTCTTATATTTTTAAAATACTATTTCTTGCATTGCACATATTTTGGACACTCTTTTCTGGATTAATGACCTTGGTCTCTGGCTTTGTTTTTGTCTGTTTCTTTGGTTTTTGTTCAATTACCTCTGTGTACAGGCCAGAATCATTTTTCTTTTTTTGTTTTGTTTTTCTAAAAAAGCACTTTATTGAGGTATGATTGACATACAAAAAGCTGTACATTGTGAAAGTATACAATTTCATGAGTTTGAATATAAGAATACATCTGTGAACCATCACCATTTTCCTGCCCTCTTTATTTAGTTTTGTGTAATAAGAACATTTAACAGAAGATATACCCTCTCGGCAAGTTTTTTTAGCAAAATTTTTAAGTATACTGTACACTTAAAATAGTATTATTAACCTAAGCACTGTGCTACACAGTTGATCTCTGAGATGTATTCATCTTATCTTGTATAAAACTATAAATCTATCCCCTTTGACCACTACCTCCCCATTTTCCCTTTCCCCCAGCTACCGTGGTAACCACCATTCTACTCTCTCTGCTTCTGAGAGTTTGACTATTTTATATTCCTAATATAAATGGGATCATATAGTATTGTTCTTTGTTGTTGTTTTTTTGTTTTTTGTTTTTTGCATCTGGCTTATTTCACTTAGCATGATGTCTTCTGAGTTTCTCCACGTTGTCACAAATGGCAAGATATCATATTTTCCTTATTCAGTCATTCATTAATGAACACTTAGGTTGTTTTTATGTCTGCTATTGAGAATAATGCAGCAATAAAGAAGGGATTGCAGATATCTATTTGAGATCCTGATTTCAATTTTTTAAAAATTATATATCCTGAAGTGGGATTGCTGGATCATATGGTAGTTCTATTTTTAATTTTTTGCATGTTGGGAAAGGCAATTTCATGTGTTCAGTCTTTCTACCCCAGCTTGACTGCATAAGAATAAGACTTGGCCTTGGATCATTTCCTAAGCATGAAATAAAGAGTCCGCATAGTCTTTGCCAGGCTTATCACTTTATGTGGGAGTATCTTTTCTTGTTCAGGCTCAGTGAACTCTGTTCGTTTTAAGTGTGTGCATCCATGGGACTGAGGCAAGCCCTGAAATTTCAGTATTTCAGACTTCATGAGGAAATGGCAGGGAAGAGAGGTCCTACTATAGCAACATGTAGGCTGATTGTCCCACATTGTGTGCCAGAGAGCCTGCCCGATAGCCAGAGGGGTGGGGAGAGCAAAAGATACTATTAGAGCTTAACTTGTTCTGTCTCTTCTCTCTGTGAGTAAAAATGTTGTTCAGTCTAATCCTTGACTATGTTGTGTTTTTGTTGGTGATTCCAGTAGCAAAATGTAGTCTGCAGAAACGTTTAGACTTTTATTCCTAGTAGTAGTAATAGTAGTTGGTAATAGTAGTAGTTAGTAGTATAGCAATGCTCTTTGCTATGCTTCTTGTAGGTGGAGTTCTCTCTTGGCATTTGTAACTAGTGTGTGGTGTTGTTCTAGATTGAAGAAACTCATAAGGGCTTCACTAGTATACATTCCAACCAGCAGGGAATAAGGGCTTCCTTTTCTCTACATGCTTGGCAACACTTGTTACCTTTTTGATAATAGCTATTCTAACATTCTGATGGGTGTCAAGTGATATAACACAGTGGTTTTGATGTGCATTTTTCTGATAACTAGTGATGTTGAGCACCTTTTCAAATACCCATTGGCTGTTTCTATGTCTTATTTGGAGAAATGTTTAATCAGGTCCCTTGCCCATTTTCAAATCAGGTTATTTGTAGTTTTTGGTATTGAGTTGTATGAATTTCTTATATATATTGAATATTAACCCTTTTGCAGATATATGGTTAGCAAATATTTTCTGTCATTCAGTGGATTGCCTTTTCACTTTGATGATTGTTTATTTTGCTGTGCAAAAGCTTTTTAGCTTGATGCAATCTCATTTGTCTATTTTGCTTTTGTTACCTGTGTTTTTGATGTTGTATCAAAGAAATGATTACCAAGGCCAATGTCAGGAAGGTTTTTTCTGTATTTTTTTCCTGAGAGGTTTTATAGTTTCATGTATTATGTTTAAATGTTCAATCCATTACGAGTGGATTTTTATTTATGGTGTAAAATAAGGGTCCAATTTTATTATTTGACATGTGGAAATCCAGTTTTCCCAGCCATTTATTGAAGAAATAAAAATGCCATTTGGGAGATCCCTAGACTCAAAATTTTACATAAGATCTGGGTACCCCCTTCTGGGTCAAGCTTTGTTGGCAGAAGAAAAGTGTTGTGGAATGATGACACACAATCGTGTACACAGACACATCAAGGATCACATGTGTATCTGTTACCCCTCTGATACCATCGTGCCTTCTCTCTCCTCTTTGAATGATTTAGTTTCATGAATTTTTGGATTTTCTTGATGGGACTGGGCCCATTAGTAAGACAGATTTTCTCTCCTATGACCTTCCCAGTAAAAAAGATGCTGAAATGGACCTGCAATAAATGGTAATCCACTATTTTGCACAGAGTATTCAGGAAAACTGCTGGCGGAGCCATGGGTCCCTAAATTTTATCGGGCTGCTGGTAAAACAGCTGTGTTAATAAATACTGAAAAAAACTAGATCTGTAGTGATAGTATGAATGGTTTCTAAGGGAATACTGTTAGATTTTGTTAAAATATTCTTCATATATACAGACAGAAAATGTGTTAAGTCATGACAGAAAGTACCATAAATCATGATTAAGTAAATAAAAACATGGAGTGCTTTAAACAGTCGTCTTTAATAGTGAAATATAAACTAATGACCATATTTAAAAATCTGGTGATTGGGAAAGTTCACATATATATGATAGGGCACTAATAAGAGATAATGTAGGTAGTTGCAATGTAGAAAATAGAAGCTATAATTTTGGAATGAACATCTGTTACTACATAGATTCTGATGGAATAAAGATGAAATAGTTAATGCTATACAAGCATTTGTTCTTATTACAATCATTTGGGCATTCTAGCAAAGTAAGGAATGGATAGAGTTCATACATAGAGGAGATTCAGACTATGTCCAGGAAGGACAATGTTTCAGTTCCTATATTTTTCCAAATAGTAATAATAAACAATCTCTATATACCCTTAAAATGAACAGCTGCACTGAACTTTTGCTTTCAGGTTTCCAACTCTGATTCCAAAACAGGAGCCAAAAGTTGGATAGTTGCTTCCAAAAGAAGCAGAAGAGCCTAAAGGAACACTGCTTCTGCCTTTTCTGTGTTACCAGTACCCTTCATTGGCCAAATTTTCAGCATTCATTTTCAAACCAGGTGTCACTCCTGAAAATAGCTATGAAACTTTTATTTCCTCATGGAAAAGTAATAGCGGAGATTTCTATTTTAGTACTTGCCAATACAATTTGCAAACATAACACACAATCTTTGTAAAGCAGTTATTAAAATAAAAGCAAGTTTACAAAGAAGACAATAAAAATCAACAGTTCTGTGATTATCTAGATCTTCCTGTTTTAGAGAACCAGGTTTATGTAGTTTTAAACATGTATATTCCTTTCCATTTAAGGCATATTTTATGATTTTTTCCCCTGCATATATGGGTTTAAGCACCTTAGAAGATTGAAAATACAAGACACAATCTGGAAAAAAGTGCAAAGATCCCTTTGTGCACAGAATTGGGTGAATTGATACACTTATGATGTTTAAGGACCCTTTGCAAATTCCCCTCTTTTTGATGAGTTCTGTATTAGAGAAATGGCTCAGGTCTACAAATTGGAAAAGGGGTCATATATTTTCCATTTTAGTGACTGACAACAACCTCAGCTCCTGAGCTTTGTATAAATCAGTAATGTTTTTGGTGTCTGTTCTTATGTTTTATCCTTAGGAATACCACTGTCTATTTACTATTGCCACAGGTCAAGAACCCTGGATCAAGGAGTGCCTGGGTGGCTCAGTTAGTTGAGAATCCAACTTCAGCTTAGGTCATGATCTTATGGTTTGTGAGTTCAAGCCCTGTACTATCAGAGCCCAATGTGGGACTTCTCTTGGGATTCTCTTTCTCTCTTTCCCTCTCTCTCTGCCCCTCCACCACCTCCCAAAAGAAAAAAAAAAAAGAACCGTGGGCCCTGGGTCAAGAACTCTATCTTATTACTCCAATCTGGCTGCCGTTTAGATAATTATGAGCAAATTAATTACATTGGTTAATTGGTCTCTGATATTTAATAGTCCTATCATCGTATTGGCACTAGGGAGCCTATTTTCAAGACACCATCTTCAATATTCTTTCTCAATCCTGGACTTCAGAAGAAGACCACCAAAAATCTTTTTATGAAGTACTCTCTCACTAGTGCTTTTCTTATTACTCTAGAAAAGAGTTAGTCCTCTGGTCCTTCTTGGGAAACATAGTTGAGTTTTTGGGGAATGTACTGACTTAGGTTTTCCCCAATAAATCTTTTCTAACATACTCAAATCTACGAACCATGTAATTTCTTCTTTAACACTCTGTGAAGGTAATTTTGGTATGTCTACCACATTTACCATATTGTCTTACTACATTTCAAGGAGCCATCCCAGAAGGAAGATAGGGTCAACCCAGGTGTCTTTTTTTAGGACATTGTATTCTCAATCATAGGAAAGTGACACTATCAATAAACTCTACCCAATTCACTCTTTTTATTTCATATCCTAATGCTGGAATCCAACACCTTTAAGATCAACTTCCAAATATTTTCTCCAAATTTCTCCTGGTTTATATTGTGCAAGATCTACGGTGAGTCTGATAAATAATATATTTTCTTCTGCACCAGGGACAATGTTTTGTTTTGACCCTAGTTACTGGTCTCGAGGAAATCAAAATAGGTGAGGACAGATTATGATATGATTCATCATTGTTATATAAGGCATCTATCTCAGGTGAAGACTTTGCATGTTCTCTAGCAGAAGGAGGTCTTGTCTCCTCTAAGGGAGCTTTTCTGGACCAGAGTGTTTGTTTAAAGGTTCCCATTTTAAGTCTCAGTTTTCTATTTCTTTCATATGTGAGACCTAATATTAGCATGGAAGACTTGATAGTCTTTGTGTTCATTCTCCTTTAGAAGTTTGTTACATTAGATCAACTTCTGGATCTGAATTCCTCACTACAAATTAGGTCTTTGTATGCTGCTAAATCGAATACTTTACTTTTACAATATTCTCTTAGTTGATAATGATTTGATCTGAAATTTTCATTTGTCTTTTAAACTACTAAAGCACTTCCACAATTCTTATAATTATTTTGTGCCCTTAAGCCTTTAACTGCTAGTGGTGCTCCACAGGCCAGTACTGTCCATCTCACCCATATCTTATCTATTTACTAAGGATGAGAATATTGGTAATTGTGATGCTACATCATGATGTAGCTTATCACCATCCCACTTATCATCAGCAATAATCAGTTATTGCTTTCTGACTAATGACTCATCTAATTCCAGAATCTCATCTGGAGCATCTGCTCTCTGGAATTCTATTAGATTTCTCCAAAGCAGACCCTTGCACAGGTGGTTTGTTTGGGAAATGAGGCTTATTAGCCTCAGGAAAGATCAAGGAGTGATACTAACACAAAGGATGTGCGAAAGAATGAGTTATTGCTCTCTCAGCTATTGGCTACCCCACTGGGACTCTTTGAGAAATGTGTTTGGGGAGCCCATGAGATTTATTCTCCTATTCCCATCTCTCATTTGTTTGGTTGAGGGTTGTTCTTAAAGTCATTATTTCCACACGGTTCTGGGTAATGCATTGGAAGATCAAGAAAATTCCTATTATGTCTGAGAAATCTCTCAGGCTGAGAAGAAAAAAAAAACCTTGCACTTAGAGTACAAATCTGGAAACTGCAGGAAACTGCATTACATTAACAAATCAACTCTGAAAAAGGATAAATTTCTACAATTTTTCTACAATTGTTTTTATAATTATCAATTTAGGGACAATCTCATTTCGTTATATCTCCCATATACCTCCATCCTCACTAGTGTTATAATTTTATCTGTAAGTATGTGGGTAAAAATATCTTTAGGAGAGAGGAATTGTTTAAAAAATATAATCACACCAATATCACCTTAAAAAAACAACAATAGTACCTTAATATTGTCAATTATCAACTTACTGTTCAAATACCCCCAGTTTTCTGCTGCTAACTTTTTAAAGTTTGTTTTGTATGAATTAAAATCTAACAATACCCTACACAGGTAAATTAATGTTATATCTTTTGATCTATAATTCTCTGTCTCTCTCTCTCTCCTTTATTAAAAAAAGAAAAAAACAACCTGTCATTAATATGTTTCTTCATTTGACTTTTTTCACCCCCATTGTGCTAACCTGTTTCTCTCTATGTTGTATTTCATTAAAAACAGTATGTAGATCTAAAGTTGGGATCAGTCTTATTTTGTTATGCTGTCAATCATTGATGACCTTTACCTACATCCATGTTTCTTTCAGAGGCTTGCAAAAGTTTTGATTTTATCATTCTTTTAGTGTTTCTTTCTTTATTCATTGGAACACTTCCATAAAGGAAAATATTCTTCCATCAGTTTAAGGTTGCCATAAATGAACTCTAGCATTTGTGTAAGAAATGAAATGGAAATGCTTGATTCCTTCCCATATTTATCAGTTTATGGATATTTAGTTGTTTCTTTATAATGTTATTCAGGTTAATGACTTCTGTATGCATTGCACTAATTATTGCCAAATACATATTGTTATCTTGCACTGCTAGCCTACTCCAGTTTGTATATTTTCAGAATATGTTTTCAGGTTTGTATATTTTCAGAACATGTTTTCAGGTTTGTATATTTTCAGAACATGTTTTTCTTTTTTACTAATTTATTACTACTTATTTAATGATTTTTGATACCATTATAAAAAAAGAGTTATTTTTGTAACTTCATTTTTGAATTGTTCATTACCAGTATATTGAAATACATTTGAATTTTACATATTAATATTATATCCTGGAAAATGTACTGACTTCATTTATTAGTTTTAATCATTTTTATCAGGTTTCTTAGGATTTTCTATATAAATGAACAAGTCATCTGCAAGTAGAGATAATTTTACCTCTTTCTTCCCAAAGAAATGTTTTATTTATTTATTATTCTGGTCCAATTGCCCCAGCTTAATTATCTAGCTAAAACCTCTAGAATAATGTGTAGAAGTAAGGAGACCATATATTCTTTTCTTGTTCTTTGTCTTACATTAAGTATAATATTAGCTGTGGGTTTTCTATAGGTGTCTTTTATCTGGTTAAGGAAGTTCCCTTTTAGTCTGAATTTGTTGATGGTTTTTCATCATGAAGGGGTGTTAGATTTTGTCAAATGCTATTTTTGCATCCCATAAGATGATCATATGGTTTTTGTTTTTCATTTTATTGATATGTTAGTTATAGTAAATGATTCTTGGATGTTCTAACAACTTTGCATTCCTGGGATATAACTTATTTACTCATGTTGTAAAATTATTTTCATATATTCCCAAATTTAGTTTGGTAGTATTTTGTTGAGGATTTTTTTTCACTCTACATTCATAGAGAATATTTGTTTATAGTTTTCTTGTGATGTGTTGTCTGGTTTTGGTATAAGGTTAATAACAGCTTATACAATGAGTTGTATTAATTTTTTTTCCTCATAGAAAAATAAACTATATACAATGCTGCTTTGGTTGACTCTGAAAACAAAGGAACATGAGTATATGCTATGCATCTGAAATATTTTTTTTCCCAAGCAAGTTGTTCATTATCAAAAGGTGGTTCTTCGGGGCGCCTGGGTGGCTCAGTCGGTTGAGCGTCCGACTTCAGCTCAGGTCATGATCTCATGGTTCGTGGGTTCAAGCCCCGCATCGGGCTCTGTGCTAACAGCTGGCTCAGAGCCTGGAGCCTGCTTCAGATTCTGTATCTCCCTCTCTCTCTGACCCTCCCCTGCTCATGCTGTGTCTCTCTGTCTCTCAAAAATAAATAAAAAAACATCTAAAAATTTAAAAAAAGGTGATTCTTCAATCTAAGGAAAATCCAGATTATTCTTTAGCACAAATTATTTTATAGGTGCAAGTTATATATATATATGTGTGTGTGTGTGTGTGTGTGTGTGTGTGTGTGTGTGTGTGTGTATTTATATGGGGTTTTTTTTTTTTTTTTTTTTGCTCTCACAAGTAGAAGAAATGATCAGGCACAAGTTTATATTTAAGGGTCATTTATTTTAAAGTCAAATTTATTTCAATCTCAGAGACTTATAGCAGAATGATGGAAGTCTAGTGTTGTTGAAAAGAAAAGCTCAACATTAAATAAAAAATGCCAGAACTTTTTCTCTCTGACTTCCATGAATAAATATCAAGTCCAATTTTTTATTGGTTGGAGGAAAATAAATGCCACCTTAAGTTGGGTAATTTGGGTGTTGCAAGGAGCAGAAAACCCATAGGAGCCAAAATTTCTATTTCTTTTCCTTCAAATAAAATGCTGGGTTTTTAGCCCATATGTTTCTGGGAAATGTAAATATTTCTTTCATAAATGTGTGACTGATGTTATTTTCTCTTTCCTCTAACATAGCATTCTACAAATATTTAACTCTAAGGAATGGAAATAACAAAGGTACAGCATTTTAAATTTTTTTTGCTTTATGCAGGCCATGTACTTGCCAAGTCAATTGTGTTAGTGCTTATTTCTTGCTTAAGTTCTTCTTATTGGATAGAATTTCATCATGCCAACATGTAAGCAATGCTACTGAGTGCACTGGGATAATTCAAGACTCAGGTAATGATTTCCTGCCTACTAGCAGAAATTACAAAGTTTCATAAACCTTTCTATCTAAAAAGATGTGCTGTTTAGAAGAGCAAAGTGGTCTTAAATGTCTTATAAAGTCACATCTGCTCCTTTATATCTAATGCATAGTAATGATTATTGAGAAATATGCACATCAGAAGTGAAAATGAATTCTTTCAAATATGAAGAATATTATATTTACAGAAGTATTTTGAAAGCCTGGCAGTGTTTCTTTGGGGTGTTTGATGCTTTATGTACAGGTGAAATATGAAGCATGTATCCATAATTCAAGTGGATTATGAATATTGTTATCAGATATCACGGGTACCTGATATTCTTAGAAAAATAGAAGTAATTTTTTAGTAATCTAGATCACTCAAACTTTTGCTTTAATTATATATGTAGATACTGCCTTTGCCCATCTGTGTTTACTACTTTCTTTCTCTGCACTCATAGGAGTCTGATGTGTGACATTGCCACTTTGCCCTGGAGAGTTGCTGTTTTTTATTCCCCCAGGCTTTATGTGCATAAATGATTTCTATACAAACAAGGCCATGAATAGATTGAATGCCTCATATTTAATATTGTTAAGATGTATGGTTCCACTTCCACTAACTCAATACATTATTTTCAAATGTCTCGCTAAACTAAGAGGACTATACTAATAATCTATTTTATCTAATGCTTATATATTTTTCTAAAAAGGTTTATAGCTCTACTTCATCACAATGCAACACATATTTAATGGACAAATTACTTTTTCAATCAATATTTTTACATGCAAGTATTTGATGGTTGAAAAGAATGAGACTTAATTCTCTACACATACTCTATCTATAGTACATGAAAGGAATTTTATTGGAAGGGAAGAAAACTAAGCATAAACAACTATGCTAGGGATCAGTCATCAAACTAACTGCCGTAATATAGAAGTGTATTCTTATTTTATATATAGTATATTCAGTTGCTCTAGTAGTAATAAACATTGTTAAGTGTGGAAAAACTATGAAATATTCTGACTATTATTTGTAGCATTTATGGCCTAAAAGACACATTTTTTTCTGCTATTTTCTTCCATAGAGCAAATGGTCCATTATTAAGGAATGGTGCCTCACTTAAAGCCAAGCCAGATTTTAGGGCTTAAATGTTTCTTTGGCCATGAGGTTAGTGTCTGTGATCATTACATTAGCTCTTCTAAAACACTGAATCCTAGGAATCTGGGAGAGAAAAGTAACAAGGATTCATATTTAAGCTTTTAGATTGTGTTACCATTAATAATGTTCACAGCTGCCCATTTTTTTATACCTTTCCCCCCTATTTTTCATTATTTAGAAGCTCAAGACATTAGGAAGAATATATAATGTATATGGAAGGTATGTATACATATTATGTCTATATATACATAGATGTAGATATATATAAGACATATATACAATGTATACTTGTATATGTATTAACATATTTTAATCACCCTCAACACTAAATAATTGTATATTTTCCTTTTATGTCTCATTATAAGACATTTTCTTATTTAATATTTAAAAAGTCTTCTTAATGTATTCACTTATCCAAATATGTTTCATCATTGTTTTAAAAAAGTTTGTTTACATCTCACAGACTAATATACAGTCTAAAGGAGTCTATTAGTCATATAATTGCTTTCATGTGCTCTAGGGGCTACGTGGGCATGGAGTTTATTTGCTGTTGTTTCACTTGGGAACATAGACTTCAACCCATTATATTGATGCTGGTGTGTCCTTTGAAAGATACATACCCAATAAACAGAACTTTCTAATATTTGAACCCCAAGTGAACAAAACATTTCTTTTAGAAATGTAATTAGAGACCTGAAAGAGATGAGAAATATGTGATAGAAAATAAAGCTACAGTTGTTACATGTTTTAAGTCACTTCAGACACTGACTAGATTGCAAGGTTCAGTTGTGATACAATTAATCTCCAAATGTGGCATTTCTTTGAGTGTATGATTAGGATGCATCAGGGTAGCTAAAATATGGAGGTTTATAAGTAAATAAAATATGGAACATAAAATGTAGACAATATAGAAAGATTATTATCTTTTACAGGTAAAAGTTGAAAGGCCATACTTTCTCAGATGTACCGTTTTAAAGTTGCATTCCTAACTTTACCTGTACCTGTGTGTGTGATGGGACCTATGTAATAGGCTCTTTTCCTATCGGGTCGTCTGTATGGGAAGGATGAAGCTGCACTCTCATTTTTTTTCCTTTTTGAACCATATTTATTTCATGGATCTCTGATAATTTATTAAGACCCCCTTCCCCAAGAAAATGTCCTTATTGCCTACCATTACTTGGAATAAGAGGGAAATATTTTCTTCTCTATGTCGGCTGAAGACACAAACATGCCCTGTGAGAAACTGGACATTTGAGCATATCTTTATTAAATATATCCAATACCAAATTCAAGCCATGAAGTTAAGGGATCATGCAAAACCACTTGATGACCAAATAAAACCACAGTGCGTCACCAATCACAAATTCATTCAGTGAATTTGATATGTATGTACGTATTTGATATGTTCACCCTTCATCTCGTCTCTTTTTCCTCATCATCTTCCATCCTTTCAAACCAGTCCTCCTTCCTAGAGTCGTCCCTGTTCTATTTTATTTGGCCAGCTGTATACATCCCAACTCAGCCAGTTCTGTATTTCCTCTTGAGTTATATGAACATTTCTACTTCTCACAGTATTTTCAGTTAACACTAACCTCTTTCTAATATCTTTTTCTAGATTACAAGGAAGAAAAAACTTTAAGTTTCTAAAGTAGAAACAAGAAGAGAATTTGAAATGGTTCTCAATTGTGGGTTTTTGTGGTTGTTGTTTTTTTCTTTTATTGTCTCAAAAATATTTAAAAATCCATACATTTCTTCTCATGAGAGTTAATGAATAATGGTTGCCTGTAAAATTCATATCACTCATTTTGGTATAGCTTTGTTTTTCACATACATTTAAAACAAAAATCACTGCCCTGATTTGGAGAAATTTTCAAAGCCTTCTTCTATCACTTTTATTGAAGGTCACTGTGCCCACTTACTCTTCTCAATTCTTAGATTTTTTTCTCTGGATGCAGTATGAATGGGATACTGAAAGCTAGTCCTATTAACCTGTAAACAATAGATTAGGCATTGTCATATCTAAACATCATGTTTGTATTAGAGATGTTCTTTAAGGCACTTGTATTACACTAGCTGTTTTAGTAAGACTAAGATGTTCTGATCCACATAGATCCTTTTTCCAAGGTGTCCCTTATCATTCTACTGTGAAGATCACAACTGATTAGACCAGACATTAGCACTTCATCTAAAAACAGTCATTTGTCTAAACATCATGTTTGTATTAGAGATGTTCTTTAAGGCACTTGTATTACACTAGCTGTTTTAGTAAGACTAAGATGTTCTGATCCACATAGATCCTTTTTCCAAGGTGTCCCTTATCATTCTACTGTGAAGATCACAGCTGATTAGACCAGACATTAGCACTTCATCTAAAAACAGTCATTTGTGAGACACCTGACATATGCGCTCTGTCCTAAAGTAGTGAAAATTTGACCCAATTAGATTATCTCTTTTCAGGACCTTGAATCTAAGATACATAGAGATAACCAAACAAAAGCAACATGTGGAGGCAAAACATAAAGAAAAGAGAAGATTGTCAGCAAAAAGCATGATGCACCAGAAGTTATAGCTAAAGCTATGCAGTAGGGAGAAAGGAGATAGAATCTCTAATAATGAAATAGACTCTCACTCTGTTGCTCCATTCTTAAAATGTGAAGGATCAACTTTATCATAGTCCTCAGGCCTGGCTGTATCCTGAAATTGTCCCCTACCCTCCAGTTTACTGTGTATTTTGTAATCATTGCATATTAATAAGAGCTATTTGAATTTTTTCCTCTAAAAAATAAAAATAAATCTTACTAAAACATTAAAATGGAGGAGAGTTTTATGTTCAAGAAATTGGTCTTTCAAACTAATTTAAATACAAGAATTGACTGATCATAAAGATAATTTAAATAGTGCTGAAATAGGTTTTATTTGTAATATATTTTCCCAATGTAGTAATACTGTTTAGGAATAAATAATGCAAGTGTCTTAGGAATCTGTTACAAGAAAAATAGTATTTTAACATTATTGTTTCACAATAGGATTATTATTGAACATTATTACCTTTTTATGTGTGTATAAGTTAGAATCACATAAATCCTGACCCAGAATAGTTTATATCCCATATGAATTGAAATGCAGTTGAAAAAAACTAAAAATAACATTTTTAATAAAACCTACATTTTTAATACTTTGCTTAACTGACTATATATATTCATATATATATATTCACTTGTAAGTCTTAATCATAGTATTCGTTGAAACTAATATTGCTTAGCTCCAGAATATACTTATATAAAAAATTATAAATTATCTTACAAACAGATATTTCGTTCCATGCTCTTCTCTTACTATTGCATTCATCACTGTGTGTAAGCTAACTTGAAATAACACAATTTATATTATAAGTACAAGAAACAATTGGTGAAATGGATGTTTGTTTTTGTAAAACTATTAGTTCATCTCTTGCAATGTATTTTAGTGTTAGGTGATGATTATAAAATTATTATAGTACAGCTATTTTTGTGTCTCTATATCTTATTCAATTCATCTAATCTTTCAAGAAATGCATTATTTAGGCAAGATTGCCCTTTGAAAGGGAGAGGGTCTCCTACGGTATGCCTCCCAGTGTTGACTAGGAAATTCCAGCTTAGTTAGTTAAAGGTTATATTCTCGAGGAAGTAGAAACTGCAATTAGGTTAAGTATTAAATCTTGATTCACTGATATGAGGCCTTAATATAAGTCATTTTAATTTGTTTTTCTTTTTAACAGGTTTATTCTGAATAAAGTAATAGCATTCTTTCCAAATTATTTTTTATTGTTTTTATCCTAGAATATCCTACTACATTTATGGAATTTTTACTTTGTATGATAATTATATTTGTAGAAGAAAAAACATAGCTGAGTTGAACAGGATGTAAAGGAAATTACCATCCTGCTTCTTTCAAGTTCATTATTGTGAAACCATCCCTCCAAGAATTTAGCCTATTTTCCTGGGAAGTGTCACCTCTATTGGCTTCTACTTGGCCTTCCCTACCATTAATTGTGCTTGCCATATGTGAGAAAACAATAAGGGGATTCTTTCAGCTTCTGAATTTATCTATTCTGATCACTCATCCCAGAACTGAGGACATAACCACAAGATGTGTTTGAAGAACCACAGAACCCCTTGTGAGATGACATGAGCTAAAAATTCATTGGCCATCTGACCTCTAAACCCCTACTCTAACTGACAAATCACAGTGATGTTCTGAGTCTCAAGGACTTATGTCAGTTTATAGTCTGTGTCCAGCTATTCCTAAAAATCAACTTATTTTCTTTGCCCAAATGTGTAGTTATGCCAATAAAAACTATAGTTCCCTGTAGAGAAGGCAGAGAGGAAGATTAACAGTATGTATTTTGGGCAGTGTAACAAGGTCCTTCCTCAAGGGGACTCAGTCTCCCCTTCACTAATGGATTCTGGGTCTATAAACTGTCTCAATCCTGGGAATTAATTGAAAAGCCATGACTGCTTTGATGATTCAGGCTAGACTTTTGTTCACCTGACAGAATTTTTCTTTTTTTTATAATAAGTTTATTTATTTATTTTGAAAGAGAGAGAGTGTGCACACGAGAACACAGGGGAAGGGCAGAAAGAAAGGCAGAGAGAGAGGGTGGAGAGAGAATCCCAAGCAGTCTGTGAACTATTCATGCAGAGCCAGACTCGGAGTTTGATCTTACAAACTGTGAGATCATGACCTTAGCCAAAATCAAGAGTCAGATACTTAACCAACTGAGCCACCCAGGTGACCCCATAACTTTTCTTATCTTTTTGTAAGTTTATTTATTCATATCCAGAGAGACAGAGAGACTGGGGATGAAGGAGAGAGAGAGAGAGAGAGAGAGAGAGAGAATCCCAAGAAGGCTCTCCACTGTCATCTTGCAGACTGACTCAGGGCTGAACCCAGGAAATGTGAGATCATGACCTGAGCAGAGATCAATAGTTGGCTGCTTAACTGACTGAGCCACCCAGGTGCCCCCAGAGCTTTTCTTATTAAATACATCAAGTAATAATTTAGTATTCTTCCTATATATTTCACTCTGGGCATGATATGATCAACCACTCAATGTCTCAGGTCTGTGTGAGCTGGTTGTTCTAGTTGCTTCTTTGACTCTGCTGTTCCTCACTTTGCTGAGGTGCTGTCACTCAGCTCCTGTTACTAAAGTTCCACATATGCCAATTGCATTTAGGTTTCCCAGTTCAGTGACTGCAGTCCCCCTCCGTGAGGTCTAGCCTACAGATAAAAGTGATCATAGACCTCTTCAGTGATGCGGGGACTACCTTTGTTAATTACTTTTCTCATACAACTGGTGAAAAGTATGTCTTTGTGCCCCCTCTAAGTATTAGTGGATAGATTTTATAAGACACATCCACTGTAACACTCTTCAATATCTTTAAGCCTTTGAATTCCTTCCTCTATATTAACCCAAAGTGGGTCTAACATTTGTAATTTGTGCATGGTAGGCCATGTTTGACCCATATTTTAGTCAAACAAACTTTTCGATATCTTCTTAACTCTCTGAGCTCTACACAAATACAGAATCTCTCATTAGTTGGCACGTATCAATAAATTTGGCCTGATTTGACTTTATATTCCTGTTACACTTATTCTATACTCTTAATGTCAATTCCTACACATGTTCCCCAGAATTTTGTCTGTATAAATTAAAAAAGTCAAATAATTCTTTTGGAATATAGCATACCTCCTCATGGGCCCTGCTTTGTAGCCTTCAGAGATATGTTGAGACTTGAGTTTAGTTAAGGGTCTAGAAGTAAAGAGTGCTGCTGGGGTGGGTCCTGGGGAACATCAACATTGTCTTGCTTGGTAACTGATTCAAAGAAGACCATTACAGTTTCCTCAGGTTGGGGAAGCTGCTTCTACTGGGGTTGGGACATCTGTTTACCTGCCATCTATCTATCTAAATATATATTTATCTAGATATTACTGGCAAAAGAGACTCACCAGAATTTAGTGTCTTGATGTCCCATTTTCATCAGGGTCTTCTAATATGCTCCCATCCCAATTTACAAGATCCAATTCTTTCCCCATTAGTGCTCTCACTTTTAAAATTAGACATTCTTCAAGCTCAGGAGTTCTATCTAGATATCTAACTATAAATAGATGTATTATAAAGAATTGGCTTGGGGCATTCAGGTGGCTCAGTTGTTTTAGGTTCCAACTTCAACTAAGGTCATGATTTTGCAGTTCATGGGTTTGATCCCCACTTCAGGTTCTATGCTGACAGCTGGGAGCCTGGAGCCTACTTTAGATTCTGTGTCTGCCTCTCTCTCTGCCCCTTCTCTGCTCATGCTCTATCTCTCTCTGTCTCTCAAAGAATAAATAAACATTAAAAAATGTTGGTGTATAGTTCCAGTCTAAATCTAAATCCTAACGTAGGAGAAGACTAATTTCACAGCTTGAAGACCTTCAGTAAGAGAGAACAAATTCTCCTTTATGTTACCTTTTTTTATCCTATTCAGACCTCAATGCATTGGATGAGACACACATACATTGAAGAGGGCAATATATTTAATCTACAAATTCAACTGTTAGTCTCATTCAGAAAAACTTCACTAACATAACTGAGAACTAACATTTAACCAAATATCTAGGTACCTTGTGAACACAGAAATCATGATATTTGTGTTTAAGTTCAATTTATTTTTTACTGAAGTTTACCTTTCTATTATTCTAAAGCTTTTTGACCTGCATATCATTTATCAGAAATATTTTGAATTCATTTCATCAAACTTTAGCTTTTCCGTTTTTAAATTATTTATGCACTCGCCACTTAAAGTAAATACCGTGAAAAATGTTATGAAATTAGCACTGTCTACATCTGTCTCTTTTAGTTAGCATTTCTGAAAATATTGTTATAATACTTTTAAGACTTTCTTTTGTTCTTAATAATCCAGAGTTTCAATATAATTAGGTTATATTTTTAAATATATTGCTTCATAATTTATATGCCTTTTTATTCTAAGGTCTCACATTTTTTCAGTTCTAGAATATTGTTAGTCATTAGTTATTTTCTCTTATTTCCTCTAATTGTTACTTCCAGATATTCTTTGCAACATATTTTGATGTCTCTCAATCAAGTATCTATAGCTTTTAAATTTCTATTATTTAGTCAATTATTTTTCAATTTGTTAAAAAAACACATTTCAAACAAGTAAGTTTGAAAATACAATTGGCTTTTTGAAAATGATTCATGAATTGAATCACATCCCTTCTAGCAAATTAGGGGAGCTCCTGATGGACTGGAGAAAAGGAATGACTTTTAAAGGCAGAAAGAACAGATCAAAAAAAGAATGCATTGTTTAGGCAAGGTTGTCCTCCAAAGAGGGAAAGTGTTTCCCAGGGTGTCGTGTCCCGCCCCGGCCCGCGGGGCGGTGAGTCCTCGTAGGTTCTTTTTCTGAGGGAGGGAGATAAAACAGGAGGCCGCAGAAGAGGGAGACGCAGAGAGTAAAAACACTACTCAAGGTTTCCGATCAGGCAAGAGAGAGAGAGTTTATTCAGAAAACTGTCTCTTATAAAGGCTTTCAGGGCGGGACAAACAAGGTAGCTGACGTAGCTGACGTAGGTTGGTTGCTAGGAAACAGGGTTAAGAGATTAAGACTGGAGTGAAAGAGGAACCAGACTAAATTGTTTTAGCACAGCGCCTGAGGGGCTGAATACTACCCTGCCTACAGGCGGTTGATCTTTGGTCTTCTGGCTTCTCTGACAGGGAGTGGCGCTTCCCTGCCTATTTTGCAACTCCCTTCAGGGAGTGACAAACCCACAGCAAAATGGCCAGGCAGCTGAGATCTTAGCTGCCCCCCACAACAGGGGATTGCCTCCTAGTGTTGACCAGGAAATTCCAGCTTGGCTGGTTAGAGGTTACATTCCTGAGTGAGTTGAAGCTGTAGTTAAGTTAGGTATTAAATCTTGGTTTAGTGATGTGAGACCTTAACATAAGTCCTCCATTTTGGGGGTCTGTGGTTTTCTTTTAAACAGGCTTATTATGAATAAATTCTATAGCATATTCTTCCAAATCATTTGCTTTCTGTACTGTGTTGATTCCAGAATATACTGCATCTACTGATTTTTTTATTATAATAATTATTTTCTCCAGTACTTCAAATCAATTGTTTTGGATGTTTATCTGGTTTTGATTCATGTAGCTTATTTTATAATTTCTTATTGTTTTTATGGATATTTTCTGCCTTCACTTTTTTGATAGTCTTCATTAAACTTATTTTTAACAGCCTTTGAAAATGTGATGTTATTTGCATATCATTAGTGACTTAACCTTCTGATTATTCAGTTGTTTTGGTGTTTCTGTAATATAATTTTTTCCTCATGTGCATGTGCTTTTAATTTTAATCTCCACCTGTTCTGTTTTACTTTTTTAAAAAAATGTCTATTCTTGTTTTTTTCTCTCTGGTAGTTTTGTAATTACAACTTTTCATATTTGAGATGCCCTGGTTATATTGGCAGGTCAGAGTTTCTTTCCTGTGGAGAGAGTGAGAATTTTGGAGATCAGTTTCTCAGTTCTGTATGCTTATGTTGCAGGAATTTTTACCTCAGTGGCTGGGGTTCACTGTTTCACTGCTTCACAGAATAGAGAGGTTGACACAAAATAAAATGAGCAGCAGGCAAAAGTTGATTAGAGTATAAGATTATAAAGTAAGAGTATGCAAGCTCTCTTCACAGAGAAGGGACATTCGAAAGTGAATGCCCCCGACTATAGGCAATGGACTCTGTTTTATAAGATTCTGGTTGGCCCCCTATTTTCCCCCTACTTCTTTCTCAGGTTCTACACTTATTGGCTTGACAACTCTAGATGCTGAATTATCCATTCCTGATTAGCTTGATTCCTTTGTGTGAGGAGTCAGACTAAGATCATACTGCTCTTCATATAACATAAGTTTTATGGTTTACTTATTTTAGTCAAATATTTTGATTGTCAAATTCCTGAGGGGAACCTAAGGGGGGAGTAGGTGGTGTCTGTTACATTCTTAAGAGGAATCTTAAACCTGAAGGAATTTGTTTCTGGTTAAAGAGTCCCAGCATTGTTCTAATAATGTGTTTTCCCCACCTAGGGACCGCAGGTCCTAACCTTTTTCTCTCTGCCTAGCCTATTTTATCCTTCCTTTCCCTATTTAGACTTCTTTTCTTTCATTCACCAGCAAGTGTGCTGTTCTGTATGAGCCATAGACCTAGGAACATTCTCAATTTTAATTATCCTCATTTTCTGGGCAATTCTCAGGGTAAGACCCCTTCCCTCACTCTTGCCTACTCCTCTCCACCTGTGGCTAGGGACTGTGGGTTCAACAACTGGGGCTCAGCTTTGTATCAACCACTGTGGCTTCAGACTGTTATTAATGTGTTTATTTGTATTTTAATATATTTTCTCTCAATACCTCATTTAGGAAACACTTATTGTGGAATTCACAGAACCATATTTCTTATAATCTGAAGCACTTTTTAATATAGTTTTATATTACAAATCTTTATGTCTAGATTTTTTTCTCATTGTCATATGTTTTAATTTGGCTCCTCATATCAGTTCTTGATTATCAACACTTGTGACTGTAACTATCGCCTTTGTGGCATTGTATATATTTCAAATGCAGGCATAATGTGTATTATGGATGCAGAAAGTTAGGATTAAAATGATGATATGGAGACTGAGAAAACAGAAATAACATGTAATGAAAATTTGTAGCTTCTGCCAGTCTTGGCCAGTGATGCAAAACTTCTGCTCTCGACTTTGATTCTTAGAATTTAATAGAAAGTAGGAAGATATATATATATATGTTAGTGTTGAAATAGCTTTACCATTGTATTTTATTTAAAATGTTTATTCATTTTTGAGAGAGAGAGAGATAGAGGAGGAAGGGCAGAGGGAGAGAGGGAGACACAGAATCCAAAGCAGGTTCCAGGCTCTCAACTGTCAGCACAGAGCCTGATGCAGGGCTCAAACTCACAGACTATGAGATCATGACCTAAGCCAAAGTTGACTGCTTAACCAACTGAGCCACCCAGGTTTCCCAAGCTTCGACATTTTAAGTAAAGGGAAAAGGTACTTTACTAACTTTACTTTTCTTTGATGACCAGAAAAGAAGGCTGATATTTTATATTATGAATATTTAAGGTGAATGCCAGTGAAGTCAAAATATAACTTTGCATTAAACTATACTTTAAAATGCCTTCTATAATTTGAAAGCAAGCAATATTTAATTTTCTAGTTAAAAATAATCTCTGTGGGTATAAATAGTCTGATTAAGATTTTTGATTTACTTAGAGATTTTCAAAAATGTTAATAGAGGAGTTTATATGTAAATAGGATCTAGCAGGAAATTGATTTTAAAAAACCAAGCAAATATAAGTAAAAGCGTTATGCCCAACCCCTAGATTAAGTAAGTGACTTGGTGTAGCATTTGTTCCCTTGTCTCAGTAAGCTGTTTAGAAACCAGTGAGTTGGATAGATCTGTTGCAGTGAATATTAGACATAATGGAAGTACTTTCGATCTGTACTTGAATTACTTTTTGACCTCAAAAGAGAAATTGCCTTTAGATTGAGGAGGAGAATTTATTCAAAGAAAACTTCCTCTAGTGCCTACTTCAAGGATGTTTTTTGTTTTGTTTTGTTTTGTTTCTTGTACATCTCATCTTTCCTATAGAATAAGAGAGAACGATTATGTTTGTAATGCAGGCGACTGGGTTCAAGAATCCAGAGGAGAGTCCCACAAGACCAGCCAAAAGAGTTCTTAGCTTCACGTAAGATAGGAATCAAACTTGAGCCAGAGAAAGTGAAACAGAGTTTATTAAAATAGCATGAGTGACAGTGAATAACAGATAGAGTGTCTTGGAGACTCAAGAAAGGAGAAAAGAATGAATCCCATTGTTGCTTGGGGCTAGGGGTTCATACTGGAAAAGGATCTAGGGTATTGTTTCTTAAGAATCCATGGTAGGGTCCAATCAAAGGTGAGTGTTGGGTGAACAATAGATGTTACTTCATAAAGTACCAAAGTAGAGGTACCCATGCCAGCATCAGCTGAGGTTGTGTGAAGCTAATGTCCTGGAACATGTTTGGGATCTGGCTCTTCTTAGGTGTGATCAGGTGTTCAGGACCTATGACAAAACTCAGAGAATGATTAACCTCCTTGCTTCCCCCTTGAAGTGGGATCATACCTTCTTTGGCTTATTCAGAGGCAAACTCTGGAACATGAATACACAGAGTCTAGCAGGAAAAGACCAGAGACAGAACTTTTCTAAAATGGAGTCCTTTCAGCTTTCCTATGTCATTTGCACTTTGTACAATGTACTTCTAATTGCCCATAGATATATTATTTATTAAAACAACTTCATGTTTTCTCATGATTTCATTTTAAATACATTTTGGGGTATTTTACAAAATGTCTATTTTCATTCTCATGGTTTCAACAAGGAGCAAATGCTTCCCTTTCTCTGCATATTTCTGGAAAAGTACAATGCTGACCAGGTGTCCTGTTAAATGAAAGCAATCTGACAGGAGGCGCAAGTGCAGTGAAAGACAGACAGTCCAGGGAGTTTGGCAAGGTCTGAAGTCTGGGCATAAGAAAAGCAGCATTATAGAACAGTTGATCCTAGAACAGAGACTGACTATTCTTTTTAATGTTTTATTCTCTTTGCCATATCTAAGAATGTTGCCTGACAAGAGTAGAAGGTGGGCAGAATGAGGTCAAAGGTATACAGGAAGTCTTGTCCTTGATTAAATGATGTTCGGAACTGAGGTCTCCTGACACTACTGTCAAGTTGGCTTTATTATCACAGAGTCTATTAATTCTGACTTGTCTTCTTAAATTGTATTTTTTCTCAATAAGAAGAAAAACTATGAAAAAGAAATAAAAATGAGGAGTAAGTTTAGAGAGACAGAGGAATGAAGGGCAGCAAAGAACAACTGAACCCACAGTACCATCCTTTGTTGTTCTTACTTGGAATGAAAGGCTTCTCCTTTCAAAGGAATGGATTAGTGAAAAGCAAATACAGTGAAATGACATATATATTGTTCGTGAAGTTATGGTGACTCTTTGGAACCTTCATTCTTAGTCTCATATTTCTTTCCAGTCTAACTCAGAATTAACGGAGTAAAACCAGGAAGAACACTTTCTGATTTTAATTTACCTTGCATCCTATGAATTGTGATAGTAGCCAAGAGATCACTTATAAATAAATGTTTTATAAAATGCATGTGTCCATTAATAAGGTTTATTGAAAAGTTTTTTTATTATGGTTTTCTCCCATGGGATGCCCTTTCATTTATCCAGAAATTATGTGGTAACCAAATAGATGTAAAAATGCATATGACAATAAACGTTTTACCTTGATCAACCAATTTTATTAGATACTTGGACACATTGAGAAAACTAACAGGGATACTAATAAATTTATGATATTTGTAGTTTTGGTGCCCAGCAAAAATTATGATTATTCATAAAAGTAAAACTTTATTTGATAGCTTGTTCAATAAATGTCAAAGGCTGCCATGCGCAGTATATTCATTTTTACTTATGTACAATGTTTGTTTCCAATACTCCACAAAATGTAAAGTTAATATCAGTAATTTCTGAAGTCAACTTTTCTGAATATAAAGTTCTAACTTCACCAGTATCGGGGCCAAGGGCAGGCAGCTGTAAGATGGGCCCTTTTAGCATGAAGATTATTTTGAGTTAAAAAGCCATCAAAACCCAGCAAATTTAGGAGAAGCCCTTTTACTTCCCTAACAGTTGACAGAAAGGAATATAGACAAAGGACCTGCTCCAGGAAGAGAGCTATTACCACAGATAACTCCATTATACTCTGAACTAGGTATGGTGGACAGGAAGGAACCTAGCAAGACTTAATCCAAGTCCTCTATGTCCCACCCTTTGTGACTGGCCCAGCAAATATTTGTTTACCAAACATGTTCCTCTTTTTCATCTTTCTGTGAATTACATTCCTTCCCTTCGAAGTACCAGACAGCTAGGCTACCTTCTCCTTAGTTCAGAATGACATATATACCACGTTTTACCCTTCTTTGGAATTTTCTTGTCTGTGTGGATTCCCAATATGTATGCTATCAAATTGACTTTCTCCTGTTAGTCTGTCTCATGTCAATTTGATTAGTAGTCTGGCTAGATGGATCTTGAGGGGACAGGACATTATTGTTCCCTGACACCAGGAAGACATGAGAACTTTTTAAAAAAAATTCTGATTACTAAACTAATCCCAGGCTTATGGGTTCAGTACTTCTGAGGCAGAGATTTAGAATCTGAATTTTTATGAGATTTTTATGTGATTTTTATATATAGAAATTGAAAATTATTTCTCTGAGTTGTTCTGTTAGTTTCATTTAGTTGATAAAATTATTGTAAAACCACCTTCAATTTCAAAAGCACATTTCTGTTCATTTATAGATCCAGTTAATTTAATTAAGAAACAAAGTATAAGAATATCAACCTAAAAAAAAGTCACTTGCAGAATTTCTATATGCTCTTTGTACCATAAACTGTTAAAGAAAATTTGCTGTATATTCATGGAAGAAAGAAAACATTTTCTAAATCTCAACTTAGAGACTGACTTTTGTTCCAACATTTTCCCTCTAATTTTTTATTTCCCTCTTTAAAAACATTTAAAAGCAAATGGTCAATCATTATCTCATTATTAAGAAGACTGAATTGATTGAAAAATTTCAAGGAAATGAAAATTCTATAGGAAAGGAGTAGTTATGATATGAAAATCAAAAAAGATAACTAAATGTAAGAAAGCATTATAGACTCACTGAAACAGAGGTTAATGATCTGAAATTGACAATCAGGTTGATAACAGGTAGTTCCAGGCATGCTATTTCATGACCTGTGGATTTTCTTAGTGAATAGTCCTTTAGAAGAATGCCTCTGTTCACAAATTTTTCTCTGAGTAGAAAAAGATACCAATTCTGAGAGTCGGTTACAGGGAATGCATTTTTAATGTTCTCATGTTTTTAGCATTCCTTATTTATGTTTGTCGAAGTAAATTCTAACTGTAAAAACAAAATGTTTAATAGCTTACAAGTGTATTTTGTTTCTGTTGCTATTGTTTAAAACATTTTCCCTCTTTAAAATCTATAATAAAAATCATGTTTATTCTTAAATGTTTTGACAGTATAGAAAAGTACAAATTAAAAAAATCCTTTAATTATAACATGCAGTGATGTTGATACCTGATATTTTGGAATATGTTCATCTAGTCTTGCTTCTATAAAACTACAAGTTTGTCTAACTATTTTATGTTTGAAATGTATCACATATTCGTTTCCACTTTCCACATACTGTTATCTGTTTTTCACTTGATCAGAGTTATTGTTCATTTATAATTCCATATTAATATTTTATGAAAATCCATATTAAATTTCAAGGTATATATTTAATTTCATTCAGTAAATGAACACATATGTATCCAGCAATGTCAACTATTTTGGCTTCTGTTCATTTTTTTATTATAGGGCTGATACTACAGTAAATACAAATCTTTTAGTGGATATCTTGTAATCATTAGTTTGTATTCCTGACATAATAACTTTGACCAAAATTTTTTAATGTTTTTCATTTATTTTGGAGAGACAGAAAGAGACAGCATGAGCAGGGGAGGGTCAGAGAGAGAGGGAGATACAGAATCTGAGGCAGGCTCCAGGCTCTGAGTTAGATGTCAGCACAGAGCCCGATGTGGGGCTTGAACCAATGAACCATGAGATCATGATCTGAGCTGAAGTCGGACGCTTAACTGACTGAGCCACCCAAGCACCCCAGCTTTGACCAAATTTTATGAGCAATAAAATAGTTCTGGTACAAAAATTGTGATAGCAATTTAAATTGCCATAACAATGGCCAAGATCCATTTTTCTATACACTTTAGAGGACATTTTTTTAAAAACATGATATTCTGTTATTTTATTTCTTAAAACTTTTATATAGATTATACTTTTCTTTGTGTTTCTTTTGGTCATATATATTTTTAATTTATTTTTTATTTATGAAATTCCTCAAGACGTTCTTTATTCTTTGTGTGTGGGGTTGATTCTTAATAATCTGTAACATAGCTTTATGTATACTCATGGTAGGTCCTTTCTTTTGTTTGTGTCATATTGTTATAGTTATAGATTTTTGGAAATTATTAATATCTCTTGTTGAATAAAGCAGCCTACTTTTCTCACTTTTTCAATTGTTATTCAAAAAGTTTTCCCTTAGACTGTGTTAACTCCTACTTAGAATTACTTATAAGCAAATTAATAGATGCAATGATAATAAGGTAGAGAATGTGTATTCCATTTACCCTAACATATATTTGCATTATTAACATTTACTGAATGCTGTTAGTATGTTCATGGTTGGGCACTTTGGCCTTTGTCTATTTCATATCTTAATGGGAAGTTTTCTGCATAGTAATACACAAGAATGAAATTCAACACCCAGATAGTATCTGGGTTTATTGGTCCTACTTGATTTATATTAGTAATAAAATTTTAATGAGGCAGAGAAGAAGATTTGGCTATAGATTAAACTTCTATAGAAATACTTGTACCATGTTTAAGAATCTGCATTTATTTACATAATGCAGCATTTTTGGGTGGTTAGATTCTTAAAAGTGTAAATATATCATGGAGCTCTTAATTTGACAAGTTTTTGAAAATGTGACAGGATTGTGACAGTGTTGACAAAAGTTTTGGACGATGGCCACTCCTTTACTCTGCTGATTAGAATATAGAATTTTAGAGGCTTATGGAAAATAATTTGGAAAAATATTTTTAAATTATTTCAAGGACATCAATAGCACAGTGTTTGAGGTAATATAGAAAAGAAAGAGGCTGGTGTGACTTTTTGACATTTTCATAAGAAATTAAAATGACGCCATATTAGAAGAGGAGGATGGCTAAAGAGAATCTCTGTACAGATAAAATCCCTTTTTATGTTACAGTATCTTGTTGTCTTTCTTTTTATCTTCTTCAATGCTACCATTAGCCCAGCTACAGAGATATTTATCTCCCGAAATGTTAGCTTTTGTGAATTTCCAGTTTTACAGGTAAACACACTTCCATGAAGGCTAAAAGTTTTCCAGATGATTCTGGAGTTTATTTACAATTTGGCACCAAAAGCATGACAAGAACTTTAGATATTTTACAGTAGCCTAGCTTAATGAAAATGTATTAAATACAAATTCTTTAAAGAAAATGTTAAAGTGAACATTTCATCTCCTGTAAGACTATAAAAACTGCATTAACCTTATATTATAGAATGAAGGGGAGAGGTCATTTATTAAAGCAACTGTGACATCTGGACTTTACTACTTAAATGGAGAATACAAAGTAAGTGCTATAGTTCTCATTGGGAAAACTCTGAAACATGTTTAAAAACTCAATAAAAATTACATAATCAGTTTAATGTGAATTCCACTTTTATTAATTAAATTAAATAAGATTTTTATAAAGTTTTCCCTATAATGATGTTAGTTGAATTTTTAAATAATGTTTAAAAAGTATAAACCATTTCAGGACGCCTAGGAAGCTCAATTGATTAAGCGACAGACTTCACCTCAGGTCATGATCTTGAGGTTTGTGGGTTGAAGCCCCAGGTTGGGCTCTGAGCTGTCGGGAAACTGCTTCAGATTATGTGTCTCTCTTTCTCTGCCCCTCCTTTGCTTATGTTCTGTCTGTCTGTATCTCTCTCTCTCAAAAATAAGTAGCAAGTATTCAAGGCTTAACACTGAAAGATCTATTAAATTGGTGCTACAGTGAATACTCTCTAGTCATTACAAATGAACATCTGTATCAATATGTATAACTTATATTTTGAGTGAAAAAAGATGCAAAACAGTATACTATGACCTCTTTTTGATAAAGAAAGAATGTACATAATCATGCTTAGAAAAAAAGACAAATTTTTAAAAATAACTTTTGGGGTCTTTTACTTAAATGTAGTTTATAATTTTTTGCCGCAAATACACATTATTTTATAATGAGAAAAAAAGGTAACTGAAACATGCATTATTGAAGACATAGCTGGAAGAGCTGAGTGAGTCTTTAATTTTGCAAATCATATAGCCAAGTTTCTATTTGTTTAAGTTCACTAATAACAAAAGCAAAATTAAACGCATGCCTTCTTTCACCCCCATTTTTGTTCTTTCCTCTGCATATAGTGAAGGTTTTTATTTGTTCTGAGCAAATTTGAATATTATTAATCTACATGTCACTTGTTACATGCTTTTCAAACATATTTAATCAGATGATGCAAAGACTGCTAAAAATCAGTAATCTTGTCCATACGACATCTTTTTCAGGAAGTCAAATGGAATAAAATTACCACAGGGCAGTGTATTATAGATTTTACTCTGTGTATGCTAACATAATATCTACCCTTAATAAATATGAATGAAAGAGATGCAGCAAAGGTAAAATTTTGCCCAGTTCCACTGTGTCACCATGGTTTGAGCCTTTGGTTTGGAAAGATGGACCAGTGAAAAGGGAAGCTCAGCCCTAAAAGTCACTCTCGGCAGAGCCCTTCTTTAAGTCAATATCTTATGCTCTTGGAAAAGAAAAGAAAAAAGAAAAAAATAGTCAAACTTAGAAATGCACTAAAACATCTAATGTTAGGGGACTTGCTTTTTGCTGAGAAAGCTCTACTCATTCTCAATCCGTGTCTCTGATGTGGAATTTTCTTATTTTCTCCTGTTTAGACAGTTGAATTAAATTTATCAAGTAGTACAATGAAGGATGAATACATAACCCATTCTTCAGGTGCAATTAGCAGCAAGCATGGCAATCCAGCTGAGTCTTTATCCAGTACACCAATGAGATGCCCTTTCCGTTGTGAACCCTTTAGGCATTTAAGCAGTAATCGCCTATGGATTACTGAACTACTAGTTTTAAATTGCAGTCCCTAGGAAGAGTACAATTAGATAAATTCAAGCATCTTTATGATGTCGATTTCTACAAACCAGGAGATGATCTGAATCTTTAAATGTAGAACACTCATTGAAGTGGAAAGTAGGTGGAATAATGAATATAAACAAAACAAACAGAAAATAAGACCAGAGGAACTGGAGTATTTGTCTGCTTTATTCATCATTGATACTTTCTTTGAAAGAAATTGAGAACTTGTATTTAACATCCAATTTAGTTAAAATCTGTAATGTAACTGAGTATAAAGTTGATTCTTTCACCAGGTTGACAAATTAAATTTGTCAAATTAATATGGTGTAAAAGTGAAGATTAAAGACTCAGCCTAAAAAGACTTCAGGTAAATTGTTACTGTTTTATGAAAACATTTGCTCAGAGCTCAGAATGTAGCTTTTAATTTTCTTAATTCATCTTTTAATGCAATACATTCTGTCTTGTATTCTACTTGTTCTTAGGCTTATTTTCACACTTTCTCTACTACTTATGTTTCTTCGGGTTTTTTTCTCTCTTCTTTTATCTATCCCCTTTCTCTCTAGCTCTCCTGTACATTTAACCTTCTGTGTAATAAGTTTATCTTTGTGTGTGTGTGTATGGAACTATATGTAAATATATTTATGATCTATAATATATATGATTTTATATATTATAAGATATACCCCTTTATCCTTAATCAATTGACCTGAAAATATTGACTTAGAATATGCAGGTCCAAAGATGTGTGTTCAGGTCTGTGAAACTGAAATAGGTCAACAAAATTATAGATTTTTTTTTTAGTTAAAAATTTCTAATGTGTTTTAGAAGAAGTAAAACAAGACTTTTAGAAAAAATATTGTGGATAAAAATATATGCAACACCAAAACATATGAGATATCAAGATGTATAATCTACAAATATTTTATAGCACTTATGTATTGATTTATTTTGTATCAATATATGTGTCACGTTAAAGAGGACACATCCTACTAGACCACCAGCACAGACCAATAGCTAGGTTACTGCCTCTTCCTTGAAACATTTCCTTATTTGTTTTATAGAACAACTTCCCTTTTTCCTTTTACCTCACTGGCCACTTCTGTTTCCTTTGCTTGTTTTCCTTTTACCTATGACCATTTAATATTGGATGATACATAGGCTATTTCTTAATCTACTTATATTCTCTGAATACACTCACTCTGTTAGTGGCCTAATGAAATTTTATAGGTGTAAACAACATCAGTAAGGTGATACCATCAAATTTTATCTGCCCAAACATCCCTATCTGGAATTAAAATTCAAATATCCAACTGCTTACTTGTCATTTTCATTTGATATCTACTATCTCAATTTAGCATGTATAAAATAGAATCCCCCATTATTCTGTCCCCAACATATTTTTGCTCTCATCATAACCTACCTCAATACATTCTTACTTTTCCAGTTGTTCTGACCAATTTTGGGGATATTCTCTGTTCCCTTTGTAAAACAAATTGAATGGATACTCATCATATTTATTTTCTATATTAGTAGGTCAGTCTTTTTGGTAAGCCTATAAAAGTCTTCATTCACTAATCAGGAGAAAGAATTTTAAGATGACAAAAAGATAAGAAAAATGGTACAAAATGATTATTATATAGCAATCATATGATTTAATTAAAATATTACATGAATTGATAAATTCGTGCAAATAGATGGTTGTTTATTGTATGAAAACTAAGTGCAGAACTTTCAGATGATAGGAAAATTCTCTTTGAATAGAATATTAAAGAGACATCTTAAAAAGTTTGGGAGAAAAGAATGATCTGCCAGGAAAGAAATAATTCTTCAAAATAAGCCTATTTTCCCACAAGGTATTAGCTTAATTAACACACTGTTGGAGACTAAAGATCTGTAGTGGATTGCAAAACTGGCTGACTAGCTTCTCCCATCAAAATGTGGAATACTTATTCACTATCTTGAGTTTAAACTAATCAATCTTTTTAAAGATAATATATTATTTAAAATTTTAATTTCCTTTTTGTCACCTTTGTTAAGTAGTATTATTTAAATTATGCACTTCAGCCAAATTTTTAACCTATTGGCACAAGTATACCAAATGTGCCTTAGCCATCTTCTTAATATAGGTAGAATTTGTATTGATACTCTAATTTCATTCCTAATATTAATGTGTATGTTCTCTATTTCTTGATTATTCTTTGAAGGAGCATATAAAGTTTCATACAACTAAAGTTTGACTTTTTAATGTTCTTTAGTGTATATTTTCTGTCTTCCTGATTTCTACTCATATTTTTATTATTTATTCTACTTTCCTTGCATTTGATTTCTGCTGTTCTTTATCTATATTCTTTAGGTGGAAACTAAGATCATTGAGTTTCACTGTCTTCTTTTCTAATGCATGCATGTGAAGCTAAAATTTTTGTTCTAAGCTTTGTTTCTGTAGTATTACACAAATGTTAATAGGCCACATATTAATGATTTTCCTGTTCAATTTATTTCTTAATACTGGTTTTGATTTCTTCTTTGATTAATCAGTCATTGGGAAGAATATTGCTTATGCCCATTTAGTACACAGAAGTACATAAAAAACCTTTGCATCTATAACAACATCAACAAAACTCACATAAAATAATAATAATTGTTTAAAAGTTAACTCTTAATTATAGGCTGGCAAAGAGTGGTGCACATAAGGAAGTCCCAGTGAACCTTGACACTTTCCGTACTTGGTGTAGGCACAGGTGAAGGGCAGCATAAGCCGGCCATAGGTGGAGAGACAGTGGAGATACTATAGTAAGTCAGCAGAGCCTTTGAAAATGACATGGGTTTGTGGGGTTAATTGGAATGTGGATGAGTCCCAAAATAAAAGAGAATCTCTTGCCTTGATCCCGTACCCCTTACACTTTCCCCCCAGAAAATAGCATAAAAAAGAGGGGTCTCAGGAACAGGGACAAATCATATCACCTCATACATTATTATGATGTTTGCTTTGGATTCTGTGGACCTACTGAAGTTAAATCAAAATCTTAACTAAGTATATCTGATACTGCAGCTTACCTGCCTCTGGGCTTGAATATTGACATAATCAATAAGGTTGAAGCAGCAAAAGATGTTTAAGTTATAATAATTATAGATAATATAATAATTGAGATGAACTCAATCTAACTAAAAATGAGTCCTGACTCAATTCAACTTAATTCTAGGAAGAATATGAATAAGTAACTCTTAATCCTAATTTCAGACAGGAGTAAAGACTTGTATTCCCTTAAAATCCATATATCTATGTATCTTTTTCTATATAGATACATAGGTATGGATGCATTAGCCACAGAATCCCAATGTCTGAAGTACAATACAAATTACGTGCAGGGAAGAGAAGTATGACTCAATCCAGAGAAAACACGGTCAGTGGAAACAGATTCACATGTTACCTAATTATTGGAATTACAAGCCTATTGTTAGTATCAAGGAAGCTAAGAATTTTCAAGTTATGTTTTTATTAGTAATTTATAGCAGTTACATATTTTCAGATAAAACATGCTTGAAATTTCATAAGAAATTAAAATTTGTGAAGATATCTTTGTGGTTCAATATATAATCTATTTTAGTAAATATTTTATGTGCACTTGAAAACACATAAACACTATTTGTGTTTGGACCTGTGTTTGCTGTATATGACTGTTAGGTCACTTTTGTGAATTGTCTTATTTATATTTTTATATCCTTATTCATATTTTTATTAATATTTTGCCTACTTCTATCAGCTAAAAGAATCTTATAATCTCTTATAATTTAAAATTTATTAGTTTTCCTTTCGTTTTGCCATTTTTCACTATGTCTGATGCTTGTTATTTATAGCATACAAATTTGGCATCTTGATGTAATCTTTTTTTTTAAATTTTTTATGTTTATTTTTGAGAGAGAGAGAAAGACAGTGACAGTGTGAGTGGGGGAGAGGTGAAAAGAGAGGGAGACACAGAAACCAAATCAGTCTCCAGGCTTTGAGTTGTCAGCACAGAGTCCGACACAGGGCTTGAACCCATGAACCATGAGATCATGATCTGAGCTGAAGTCGGACACTTAACTGACTGAGCCACCCAGGTGCCCCTGTGATATATTCTTAATGAATTTACCTCTTTATTATTTTGAATTATTGTTAATAATACATCTTTTTAATTTTTTGTTTATTTTTATTTTTGAGAAAGTGAGAGAGAGAATTTGAATGGAGGATGGGCAGAGAGAGAGGGAAATAGAATCCGAAACAGGGTACAGGCTCTGAGCTGTCAACACAGAGCCTGTCGTGGGTCTTGAACCCACAAACTGTGAGATCATGACCTGAGCTGAAGTCAGATGCTTAACTGACTGAGCCACCCATGTGCCCCTGTTAGTATATATTTGCTTTACAATTTATCTGAGATGAGTATACTTTTTGAATCTTTCTTTAGGTTTGTGTTTTATGGATTATTTAAATATTTTTTACTTTCAAAATTTCAGTTTTCTTATACTCACTATGTATTTCAATGTATATTTTATAAGCAGGATGTAGTTTGATTTTAATATTTTTAGGTAGCCTAAAGTACTATTTCATTGTACAGTATTTAATCAAATTACATTGAAAGTAATTATTGTTATAGTTTGGTTTATGTCTTCTATGTTTTTCTACTTAGCATATATATGTTGTGTATCCCTATTGCTCCTTGTTTGTTGCATTTTTTATTTAATTTTTAAAAAGCTGAGTATTTCTCACTGTTAACTTATCGGGTGTACATCTTTTGCCTTCTCTTTGAGAGGTTACCTGTTACAATCTAAAGCAAATTATTTTATCACTAGCCCAAACTGCTAGAGACTTAGAAACTTAACTTCACTTTATTCCTTTTTGCTGGGTTCCCATTGCCATTCATTTTAGCTCGAGATACAGTATGAGAGATTTGTAATTGTTGTGCACGGTCAATATTGTTTTACTTATTCACAAATTCATGTGCTTGTGGGTTTATTAATCCTCCTGGATTGCATGCTTTTGGCTGAGATATTTATTCTCCCATAAATGCGTGAATAAATATAAAATAAATGTTTTCTCATTTAAAAAAGAAGATAGCTACTGTTTAGAAGAAAAACTATCAGAAGATATATCATGAGATTTATAATATGTAGAAAATCATGCGAACAATTGCACAAAGGTTGAAAGAAAAAAATGGAAATATACTGGTGTAAACTTTTGCATTAGATATGAAGTAGTATAATATATGAAGAACATTTGTGATAATTTAAAGATGCCCTTCCTATACCAGGAATGAAACAAATGTTAGGGCTGAAAGGCCAATGGTGAAGATAAAACTGAATACCCCCTATATGTTTAAATAATCCAAAGATACTAGGAATAGAGGGAAAAAAGTAAATATATTGGACAAGTGGAAAACTAAGAGCAAGATGACACAATTAAATATGAACATATACTAAAAGTAAATGGTCAATATCTGAACTTTTTAGTACAGTACACTTTAGTACATGTGACTATTTAAATCTAAAATAATTAAAAATAAAAATTCAGTGTCTTTGTCATTTTAGCCCTATTTCAAGTACTCAGTATTGTAGAACACTCTCAACATCACTATTCTATTAGACAGTACTTGTCTGAATTCAGTGATAAATGATACCAATTGTTTTTTAGAATGGATAAAAAAAATGTTCAACCATTTGTTGTCTTAAAAAGCACTCAATTTAAATATAAAGTGACAGATTGAAAACATGGAAAAACGTACCATAGAAAATAAATATAGCTGATATGTTCACAACAAAGTAGCCTTTAGAAGATTACCAGAAATACAGTCATTTAATAATGTTAAAAGGATTAATTCATTAAGTACATATAACAATTCTAAATGTATATACGCACATATACATATTAACAGAGCTTCAAAGGAAATATGAAAAAAAACGTGAAAATTAAATTGAAAAAGACAAATCCATAATTATGTTTTTAAATTTCAATATTATTCTTTCAGAATAAGTAGAGAAATAATTAAAATTTACAAAATAGAGGATATGAATGACACTAGTTTCACATGGAATAGTCACAAATGCTGGGCTATAAAAAGTTTCAGTAAATTTAAAAAAATTGAAAACATACAAGGCATGTTTATAAATGCAGTGAGATTAAATTAGAAACCATTATAGAAAGAATAGGAAAGAAACATAAATTGAAACATGACTAAAAAGTAAAGCAAGTTAAAGAGGAGGTAAAAAATATAATGAAATGGGGCGCCTAGGTGGCTCAGTCAGTTAAACGTCTGACCCTTGATTTTGCTTCAGGTCATGGTCCCAGGAGCTTGCTTAAGATTCTTTCTCTCTCTCTCTCTCTCTCTCTCTCTCTCTCTCTCTCTCTCCCTCTCTCTCTCTCTCTCTCTCCCCCCCACTGTTCCTCCAAACTGCTCATGCTCTCTCTCTCTTAAAAAAAAAAAAAGTATATGAAAGGTAAACATTAGATTGCAATAGATTAGATTTTAAGAGAGGAAGATAGGAACTGCTGGTTTGATCTTGAAAAAAATACCAACACCACTTTTCCAAAGCGTTTGAACTAGCCGAGAGTAAGAGTCTGCTGCTCCACATCTTCACTAACACTGGGTATGATCAGTTGTCTTAATTTTAGGCATTCTAATGGGTATGTAATGGTACCTCATTGTGATTTTAATTGCATTTCTCCAGTTACTAATGACTACAGTTTCACTGTTTTTTTTAGAATTGTCAGGTTTCATTTCATTAGCAGCATAGTACTTGTTAAATAAAATATATATATATTTAAATATACATTGTTATAACACATTTTTAGGAAAAGAGTCAATTGTAATGTACATCAGTGGCATCGGTGATACCAGATTTAATTGATATGCTTTCATTCTAAATCTCTTAAATTTAAATCATACATACATTATAGATATAACTTAATTCAGTCATAAAATTAAAAGAATGGCTGCTAGTTTAATCATTGGTATTCATTTTTAATACCAGCCTATTTAAAGCAAAAACACAATAAATGCATTTTGAGGTTTTGTTCATGTTTATATATTTTGAGAGAGAGAGAGAGAGAGAGAGGCCAGAGAGACAGGGAGAGAGAGAATCCCAGGTAGGCTCCATGCTCTCAGCCTAGAGCCCAATCCAGGGCTAGATGTCATGAACCATGAGATCATGACCTGAGGTGATATCAAGAGTCAGACACTTAACCAATTGAACCAACCAGGTGCCCCTAATTGCATTTAGTTTCTTAAGATTACTTGCACATATGTAACTTCTACTTCTTATGAATATAAAGGTTTTTTTGAGAAAATATTATGAAAGTGTTTCTTATTGTGTATGCTGTGTCAGTATGAGTTACTAAATAGGTAATTAATATGTTTGACCTATTTATTACATATTATTTTCAAAAAATAATAGAATTTCTTGAACAAAAATCTTTGAGAAGTGTACATAATTGTTGAGGATATATTATTTTAAAATAAATATTTATTATATTTTGTTCAATTTTTTAAGAACTGCATTTTTCAAAGTCAAAAACTTGGGAACTTTGAGTTATTGACTATTACTACAAACATAAATGCATATTTACATGTCAATATATAATATCTAAATATATTTATATCATTATACATCTATGTATAACTGCACATATAACTATCTTTATATATAAATATTTATAACCACAAATTATAATTACAATTACACAAACACACGTAATTAGTTATCTGATACTGTGTAACAAATTATCCCAAAATTTATCAGCTTAAAACAATACACATATATTATCTCACATTTTCTATGAGTCGAGCTTCCAGGTGTGGCTTCGCTGGCTTTTCCATCTTAGAATACTCATATTGAGGTCATTAAAGTGTAGATAGAGGCTAGTATCCTCTTAGCATTGGTGCTTGATTGGGAAAGATGCACTCATGAGGTGACCTGTTTTTTATGCGTCAAGATTCATCCCTTATAAGCTATTGTACTGAGACCTCAGTGTCTCAGATGTTGTCTGAAGGGCTTTCTTAGTAGCTTCTAGCCATGTAAGCCTCTATATAAAGCACGTCACAACATGGCAGGAAACAAGTAAGAAGTAGAGAGTCCAAGCAAGAAGAAAGTCACAGAAATTTGTAACTAATTATCCAGGGATATTCCATTACTTTCACTAAGTTTATTTTACAGGAATTCTACTCTGAGGAATTGTGAGGTTGAGGTGTGGAGATATCTAATTTCCTATCTGACACCATTTAGCAAACTTTGGTTTTTTTTCCTTTTTATCCCTTTCTCCTTTGCTTCATTCTCCACTACATTTTCAGAAACTAAAGAACTATTTTTCATGTCTTATAACGTTAGAAACTAGGAAGCCTCTCGCAGTGCTTTCAAGTTTGGGGAGGAGCTTTCTGTGTTTTAGCATGCTGTTTGTGGCATCTGTCTCCAACATAGGCACTTTATTATGGTAGTTCTTCTAGGATAAAATCTGGTAAAGTTTTATCCACCTAATTGCACACATAGTATGCTTACACATCTTGGCATTTCATTTAATATATTGCATCTATAGGCAAAAATGCTACATACTTTTTATGACTCTTCAAATATGGTCATTGTTTTCTTGTGATTTTTTCCTATCATTCACTCTATGAAGTGGCCACAGAAGATCTGGATCCCCCAAATCTAAGAACAGAATTTTGGTTAAAGCATAACTTCTGGAAAAAAATAAAAAGAAAATTTCATAATCCTCAGTGTACTCATGAAGCGTATCAGAGGCAGGTAGATCATCCTTAATCTGCCATAGTAATATTATGAAGTTTATAAATAAAAATGTAATTGAGTCTATCGAGGGGAAATAATCAGTATTCACTTCCATGTAGAAGCTTTCTCTGAAAGTTTACTATCTCCTCTAATACAACAGACAGCTTTGATTTACTTTTTTAAGTGTAAAATATTATTATTCATCTATAATTCCTTACTCCTATAGCAAGCTGCAACCTTAACGTCATATGCATTTAACCCAGCGTTGGCAATTTGTTTTAAATAACTAGAAGATTTAGAAATATCTAGGCAAATCTGAGCAACCCAATTTTGTGTACAAAAAGACTTCGGCCCTTAGAGAAACTTCATGAAGACTGTGGACTTTAAGAATAAAGATCTACTGATATTTTCTTTGGAGGAACTTATTGATCTTTCAAAAATATTCTATTTTATTCTGTCACCATGAGGATGCCTGCTTTAGCCCATTTATAGCAATACTCACCTTTCACCTGGCCATCCTCCTGTCCCTAGGCCCTAATATCATTAACCTGTTCTTCATTTCTGTAATCCTGTCATTTCATGAATGTTATACAGATAAAATCATATTATATTTAATTTTTGACTACAGACAATGTCAGTGTACTCAATATTTCATTGTACTGTGTTTTTGTAAGATGTTACTACTGGGGAGACTAATCTGGGTAAAGGGACCTCTCCATATTATTTCTCACAACTGCATGTGAATCTAAAGTTACACAATATAAAATCTACAATTAAAACAAAAACTAAGTGAAGGTACCCAAAACTAGTAATATAGGTATGTTATAGGAAATATGTTTATAAATGCTATTTTTCTGACTTAGAGGCAGCACCTGATCCTAGACTGGATCCTATACTGGAGAAAAAAGAATTTGACATTGTTCTATAAACTGACAAAGTTAGAATATAGGGAGTAATTAGATAAGTCATTATTGATGTTAAATACACTGAAGTTGATAACTATATTTGGGTTATGTAAAATACTTTCCTTAGTCTTAGGAAATATTTGCTGAATTATTTAAAGTTAAAATGCCATACTGTGAGTGACTCCTTTGCAATATTTAAAGAAAAGTTATGTGTGTGTGTGTGTGTGTGTGTGTGTGTGTGTGTGTGTGTGAGTGTATAAAGAGGGCATGTGTACAAATGATAATGGAAATTTAATATTAGGTTGATCTTGGCAAAGGGTATATAGGTGTTGTTTGTATTAGTCTCATAGTCTTTCTGTAAGTTTAAAATTATTGAAAATAAAATGTAAAAATTAATACAACAAATTCTGAAATATGCATTTGTTTCCCTATAGGAGCTATATTACTACCAAGAAAATTTTGTATTTAAAGTTCTAGGTAAAGAATAAATGGTATGTTTTAGGTATCATATAGAATTCATAATTTTCACAAATGAAAGAATTCAAGAAAATAAAGAGATAAGTCAAAGACTAGATGAAAATGTTTGCCAATGACACATCTGTTAAAAGACAGTTGTCCAAAATATATATTAAAAAAAAACATAAAACTTAACAATAAGAAAATAATTAGCCTTATTGAAAAAGGGGCAAAAGAGGGTCACCTGGGTGGCTCAGGTGGTTAGACCTCTGATTTCAGCTCAGGTCATGACCTCATGGTTCGTGAGTTTGAGCCACACCTCGGGCTCTGTTCTGACAGCTCAGGGCCTGGAGTCTGCTTTGGATTTTGTGTCTCCCTCTCTTTCTGTCCCTCCCATGCCTCACACTCTGTTTCTCTCTCTCTCAAAAATAAATAAACATTAAAAAATTTAAAAATGGGCAAAAAAATCTGGAAAGTCATCTTATTAAAGAAGTTATACAGGTGGCAAAGAAGGATATGGACAAAATGCTCAACATCATATGCCAGTAGGAGATTGCAAATTAAAACAACAATAAAATACCACTATACACTTAAAATGGTCAAAATCCAGAACAGTGACATAATTAAATATTGGCAACAATGTGTATCAATGGGGACTCTCATTCTTTGCTGGTGGGAATGCAAAATGATTCAGCCATATCAAAGATAACTTGGCAGTTTCTTACAGAAAGAAACACTCTTACCATACATTCCAGCCTTCACATTCCTCAGTATTTACCCAATATAGCTGAAAACTTATGTACCTACAGAGAAATGCACACTGAGATTTATAGTAGCTTTGTTAATAATTGCCAAAACTGGGAAGCAACCAAGGTGTCCTTCAGTAGGTGTATGGATAAATAAACTATGGTTTATTCAGACAATGGAATATTATTCAACATGAAAAAGAAATGATCAAGGCATGGGAAAATATGGAAGAGCCTTAAATGTCTATTGCTATGTAAAAGAAACCAATCTGAATAAGCTGTATATTTTATGATTCCAACTATATGGTATTCCTGAAAAAAAAAAAAACCAACTATGGAAATAGTAAAAAGATCAATGGTTGCAAAAGGTTGCTATCGGGAAAAGTCAGAATGCAGAATTTTTAGGACAGTAGAACTATGTATACTAAGATACATACTATCATGGTGCTGGACACATATCATTATATATTGTTCCAAACCCACAGAACATACAGTGCAGCACTAAGAGTGTACTCTAATGTAAACTATGGATTTTGGATGGTAATGAGGTTTTAACATAGGTCTGTCAATTGTTAATAAATGAGCCAGTCTGGCGGAGATGTTGATAATGGATGAAGCTATGCATTTGTTGAGGCTGGGGGTCTATGGGATCTCTCTGTATCTGACTAAATTTTGCTATGAATCTAAAACTACCTTAAAGATTAATGTCTATTTTTATAAAGGCTATTTGCTGATATAATGCTGCATTATTGTTGATACAGGTTTACTGTAGTTGTTTTATCAATGATATGTTATAAATAACACCAATAGTTATTTGATAATCTAATTAAAATGTTTTATCAGTTGTATAAAAATTAGAAGCTTAAAAGGGTTGGGATACACCTATAGTTATAGTTATAGGATGTTCTGGTTATCATCAAGAATCCTACATTTCTCTGGGCACCTGGGTGGCTCAGTTGGTTGAGCATCTGACTTCGGCTCAGGGCATGATCTCATGGCTTGTAGGTTTGAGCTCCACATCAGTCTCTGTACGGACAGCTCGGAACCTGGAGCCTGGTTTGGATTCTGTGTCTCCCTCTCTTTCTGCCCCTCCCCCACTCAAGCTCTGTCACTCTCTCTCTCTAAAATAAATAAACATTAACAATTAAAAAAACAAAAACAAAAAAAAGAATCCTACATTCCTCTACACTTGATTGAATGAAAAGTATAGAATATCACATTTATAAGATAATTGATACGCATTGAATAAATCCATTTTTCTAACAAGTAACGCATAGATTGAAATAGTTATAAAATATACTATAAAGGTAAATATTATAAGATGATTTGGGGGAAATAGAGTTATGAATTTTAAAATTTTATTTTTTTCAGATTTGTTTTATGTTTTAAATACCATTCACATCTCTTGCCTTAAATATATTAGTGTGGCTTATCTGCTAATCAATTTAAATTTAGAAAGTCCTCCCATCTATATTAAAAGCTTGTTCTCAATTACATACTAAATTAAATAAGAGATAAGAAGATTCTAAGAGCTTGAAATTTATAGTTTCATTACTCTGAAAAATTAAATCTAAAAATATGTAAAAATTCGCATTAATCATTTAGTTTCAGCACATAAATGTAAATGGATTGGAACCGAAATTCACTTCAGACTGTAAGTAATAATTACCGAGAAACACTGCATGAGCTTCATTAGACCCGTTGTTTAATAAAAATGAGAAGCACAAGGGACCTGCACAAATCTGCACAAATAAGAGGATTATAGTATTTAATCAGCATAAAATGGTCACCATAAAGCTTCATTAAGAAGCGTTTTCAAAAAAGCAAAATCAGGGATGATGATCTTGAAAATGAAATCCCATTTTCAAATTGACAGTTGCTTTAACAAAACGCAGCTAATTTTTATGCAGCTCTTTCATTTTCTTTTTCTGTATGTAAAAAAAAAATAGTGAGGAAAAAGAATCATGAAGTTACTGGAAACACCAATGGCATTCAGTTTTTTTTTGTTGTTGTTTAATACACAGCATTTTCAAATGACAATTTTTTTCATTTCTAATTTTGTATGATTCATGCTGTTTAATAGCCTCTTTTAAAAAGTTACTTTAAGAAATGTTTCTAGTTCTTAGGGGATATGGTGCACATTTCTCATTATAGACAATGAAAGCTATATTTCTCATTCTCTACAGAGAATGAATCAGAGACTGTGCTATTAGAGACAAATTGGAGGCTCTGAATTTTAGAATTGTATTGAAAACTTTCTGTGTATTATAATAAGATGCAGATAAACCTTGACGTTGTACTTATTTAATTTAGAGGATCATCTAAGTGATTCAAGGTTTATATTCTCATAAGTACTTAAAGTGCACATCATTCATATTGCATTGCTTTATAGGTATCTTATTGATGTAGCAATAATAGATATGGCAGGTCTTAATTTTAGTCTCTCTTTTCATGCAAGAATACCTATTACTCTTTAAGGCATCAATTTTAAAATACTATGAAATTATCAATTGCCTAGTACACTGTATGTTTAAAAGATGCAGCATAATGACTAGGCTAATATATTTTATGAAACAATTACACAATAAATTTAGTTAACACCCTTAATCTCATACAGAGACACACAAAGAAAAATTTTGTCCCAGTGATGAGATCTCTTAGGATTTACTCTCTTAACCACTCTCAAAAATATATTCGGCAATGTGAACTGTAGTCATCATGTCAAATAGTACATCCCTCGTACTTAGCTGTCTTAAACTGAAAGCGTGTATCTTTTGACTACCTTCATCCAACTTCCTTATCCTGCCTTCATCCAATGACCAGAGTTTTAATAATTTTTCTCACCTGCTGTCATTATAATCCCAAGTTATTTCTTTCTCCAGGTATCTTAAGACATCTTCAGGATTGTCTCCCATGTGTTCAGCCATAAGTTTAAAGGAATCATCTTTTATGTACCTCAAAGTATCTGTATAGTATGTTTTCTTCTCCTGCTCAATTTGATATTATTTACTACTAGAGCTTTTACAGTACCGATAGTGTTCACAGGCATTTGCTCTATCCACTTGGCAATCATATTCCATTTTCCACTCAACTTTTTATGGGAAGAACTTCTGTTTTGACTAAATGCTGAATTTCTCCAAAGCCATTCTGTCTTTGGTGCAGAAGTAAGGTGAGTGGCCTCGTCACACATTGCCTCACACATTGTCAGCTGGCATCAGAACAGGGTCAGGTCTTCTCTAGTTTCAGAGACTCTTCCTGGTACTTTCTGGAAAGCAACTCTTTCGGGTTTCCTCCATTATCATCATGAGCTAGTCTTGGATATCGGTGGTATGCCAAATTCCCCATTAATTTTGCCCCAGTGTAGATGGATGCACTCTTTTCTGCTTTTGCCAAAACCCTCAGTTTATTTCCAGCATTAAAATAGGCGTGGAGAGTCCAAATATCTGCCAATTATGTGAAGAAATGTCTGAATCCCAGTGGTGGGCCAGGGTTAAAGCTATCTGGGATATACAGTCGATGGTAACATGTAAGTATGTGTAGTCAGACTCGTCTCTCAAACATCTTTTGAAATAGCTTATTTTAATTCAAAATATATTTAATAATTTATGGTTTTCTCTTTGCTCTAGTATTATTTTATATCATAGTTATTTTAACTTTATATAAATAGTAAAATCTACTGATATGTGTATTTGTAAATTATGTATTGTATTTTAACAGTTTTTTTTTTAAATTTTGTTAATGTTTGTTTATTTCTGAGAGAGAGAGAGACAGAGCATGAGTTGGGGGAGCATGGGCAGAGAGAGAGAGAGCTAGACACAGAATCCAAAGAGGTTCCAGGCTCTGAGCTATTGGCACAGAGCTAGACATGGGGCTCGAACCCATCAACTGTGAGATCATGATGTGAGCCCAAGTTGGACGCATAACTGACTGAGCCACCCAGGTGCCCTGATCATGTGTTGTGTTTTATATCAAGACAACAAACTCCCATCTTGGGCTTTTTTAAAAAATTCATTTTTTTCTTACTTTTTTATATTTTATATTTATTTCTTTTATTCATTTGCCATTTGCTTCATATTGTTGAAGTGAACGTATTATTAACATATTAACATGTAATTTAATGTTAAAATTAAGACAGAGAAGGTATTGTGTTAAGAGCTGGCGACTCAGAAGTAGGTATAAGAAAGCTTTTCCCAATGAACTTGAAACCTTCTGAAGAATACTCATGCAAAACACAAGTTTAATTAATAACTAAGGGATGCCAAATGTGATAGTTTCTGCTATTACTATTTTTAATACTTAACATTTACTGAGTACTTCTGGTAAGCCTCACACTAGATAGATTCATTATATATAACTTTTAGTAATCAGATGTAAGGTCTAGAAAACAAAACATCTAGTTTTCTGGCTTGAGAAACTGTGAATATGATGGCACAGTTAGAGAACTCTGTAGACGGATTGATACAGGGAGAAAATTTGTAACTGCAATTTTGGACCACTTATTTGGTATGCTTGTGAGAGTTCTAGAAAGGAGTGTCTCAGAGAAGTGTCTTGATGATCTTAGCAAGAACAGTCTCCCTGAAGTAGTGGAGGAAGAAGTCAAATTAAAGTGAATGGTGGAGTAAATTTGAAATAAGGAACAGAAACAAAGTATATACAAAAGTTCATAAAAAATAAAACAAAATAAGTGAGAGATAGAGGGTGAATTGGAGAAGAACAGAGTCAAGGGAGTGTCTGTATTTATATGGAAAATAATTAACATGTTAAACATGTGACCATATTTAAAAAAAAAAGAGTCAAGCATAAAAAGACAATGTGTATTCGAGGCTGTGAGAGGAAGTGTACAGCCAGAATGAAGGAGATGTGATAAAGGGTCAAAGTACTTGGCTGCAGATAAAACCAAAATCATTCACACATTAGAATGGTAGGGAAGGAGGTTCACGTAAATAAACACTTATTAATTTATTGGTGGCAAGTTGAGAGCCTTTTAGCCAGGTGATTTCTCTTGTTTCTTTAAAGCATATATGAGGTAATCTGCTATGGAGCTTCAAAGGAAGTCAAGAAGATTTAAAACAGTGACTGATGAGAATTGGAAAGTACATTGACAAAGGAAATAGTAATGTTGCTGATCACAACCAAAAAGCTAGTGGTGACCAAGAGTTTGTTTATAGTTGTGTCATTTTTCTAGGCAATGTGACAATCTCTTGCCATAACTCAGTTTTCTTGGACAGGTGCAAGGAAGACACTTGGTTTCAACCAAGGCTGGAGTTCTACAGGACCAGTGAATTGAAATGGTTAGTGCACTTAGAACTTACTTTACCAAGAGAATATCTATAACAATGTTAAGGGGTGTGGGTGGTACATGGAAGAGTGTAGCCCAGTCCTCAAAATAGCCTTTAACATTCATTTGCTTAAATACACAAATTACAATTTATGACATAACTGATTTAAGACAAAAAGGACTTGGCAAATTAAAGTAATTAAAAAACGAGAAAGAAGGACAAAGATAATCTTGTTAAGGTTATCGTTCATGAACAAATTCAACCAAAATGTCCAGAAACCTCCCTGGGAGAAGTTGGGAGTGTTTTCCTGCTCTTTAAGAAGGCCTGTGGCTAGTTAATATTGGTGTGATGACGGCTCATCTTTTATAATATGCTCTAACCTTTCCTTTGAGATATGTTTTAAACAAGGAGCTGTGAATATAGTGCTTTAATTAAGCCATCTCTTCATTATAGCTCCGATCTTATGTTTCATATTTTCTGTGGAGAATCAGCTACACTGTAAAAAAGTTTAGAATCTTTCCTTATTCTGCGTCTTTTAAATACATATGCTATATGGAAGAATAATTTATCTCCATACTACAGCAGAAAACTCTGACTCTAACATGTATCAATTTGTTTCAAACATCTTTTAAAAAAAGTTGGTGTAGAAAAAGTACCAGAAAATAATTTAATATGGTGAAGTTCATGTGGGGAGGGTGAGAGGGGGATGTGGGTATCAGGATGTGATTATTTCTATAAATACACACAGATTCTAGCCTAGCAATGTACGCGTTCAATGGTAAAGTAAGTGTGGTGGTTGTGGGTTAAAGAGCTGCAGGCACAAAAATTTAGAGACAGCAGTGAGGCATGATTGACAACCTGATAAAGAAATAACTAAGTACTTTAAACTTCCAAGCTTTACAAGAATGCTACATACTGTGATTTTTTTTTTTTTTTTTATGAGGGGCTCTGTAGGAAGAAGTGTTACTCCTGCTTTGTCAGGTGCGGTGGAAGTAGTTGTGAGGCAGAGAGAGCGTCAATCCTGGTTAAGTGCCATCCAATTACTGTCAGTAGTTCCCACCGCTAGCTGGAAAGTGTTGCCTTAATTGTGTTCATTTTAACCATGATAAAAATGCATTTCTTGTGCTATGAAAATGTCATTTTTCTATCATTAATTTTGGATAGTAATGTTTATTACAAATGATAAAGATAAAAAATTTGATGAGAGATAAGGGGATTCTATAAAACATTTTGACTGCCTAACACCTGATATAAGGAAACACAGAACATAGTGCAAAATAATGACAAAATTAAGTTATAGTTAGATTAAGGCATTTTATTTTACAATGCTTCAAAAAATACATGATGTTAGCACAATGCTAATGGAAGGAGGGCAATTTCTTATAAGGAAAAGAAAGCAAAAATATGTTTGCCTGATGTCTAGGGGGAAAAGTCAACTTCCTATATCCTAGTAACAACAAAATAATACAAGGTAAAGCAAAAAGTAGTGCCAGGAAAACCAAACAAGAATGTACTGTGAGATGAGAACTTTGTAGGGTTTTATGAGATATAAAACTGACTGGATAAAACAAATGAAACACCTCACCAGTCTGGTTCACTATCTAAAAAGAAAAAAACTGTCAACAGTAAGGGAAAATGTCACCAAATGTCAGAACTAGAACTCCTACAAAATAAAGGAGAACATTTTCCTAGAGATAAAAACTTCTGCACAAAACGACTGGAACTCTATAAGTCAAATTCATGAAAAAAGAACATCTCTGTAGGCCAGAATGTCAACATCAATAAACAAAGTCAAATAGAACTAGCACATTAAAGTAGTAATGAAAAAAGGAACTCTCATTTCCAATTGCTGGCTTTGGCAGCAATATGTTATTGTGGGTTCTAGAAGGTGGTTGCAGTGAAGAATACCATAAGGAAGAAGGAAGAAGGTATTAAGAAAGTGAGTGCATAGAATAGGGAAAAAAACAAAACAAAACATTGAAATGTAAATGTTGCAATTTTGTTTCAAGCAAGAGCAGCTGTGAATAAGAACTATCCTATATGGAGCCTTCCAACAACTCCGCTTGTAAGATTATTCCATTTTATACTCACAATAATTTTAGAAGTATCTTACTTTTCTCTTTTAGAGATGAGAAGACTAGATCGAAAGCATATAATTATTAACAAGCATCCCATAGTGACTAAGTACCTAGAGTATGATTCCGGCCAGCACACGTTATTTTGAAATGCAACATATTCAATCATTCATTGTATTGTAGTTTTTCTGCTTATCTAATTTATTTAGGTACCAAAGTTGTGATTTTGTTCTCAGATAATAAAAAAAATATATATAGCCAATGGTATCATAAAGTATACAATGAAGAATTAGTGGGGTTCCTGGGTGGCTCATTTGATTAGGCATCCAATGCTTGTTTTTGGCTCAGATCATGATCTCACGGTTTGTGAGTTCGAGCCCTGCAACAGGCTTCATGCTGACAGTGAGGAGCCTGCTTGAGATTCTCTCTCTCCCTCTCTTTCTGACCGTTCCCCACTCACTCTCTCTGGCTTTCTCTCAAAATAATAAATAATCTTAAAATTTAAAAAAAAGAATTGCTGATTGTTAATATAGAAAGCATATTTCCATATTAAAAGTATTTTAGCAGATGAGTCCACATTGGAACTGTAAAAATATGAGCATGATACTGGGATTCTTATCAAGTAATAAACTCTGTAAAGTGAAGGGCTAACAACTGGAAAATTTGAGTCTAGGGAAACTTATTTTGGTCCCTGTAGAATGACTGATTATTTAGTCAAATAATTTGACCTCTGGGTAAGATTGTGTAATATTAGCCAGTGAAACCTTAGAAAATATTTGTCAAACACTAGGGTTATGTTTTAGCTCGGCTGCCACTAAGCTATCATTCTGACAATAATTAGTCAAAGGTTCAATCGCTTAAGGCTTCTTCATAATGAAGCCGTGTCATCTGCACGGAGAGGGATGATTATCTTCTAATTTATGGTGTTAGAAAGGGCTGCGTCCAAATTATGTAATCAGTAGATAAGTTACCCAACTTATCTTCTGTCGCACATGGATCATATTTACTACATAATCTCAGGGATGACATCACTCATTGCATAGACTAATTCAAATATGTTGGGGAAGTAGGAGGAAATATCACCCTAAGGTAACACTTCTCAGATTGGGCTGTCATCACAGTCACTTGTGGAATTAATAAAAATCTAGTTATCAGATATACATTCTGATTCAGCAGAGCTGAGAAGTGCCTAAGCATGTTTGTGGAATTCTACTTGCTTTGGAAGTAAAAATGATCTTGAAAACAATTTTTCAAGGAAGATATAGAATTGTTTGCATACAAAATAGAAGAAGTTGTTCAGTTGAACAAATAAATGACATAGCTACAAGACTCCAACTATAATTCTGATGTGCTACCTGAACTGAGTATTCTAGAACGCAACTGATAAAAATGCTGGATGGTGAGTACATTTCAGATTTTGAATTCCAGATCTGTGTGTTGAGTATGCACATTTTTCTTTCATCCTTGTACAAATCTATCTGAAGTAGGAAAAAGCAAATTATAAAATATAATCACATAAAAGTCTTGAAGTAAAATGTTTGCAAAGCTAATGAGTAGAAGTGACTAGTAATTTTCCCCCCAAAAATTTCTGGATAGGAGTAGGAAGGGCAATGATATCTCAGACATTGGGAACATAGGAAGATGTGACTCAGAAAATAATTTAGGGGCTTCTGGGTGGCTCAGCTTGTTAAGCATCTGGCTCTTGGTTTAGACTCAGGTCATGATCTCACAGTTTGTGGGATCAAGCCCCCCACAGGGGCTCTACACTGACAGCACAGATCCTATTCGGGATTCTCTCTCTCCCTTTCTCTCTGCCTCTCCCCTGTTCATGTTTGGATCTATGTTGGGAAATAGTTCATATGATATATTTAGGGGAAGATTGTGTTTAAATCTATATACAGCCAACAACATTCTGGTGCCTCCAGTACTGAGCATCCTTGCCATGAATATTAGACTTCTATGAATGGACACCTTCTTCATGGCAGAGATAAAGATTCTCTAAGTGGTTTCAATGAGAGGAGTCACTGCAACATAGAACCTGAGTAAGAGTTGAAGAAGAGCAGACATATACTCACAGAACTCTTTAACATGTGTATGTATATATGATACCTTAACACATCACTTAAAAATAAATAAGTATGGAAATTAAGACAAATAATTTCTACTCTTAGTGTTGGAGAGAAAACAAATTCAGATACTGAAATTGTAGAAAACTCTGGGCATGTATAAATTTACCAGCAAAAATATCCTTAGTTTCATGCACAGGTGTGATTTTTCCGTTGATCCACAGCAATCAAAAAGCTAAAAATCTTTAATGAAGATCAGGAATTGAGGACACAAAAATTCTAGTTTGAGTAAATCAATTAACCTATTGACCCTGAGTTCCCTCAGATAAAGAACAAAGAAGTTGATTGAACTGAATGCTTACTATGGAATTTTCCTTCTGAGACATCTGTGATTCTCTTTTTGTTGTTACGGACAATGAGTTATTCTTGCAATCACTTCACTAAGAATAAAAAAATGACAAAGTCCTTGTTCTAATCATCAGCTTATACTTTGTTGCTTTATTGATTTCTGAATAGAAAGAAGAAAGAATTAATAGCCGACCTTGTGGAGTAAACATTTGGTAGGACTCTAATTACTCTTCAACAACCTTTTTTTTTTTTTAATGTGACTGACTTTCTAGGTAATATCTTAAGTATTTTGGAAAAACACCAACTTGGAGAACCACCATACTATGTCAGGGGCAGAGTAACTCCTATTTATTTGGCATAGTTGAGAATTAGCTTGATCCACATAGGGGAAATTAGTTTTGAATGCATAATCTTTAAGCTTCAGGATATGAGTTTATGGTATCCTTTTTTTAAAAAAAGATTACTTATTTATTTTGAGAGAGAACAGGAGAGCGTGCACAAGTGGAGGAAGTGCAGAGAGCGAAGGAGAGATAGAATCCAAAGCAAGTTCAATGCTGTAAGTGAAAGAGCCTGATGTGGGGCTCAATCTCATGAATGAACTGTGAGATCATGACCTGAGCCAAGATCAAGAGTCAGATGTCCAACCAGTTAAGCCACACAGGCTCTCTCATTGTGTCCTTTTTGATGGCTTAGAGGTCTATCTCACTCTCTGGTTTGGAACTATCTTCTGAATAATGAAGTTTGTTAGAAAATGTGCTACCCTAATTGGTATCTTTGATTGAGAGATTTTGCTTGCCTTGAAGGTATATAACAAAATTTCAAAAGTGATTTTGACTAAAGAGAATAGACAAAACTCTATCTAATATTAAACAAGAGCTTCATGCTTGTAAGGAAGATTTTGTCAATCAGAGATCTAGATGTTCATTATCATTGTTTTAGCAAAATACCCAGGTATAAGAACCCAGTTGTAGGGGTGCATGGGTGGCTCAGTTGTTAAGCATCAGAGTCTTGATTTCAGCTCAGGTCACATTGTCCCTCCCCTGTTTGTGCTCACTTTCTGTTTCTCTCTCTCAATTAAACAAAATTCCTTTCTTCTCCTGCTTTTAAAATTTGTATAAAAGGGAGATTTAGTCTAGATCCATAAATTAATGGGGAAATTACCTGGGATAGCTGGTAGTAGATAGTGCAGCTTCACAATCTGGCAATTCTAAATTTCACAGGTAAATGCAGCAGTGAGTTGAAACATAGGTTGCAGACCTAATGAAATTACCACGTAGAGGAACCATCTAATCCCCCATAGCAAGTAGCTATGGCACATTGTTGTCATCCAAAAGGCATGTAAATAACGGCTTTAAAAGCCATAGGGAACTCAATACATTTCATACAAATGTGAAGGGACACTGGAAAATATAATGTGTAGTATTATCACCTGCTAGAAGAGATTAATTTTTTCTTTAATGAAGAAAACATCTATTTCAAATCTAATACACCTTTAAATCCATGAAACTTAATCTACCTAAAAATCTCCCTATAATAAAATGATCCAAAAACTTAACTACTGATTTCATTGTACTAGAAGGAAGTTAATTATATAGAATTACAAAAAGTGGAATTTGCGGTAAATTATCACTGATATTTCTGAGAAACAAGGAATATATTTATGTTGATAGTATATATAGTATATTCCTTTCCCTTTAACCTTATTTAACATCCTGTGATAAATTTCTGAAAAATACTAAGAAATGTTTAAATTATGTTTCAAAGCCAAATTTAAAAACTATGGAAATTCTTTTCTGGATGTGTAGTAAATCTTGTATTTTCAGACACAGATATATCTGATATCTGATTCCTTCATGAAATCTTTAAACTTTACTTAGAAATTATTAGATTTCAAGAAATATATGTATAAGTCCTCATATTGCCCTCTGATATATACTTTCCTTATGATATATACTTCTTCAGGCGATATAATTTATAATAGAAATGGAATTTGAGTTGATTATAGTGGTCCAAGGTAGAGTTAGATTATTATGGAATGGTATGCCAGAGAAAATTTAGTGGAGAAAAGAGAGATGATCATCTGAAAGGAAGGGATTATCAGAACTGAGAATTGTGCCCTGAGAAGGAGAAGCGGGATATGGAATTTAGCACGGCCTAGGTTGGAACAATTAGAAGTAAGAGCGGACAAAACAGAGATTTACATAGAAAAAATTAGAGGTAGATGGTCAACAGATACTATTAGTTTTTAATAGAGGAATAAAATTGTTTAGGCTTAATGTAGAAGAAAATAAGGAGTCAATGTCTCTGATCATTACTTTTTAATACTGAATAGGGACATGATGTAGATATTATTTTAGGAAGATTAATCTTGGAGCAATATTCAGGCTGACTCTGAGACAGGAAAAAACAATCACCAGAAAACACTAGGGGAAAATCCATTTTGATAATTCTAACATAAGAGTATGAGCACCTGGTTTCTATGTAGATAAAATGCAGATAAGGGAGTGCCAAACCTAGGGCCAAACAATATTCAGTCCTGGTCAGAGGCTCTAAGGAGGTGTATTGTTTGTAAAAAATTTGAAAACAAAAAATAAAAGTGAATAGAATTTTGTCTGCTTCTAATGTCAATGATAAGATCCTTATTCCTGAAAAGAAAATCTTATTTTTGGTCTACATTGTTAACAATTGCCATTGTTACTGAAGAGTTTTAATCATATATATATATGCAAAATTTAACTTAACACATATTAATTACTTTCATTTAATGAGTATTGTGTCTGCAGAGATGTTAATACAAAGAACTCCAAGTTCTAAAATCAGTTCCCATTATATGTGTCTTAGGCTGTATCAGATCATGTCCAGACTCAGTACATGAGAACTTTATGCTCATTTCAGGTAGAGTTTGTGTTTCAAGCCCTATGGTATTAGATATTTCTTCAGTGAAAAGCCACAAGTTTAAAATAAGCAAAGAAGGTACTGTGATTTTTAAAATAGAGAAACGCAATTTGAGTTATTTTATTTATGTGATATTTACTTATTAATTTGTGTATTTTCAAACGACATGATTAGATATAGGAGAGTCAATAAAAACATATTCAATTTTTTATTCTGGTCATCTTTATCATTTGTTTTATTTTATAATGATAATTTTCCTGTTAAAAAAATAATCCACTTCAGGTGTCAAAAATGCTATGTGCACTTTAGAAAGAAAATGACAATAGAGGCATTTGTAGGTCTACATATGAGATAAAATAATTTAAATCATCAAAGGATTTTTGTGGTTCTTATTTAGGGATTGGTAATATTAAATATATTAAAATTTTGGAACAAAGAATCACTTGACTAGTTTGTGAGGAGAAAAATAGGAAAAGATAGTGAGTTTGGGTTTTTGCATATTTGATTTGATATGACGATGGCTACTCTAAGGAGACAGAACATTTACATTTATAAAGCCTTCTAGCCATATATATTATAGCACTTACTATATATTACCTGAAGTGATTTGTTGAGTTGTTTATTTCTTTGGACTTATTGTGAGTCCTTGAGCTTAGCAAAAAGCATGGCACAGAGCAGCCACTCAAAAACACTCAAAAGATTGAGTAAAATTGGATCAGTTTTAGCCCTGAGAACAGATGAGCTATAACTACCAGAATGTGTGTTTTGAAATCAGGTCATTCCTTTCTCCAGGGCTGACCAATGGGTCCTTTTTAAAATTTAAATTTATTTTATTAATAAAAACTGTATATAAGGTATACAGCATTGTTTTAATACACAAAATATAATGAAATGATTACTTAGTCAAGCTAATTTAATTAATTTATCCATCTCCTCACATAGTTATCTTTCTGCATATGTTGACAGCACCTGAAATCCACCCTTAGAAAATTTCCAGCAACATACAGAATTATTATGGTGTACGTAGATCTCTTCATATAATTGGAACTTTGTACCCTTTGATCAATATCTCCCCATCCACACCCCCCACTTGTGGGAACTACTGTTGTAGTCTCCGCTTCTACGAATTCAAGTTTTTTAAGATTCTACATATAAATGAGATCCTGCAGTATTTTTCTTTGTCTTAATGTCTAAACATAATGTCTTCTGGGCTCATCCATGTTGTCAGAAATGGCAGAATCCCCTTCATTTTTAAGGTTGAATAATATTTCGTTATATATGGGTAAAGTAAAAAATATATATGTATATATTTCATGGGTATATATGATTACTTTACCCATTCATTTGCCAATATACACCTAAGCTCTTTCTGTATCTTGGCTCTTAAGTAAAATGTTGTAATGAACATGAGTACACAGATGTCTCCTTGAGTTAATGACTAATTTCCTTTAGATATATATACCCAGAAGTGGGATAGCTAGACCATATGGTAGTTTTACTTGAATTTTTTGAGAAATCTCCATATTGTTTTCCATAATGGCTACACCATACATTTTTTAATAAAAACCATCCTAAAAGATGGGAGATGATAGCTCATTGTGGTTTTGATTTGCAATTCTCAGATGAATAAGAATTCAGCATGTTTTTATATACATGTTGGTGATTTGTATGTCTTATTTTAAGAAATTTGTATTCAGGTCTTTTGCCCATTTAAAAAAATTTTTTTAATGTTTTTTTGTTTATTTTTGAGAGACAGAGAGAGGCCGTGCAAGCAGGGGAGGTTCCGAAAGAAAGGGAGACACAGAATCCGAAGCAGGCTCCAGGCTCTGAACTAGCTGTCAGCACAGAGCCTGACAAGGGGCTCAAACCCACAAACGGGGAGATCATGACCTGAGTCGAAGCCGGAAGCTTAACCGACTGAGCCACCCAGGCGCCCTTTTGCCCATTTTAAAACCACATAATGATGATGATGCAATTAGGTTATACAAGTTTTTCATGTATCTTGGATATTAACCCCTTATCAGATATATAGTTTGCAAATATTTTCTCCCAGTCTGTACGTTGCCTCTTCATTTTGTTGTTGTTGTTTTTTTTTAAGTTTTTAAAATTTATTTTTGAGAGACAAAGATAGTGTGAGCAGGGGAGGGTCAGAGAAAGAGGGAGACACAGAATCTGAATCTGAATCAGCACAGAGCCCAACGTGGGGCTCGAACCCACCGTGAGATCATAACCTGAGCTGAAGCCGGACGCTTAACCGACAGAGCCACCCAGGCGCCCCTGATTGTTTCTTTTCTGTGCAGAAGCCTTTCCATTTGATGTACCCCCATTTGTTTATTTTTTGTTGTTGTCTAGCTTTTGGTGTAATACCTCCAAAATTATTTCCAAAATAATTATTGAGATTTTTGCTTATGTTTTATTCTAGGAGTATAATAGTTTCATGTCTTACATTTAAGTCTTTATTCCATTTTGAATCAATTTTTATGTCTGGTGAATGATAAGGGTCCAATTTTATTCTTCGCAACAGGCTGCCCAGTTTTCTCAACACCATTGATTGAAGAGACTATCATTTCCTTATTTTGTGTGCTTAGGTTTATTTCTGAGCTCATGATTCTGTTCCATTTGTCTTTGTTTCTATTTGTTGTGCCAAAACCATACTATTTTGGTCATAATTGTTATTTCAAAAGATTGCTTTGGCTATGTCAGATCTTTAGTGATCTCATATAAATTTTAGAATTGTATTTTTTATGTTTGTGAAAATGCCATTGCACTTTGATTGGGATTGCGTTGAATCCATATATTGCTTTGAGTAGTATGAACATTTTAACAAGTATGAATTCTTCGAATTCATGAACATGTGATATCGTTCTATTTATTTGTGCATATGCCAATTTCTTTATTCAGCATTTTACATTTTTAATGTACAGATCTTTCATCTCATTGGTTAAATTTATTCATAAATATTTTTATGTTATCATGAATAGGATCATTTTCTTGATTTCCTTTTCAGATAGACTAGTGTTGGTGTAAAGAAATGTAACTAATTTTTGCATTTAGATTTTGTGTCCTGCAAATTTATTGAATCTGCTTATTAGTTTTAACAGTTCTTTATGGAGTTTAGGATTTCTACATATAGGATCATGTCATCTGCAAATAGATTATTTTATTTTAATTTTTTTCTAATTTGGATGACTTTTATTTCATTTTTCTTGCTGGTACTTCCCATACTATTTTGAATAGATATGGCAAGAGTGGACATCCTTACCTTGTACCAGGTCTGAGAGGAAAAGCTTTCAGTTTTCTCTCATTGATTATGATGGACTCTTCATAAATGGCTCTGACTGCTATAGTGACTTTCTTCCAAACATATACCTATTGAAAGTTTTTATCATACATGGATGTTGAACTTGATGTTTTTGTTTTTGCATCTGTTGAGATGGTTATGTGTTTTTTATTTTTCATACTTTTAATGTATATCACGTTGATTGTTAAACCAAACTTGCATCCCAGCAATGACTCCCATTTAGCCATAGTGCATAATTATTTTAGTGTGTTGTTAAATTTGGTTTGCTAGTATTTTGTTGAGGATTTTTGTAGCTGTCCTTATCAAAGATTATTAGCCTGTGGGTTTATTTACTTAAAGTTCCTTGTCTAGCTTTGGTATCAGGATGATGCTGGCCTCATAAGATGAGTTTAGAAATATTACCTTTGCTTCTATTTGTTTGGAACAGCATAAGAAATAGTAATATTAATTCCTCTTTGAATGTTGGGTGGAATACAGATGCAAGCCACCTGACCCTGGGCTTTTCCTTTTTTGGAAGTATTTTTTTTATTACTATTTAAATTCTTTTATTTGATATTGGTCTATTCAGGCTTTATATTTATCCTTGATTTACTCTTGGCAGGTTTTATGTTCCTATAAATTATCTATTTCTTCTAGATTATATTGCATGACTGGACTCAAGCCCATATATATCTTGATCTTAGATTTTACTTGTGCAAAGAAGATCTCTGAGTATCTCACTAATCAAGTTTTCCCAGTCACCATCTATCTCATCATCTGGCTTATTTTCTGTATTTACTTTCTGTATAATTTCAGATGACAATAGTTGAAGTTACGTATTTTCATATATATATATATATACATATATATATATATACTCTCAGTATAATATTAGGTTCTATTTTTTTCTGTCCTATTCACTTTTGTATCAAAAGAGGTAGTACAATGTTTAGCATATATATATATTCTAGAAGGAATGAATAAGGGATGTATTTTTCTGTAATTATTTAAAGATACAATGATTATTAGTACTTTTCCATTCAAAAACTTCTCAACTAATGCTAATTTCTAAAAAATTAAATGTATAAATTTTAAAACAATACTTCTTAGACCCTAGAACTGCTACAATCTGGCTTACAATTCACATTCTTTACTTGCTGTGTGGAAGCTTCAGGTGATGTCATAATACTTATCAAAATGATTTTTTCATTTTTGAATTAATAATTGAACATATGACATCTCATACTGTGTACCTCACGACACAGAAATTGTGCTGTTATACTGCAGATACAGACACTATGGAATAAATACAGCTTCCCTTCTCTACAGAAAACTGCTCCTAGAGAAACCCAAAAGTCAGGAAGGATTATTGCTAGTGCATTCGAATATTAAGCTATTTTTTAAATGTATCATTGCCACCACAAAGGAAACAGAACTTTATTCAGTTTTGATGCTTGGCTACTTCATTCACTTAAATTACCTGTATTACATGATGACTTTGGTAAAATTACTCATAAAAGATTATTTGTAAAATTGTAAAATAATCTCATGATCATGGCTACTTCTCAGAAAGAGAATATGTCTTTTCTATGTACTATATCTCTATTGTGTACTTTACTACTTCACTATAGAGCATTAGTTTGGTATAAAGTCTTAAAAGGATTCTGAAGAGAGAAAAATACAAATGCCTCTCATTAAAGTCTCATACATGTATTTTAACCATTTACTTTTACCAAATATATGTTGACTCTACAAAGATGGTACTATGCCAATATCCACTTACGCTAATATGACTTATTTTAGAGAGAGTCAAACTCAGCTATATATCAATACGTAGATAGAATCAGGTTCAAGACTTTCCTATGTCCCAGGCAGGACTACCATAAACTGAAGTTTTGTTATCAGGTAAATATTATCTACGCATTATGAAGTTACTTGTCCACCACTTACCCTTTGCTTTTCTCTTGTAGCAGTAGCTCAAGTAAAAAAATCAAACATGTCTCTTTATTCAATTTTCCTTTCAGTCAATTCTGTCAAACTAAAAAGACAATGAAAAAAAAAAACAAAGAAAAAATGCAGTATATTTTGATAGTTGTCTTTAGAATGGACATAACACCTGTCTAATTATAAGACATTGAAATGCAACAAAGTCCTTAAACAGACAGCCATCCTCTCTATCCTTGACAACCTTCTCCTGCCCTTTCTATCATGCTGAGTAGAAAATAAAACTTCATAAATATGGCCTCACTGATTTGGAATTTGTTAAGATTAATTCATAAGAAGCACAGTTGTTTTATTTTTATTTTGCTTTAATTCTTAAAATTTTAGACATTTTATTGAGGATTAAATAGCAATTTTTTTTAAATAAGCACAGTTGTTTTAAAATGCTCCATGACAAAATATATAGGGTCTTACTTAGAGATAAAATGTAGTCAATAGTTAACAGTTTTTAAACTATGGAAAACTTGTACTTTTAGACTGTCAATAATTCTTTTTTCCCAATAGGCAATTACTATTATTTTTAGATTAATAGGTATATTTAAGTATGTACCTACTAGGAACACCTGGGTGTCTCAATTGGTTAAATGTCTAACTTCATCTCAGGTCACTATCTCATGGTTCATGGGCTTAAGCCTCACATCAGGCTCTGCACTGACAGTGTGGAGCCTGCATGGGATTCTCTCTCTTCCTCTCTCTCTCTCTTCTTTCTCTCTCTCTCTCTCTCAAAAGAAATAAATAAACATTTAAAAAAAGAAGAAGTTCTTTGTAGCTTAAGAAGAATATTTGGGGGGCACAACTGAGGAAAGATAAAGATGAATCATTGAACTCAAAGGATTTTTAGTGAAATTTAAGATTTAGTCAAAAGTGTGTCTTACTATTTGGTCAACTGTGTTAAAATCCAGTTTAATGATATGTCTTTGAGCCAACAGAATACTATATTCTTCTACTCCCACAGTGAAACTTTACCATTGCATGAAGGCAGACCAGAGCACATGGGTTTGCTTCTTCATTGTAGTAGGATGTTGCTTTCTCATCTAACCCCCAAATGTCTTAATGTTGCTCCAGTGCAAACCTCCCTGTTTCCTCCACTCTTTGCCATCGTAGTATCTGTTACCATCATCAGTTCTTTTAATACTATTTTATTTTATATTTTTAAAATGTTTATTTCTTTTTCAGAGTGAGAGAGAGCATGTGCAGGACAGGGTCAAAGAGAGAGGGAGACACAGAATCTAAACCAAGCTCTGGGCTCCATGCTGATCATGACCTGAGCCAAAGTCAGATGCTCTACCAACTAAGCTACCCAGGCACTCCTACCATTATCAGTTCTTACACCAGAAACTTGGGAATCACACAGGTCTCTTACTCTTTAATTCTTCTCTACTTCTCACATGTGTAAAATAGTTTTTCTCTATTCTCATTATCACCTCTTTTGTCCAACATAGCATAATCTTCCCCAGTGACAACTGCCCATCCTATCTGGCCTCTCTTCCACCTACTTTTGTGCACCATAGTTTCTTTACCAAATAACAGAGTTTTTTTTTATTTAAAAGTTTATTTAGTTGCTCTGAGAGAAAGAGAGAAAGCACAAGTGGGGGAGAAGCAGAGAGAGGGAGAAAGACAGAATCTCAAACAGGCTCCACACTTCCAGCCTGGACCCCAATGTGAAGCTCAAACCCAAGAAATGTGAGATCATGACCTGATCTGAAGTCAGATGCTTAAATGGTTGAGCCACTGACCCTCCCCACAGAGTGTATTTTTTAAAACAAAAATCTAATTTTGCTAAATACCTTTTCAAAAGTCATTTAGTGTCTTTCTATTATTCTCAAGGCAAGTGAAAATTCTTGCCTTAATTTCTGGATTCTTTTCTTACCTTACTACCACAGTCTCCTTCTCCTGATTTAATCCCCATGACAGTTTGTAGCCCCAAAGGATATCAATTCCATTTCTCCTTCCCTCTGTTCCTTTCCTGCTTCTCACCTTCTCTTCCTCTTCTTTCCTTTCCTTTTCCCCTTCCCTCTTTTCTCCTTCTTATCCTTTCCCTTCCTTCCATCCTTATTTCCTTTCATCCTTTGTTCCTTCTTTCCTTTCTTCATTCCCCTTGTTTTCTTCCTCTTCTGTATTCTGTGTCTTCTTATAAAGATTTTCCTTTTACTAGTACTGTAGAATATGATTGAAGTTCATAGTTCCTTCTCCATTAATCTCTTCTCCATAACTACAAAATAAACACCGGGTCACATTTTTCCACAAAGATTAGAAAAACTAAAATCATCTAAAAATTTAAAAACAAATTTTCGATAAGAATCATCATTGATCTGAGTGCCTGGGTGGTTCAGTTGAGTAAGTTTCAAACTCTTGACTTTGGCTCAGGTCATAATCTCACTGTTTGTGAATTCGAACCCTGCATTGTGCTCTGCACTGACAGTGCAGAGCCTGCTTGGGATTCTGTCTCCTTTTCTTTCTACCCCTCCTCCACTTTCTCTCTATCTCTACCTCATGATAATGAAAAACAAACTAAACAAAAGAATTGTCATTAGTCTTTATTAGATTGTAACTCAGAACCAAGAATTTTTCCTTAAAATTATATAGTCCCATATAGTCTTCTGTTTTGTGAATGCTTTTTTATTTATACAAGAAGTTTTAAAAACTAAAATAAAACAAATCCTGAGATTTATACTACCTCCATTCACTCTCCCCCTTTTTAATGAACAAAGTCTCTTTATTTGCTTTCTATGTGTGAGACAATATTTGATGCCGGGTTATAATATAATGCAATTGAAGAGAGATAAGATAACAAGCCCAATTAGAGTTTTGTTATCTTTAATTTCTCATAGCTACAGTGCTTGATGTATGTGCATTGTGTCAGATTACTCACAATGAAGATGGAATTCTTGAGCCATGATGGGAGTTTCAGGATCTTGCGAAGATTCAGAAAAAATCGACTAGACATATAAACTGAAACAAAGGACACTATCAGCCTGATACTGAAAATAATCAAGTGACTACTCAGGGAAAGGTGAGAGTGAAGGCATTAAGGAATGGCTTGACTCCCATTTTCTTTTACTCCGTGTGAAATTGTATAAGCATAACAACCTGAAACACAACTTTTTAATAGATGGATTTCTCAATGATCTATGCATAATTCTCAGTATTTTTATAGTTGTATATGGAGACCTAACAACATATTGTAAAAGTCGATAGTGATCCAGCAATTCCACTTCTGAATATGTATCCTATTTATTGAAGCAGAGACTTGAATAAATTTATACACTCATATTCATAGGAGCGTTATTCACAATAGTCACATGCGGAAACCATCCAAATGTCCTTTGAAGCAAGAATAGATAAGCAATATGTGGTGTACATAGGTAATGGATTATCACTTAGCTTTAAAAAAAAAGATAATATTATGATACAGTTACACATAGAAAAACCCAAGACATTGTGCAAAGTGAAATAAACTCACACAATAGGACAGATGTTGCAGGATTCCACTTGCAAGAGATACGTAAAATAGTAAAATGATAGAGATAAATAGTGGTAAAATAATAGTTTTCAGGGTCCAGAGGAGGAAAAAATTTTTGTTGAATGAATATGGAACTTCAGTTTGTGCTGAAGAAAAAGTTTCAGAGATAAAAGTTGTGATGGTTGCACAAGAGTGTGAATATATTGCCACTGTACTGTCGACTAAAAAATGGTTAAAATGGGTTTTATGTTATGTATATTTTACTATGATAAAAAGTTATATAAAAGTATTTTCCTGCAGGCATTCTTATTGTCTCAAGAGATTCCTATGCCCTTTTTTATGTTTATTCCTGGCAATTTATGGATTATTCATCTTCCTACTCATGATCACTGAGTTTCCCAACACAAAGAGCACTGACTTTTATCACAATTGTCCAGCCTCAGATTGTTCACCGCACACTTACATTACCCAATACTGTTTGTGTATTAAATGGTGGTTAATATTCCCTTAAAGTTTTCAAAGCCATGGTTATAACTAAAATATCACAATTTTATTCAATTTGGGATACAATATAGTCATAACACAAATTGGAGCCTAAATATTGTTACCAGTGGATCTTGGGTATCTAAGATAATTATTTTAAAATGTTTATTTATTTATTTTGAGAGATATTGAGAGAAAGCAATCAATCAGGATAGGTGCAGAGAGAGGGAGAGAGAAGGAGAATCCCAACCAGGCTCTACTCTGTCAGTGCAGAGCTTGATGCAGGGCTCGAATTCATGAACTGGGAAATCATCACCTCAGTAGAAACCAAGAGTGGATGCTTAACAGACTGAGCCACCTAGGCACCCCTCCAAGATAATTTTTAAATTTTCAGTGGAAAACAAATTTGAAAAATAGAAAGTGGAGTTCAAATACAGATGGATGATGACATTGTGTTACTGTCATACATACTGAATCACTCAAGTTGTATGCATCAGAGGATTAGTCAAAGGAAAGAAAAATAGAATTTTAAAAGAAAAGCTGTAGGACAGTAAGTATGGCATATAGAAGAGAAGACAAATGCTTATGTCACTTGTTTTTCACTTCTCTTGCTGTGTGTATTTGTTAGTTTTTGCTGCATGGCAAACTACCTCAACACTTAGTGGCTTTAAAAAGCAATTATTTATTTAGCTTCCAATTCTGTAAGTCAATGGTTGGGATTAGGCCTAGACAGTGGTTCTATTCAGTGAGTCTGAGCTGGGATGATTCATGCATCTGTGGTTAGTGACTGGTGTAGTTGAGAGATGTCTGGCATTGATGACTTCAAATCTGAAAACTTGATTTTACTTCATGAGGTTTCTTTTTTTTTTAATTTTTAATGTTTATTTATTTTTGAGAGACAGGGAGAGACAGCACAAGCAGTGAAGGGTCACAGAGAGAGGGAGGTAAAGAATCTGAAGCAGGCTTCAGGCTCTGAGCTAGCTGTCAGCACAGAGCCCGACGCGGGGCTTGAACCCACAAACCATGAGATCATGACCTAAGCCGAAGCCAGATGCTTAACTGACTGAGCCACCCAGGCACCCCACTTCATGTGGTTTCTTCTCATCCACCAGGCTGGCTTGTGTTTATCAATGAGGCAGTGACAAATTTGAGCATGCTAGTATTTCTGATACTGAGGTTATAACAGACAAAAGACCATTTCCACCACATTTTGTTGGGGGAAAATATCATAAAGGAAGGGCAGACTAAGTTGTGAAATAGACTACATTTTAATGGGAAGAGCTTCAGAATCTCATTTTAAGAGGGTGCAGATAAGGGATGGAAGAATCTACTCATATTTTTACAATTTGTCACACTCTTTAAGAGAAGTATTAAAGTCAGTTTTATGTGAAAATGAGTAAGACATGATCTTTGCACTCCAGAATCTCTATAATATGATTAGAAAATGGTGCATGTTAGGAACTGGGATGATGAGAATGCAAGAAGAACTTAGTGAAAACAGATATCTTCTCAGCATTGGAGGAGATCTTCCGGAGCACATAATTTTGCAGTAGACCTTGTCTTAAGAGTCCTTGTAAGGGTTCTAGCAATGCTGTGCTGGTCTGAAATAATTTGTACCTTTTCTCAGTTATAAAACTCACCTCAGAGAGTGGCAATAGTACTGGAAGAAATAGTCTATAGTCATGGTTTTATAGCAATAACCGCAATATGAAAGATAAATATGTTTTAAGAAAGTGAGTCAAAGGTATTTCAAAATTTTTTCATTCTAATGTGCATTGCCAACATACAAAAGTAAAAAATAAAAGAGGGATTGCTAAATTAAAAATATATATATAGGAAAAAGTCAGATGAGTACCTATTTCAATTGCCACTGGGAGGGAAGAAAGATAATGTTGTATAAGAAGCTTACACTCAATAGTGAATACTAGATTTTAAAAGAATAAATACAGCATGGAAGTGGAGCTTATGTGGTAGAATATTTTTTAATATTTCATATAGTATGAATTGCAGCTACAAATAAAGAATTAAATAATGGCACAAAGTTGCATTATTCCTGTAGCAGGCCATGGTTTTTTTTCTTGAACAAAAATGTGATTAAAAATCTTTTCCTTTGGGGAATATAGTTCCCAATCACATAACTTTCCTCAGTTTCTAGAATACCATGGTCTTTATTATTAAAACATTCTTATTTCAATCAAAATCTGAAATTTTAAGATAGTCTGTTATTTGCTGATAATTTATTATTCCAAATATATACTGAGTGTTTGCTTTCTCATTTTTTAATGTTTATTTTTGAGAGAGGGAGAGAGAGAGTGTGAGAGGGGGAAGCACAGAGAGAGCAGGAGACATAGGATTTGAAGTGGGCTCTGCCCTGACAACAGAGAGCCTAATGAGGGTTTGAACTCCCCAACCGTGAGATAATGACCTGATCTGAAATAAGACACATTTTTAAGAAAATACTATCTTGCCTATAAAGTAAATTTTATTTGTTAGTGAGGTTATGAGGAAGATGCAGTTTGTTCGTTTGTTTTTTCCTTTGGAGTGTTGCAGGGTTGTACATGAACATGAGTGATCTATGCTATTCTTTAGTTCATGGTGTAATTAAGTAATCTTCAAAATAAGATATATATTCCTAGAAGTCCATAAAGTCTTTCCAAAGGCTAAGTATAGTCAGCTAACTTTGAAAAAGTAATTTCCATATCCTCCATTGCCATATATACTTTTTCCCAAAGCTACTTTAGAATTTCCCCTTAGTTAAAGTTTTTTTGGCTCCTACTATATAAAACCAGAAATGTTAGTCAATATTGGCTAACTTACAGTGTAGCAAAAAAAAAAAAAAAAAAACAAAAAACAAAAACCTCTGAAACAAAACAAAAATAACCCCAAAAACTCAAAATCAAAAAAAAAAAATCCAAAAACCCAGAAGTCCTCCCAAATTTTAGTGCCTTACAAGAAAATATAATTTGGTACTCACATTGCATATTGACTGCTGATTAGCTAGCATCTGATCTCTAGACTGAAGACTAACTTTAAACATTTTTAAAGTGTCTTCTTATTTCTTGGATCCAAGTTAAAAGACTAGTGCTTATTTGGGACTTATTTGGGAAAAGGTGGGGCGAAGAAGTAAAAAAGCTATTGGAAGTACATGATGGCTCTCAGTGTTTCTGTGTGGTCCTGTCAATTGTCACCTTTACTTATATTTCACTGGCCAAAGAAATATGGGGCATGTAGATACACTTCTTCTACATTGAGATTTACAATTCACATGGAAACTGATAGGGATGTGTCATCCAGTTATAGAAGACAATAATAGGATCTAACATGGAAGTCAATCTCTTTATTCATCCCAAATTTCACTGTGGTACAGTGCCCCACAACATAAAATATTCCAAGAACTAAATAAATGGGTATTTCAAATTTTGGTATTTGCATTAGGAAACATCCTTAATTAATTAATGAAATCACTTTAATACTATAGTATTTTTGGTTTTGCCTCTATTATATTTGTGTTCTTATTCCTATTTGTTGGCACATTTGAGACGTTCTGAATTTAAAAAAAATGATAGTTTTGGTATAGGACCTAAATTTTAAAAATTTAACTAAAACATTTTCCAGATGTAGGAAAATTTTTATGATAATTACTTCAAATAGGAGAACATTTCAAGTCCATTGTGAGACATGCAATACGATAGTTCAAATTTATTTTCATAAATTATTTTGTGGCATAGTCATCCTATTATCATTGAATTTTCATCTTATTTTATCTGATAAAATGTTTAAGATTTCTAACTCATATTAACCCAAAACTAAATATTTTAAATCCACGGTAAAATTTTCAAATGTTGGTTTAATAATGTGTAAAGTAGTATGTAATCTTTTAAAGTTCTTATAAGGAGTGGCATAATCAGTTAAATTCATGTTTCTCTTTTTTATCTCCTCACTTTTATACCCTCTCCTGTGATGCAGGGAGTGAGAGGCCACAAACTTCATCTCTCCTTAGTTGGCTAACTTCTCACTGAGTCCTGCCAAAGGGAATCAAGAGGGAAGCTTCAAGACATGGAGGTAGAATACTTACTTGAGTCTTCCTCTTTTGTGCCACCTTGGCAGTAGCTCTTTTTCCCCTCAACAGTAGTTGGTTTTAGCTTCCAAATTTGAAATATATTGATATAGCTGCTCTTACCAGGGATTCTAGATCTAATGAGTTATCTCGAGCACCTGGAACTGCCTTCACAGTACTTGTTTAATTGATTTAAACTTAGATTAACAATGATTGATAAGCTATAGGAAATTCAAAAGCAGAATGAATCTCTTTGGAAGAAAGAAATGGTGGAGTGCATTTATCATGTGTGACCTGAATACCATCCTCCATTACATCACTAATAGTGCCTAGAAGGCACTACATTCACTAAGACATTGATGACTGCATTTGTGAAGGGAATGCCAGAAAACTTGAAGATCTCTGGGGTGGTGCCCTCTAGTAGGCTGGAAATGACTATGGGAAATTCTGCCATTAAAATGGCTTAAACTTATTTTAGTAGCTATGATAAGATCTTGGAGTAGTGAGTGTCTAGTGGTAGTACTTAACTCTTAAAGGCAAGATGTGACAATTACTGTAATATACAGCAGGGACACTGATCAGAATGTTTTGATCTATTAAGACTTTTGTTAGTGGTTACTGGTTAATTGGATAAAATGACCCTGAGAGTAAACAGATTATCAGTTTACTACAATATTCTTCAACCTTCATAACAGAAAAAACTCCGGGTCCAATTCCAGAAACTTAACTTGAAAAATGAAAGGAGAGTCACAGTCCATCATCATATTTTCATTCCCATACTTGACGGAATGGAGTTTTCTATTTAAAAGGTAATTGAATTCCCTGAAAGTTTCAGATTCTATCACATGAGTGCAGTATTTTCTTTGAACTACTGAAGAATACAGGGTACTATTCTTTACAGTATGAGTCTAGAAAACAAGGAATCAAAAGGGGATTGGTAATTTTTACACTTATTCTTTATGATTCACTCAAAAATTTTATGTTTCTAGCTTCATAAATTTGGGATTTGGTGAGCTGGAGGTATTAGCTCCCAAGGAAGTAATCTGTGGTTTCATGAAATTGAATACTTTGGCTAATAACTGCCTTTATTTTCACAGGTAAATAGGAGTATTATTATATTTTTGTTGTGATTATGAGGGAAATTGTGTTTCTACTCTACAATGGTGATAGGGAGACCTTTTATTTTGTTTAGTATGTGTTGGACACAGGTGATTCTCTGGGCTATATCATAGTTTGTTTATGTCAAGTAGTAATTGTTATAGGGAAACCACAACAACCAAAAAAAGTCCTGCCGAGGACTTTGATTCTTTAGGTGTGTAATTTTGGCTTTCCCAAACAAATAAAAATCCCTAACCACTGAGGCTGTAACTAAAGATAAAGGAAAGATGGAATGAAATGTAAAGTGAAACAATAAAGTAATAGACATACAAGAGTCGTTATAGAATTATCACATTTATGCTTATTGTTTTCCCTACTTGTTAAATGTGTGTGTGTGAACTTCATTTCCTTTTTATTTCTATCCCTATATTGTTTTACATAATTATTTTTTACACTACAGTCATTAAGTTAAGGAATTGGCATACAATTTGAGGAGTGATTAATATCGCCTGTATGAGAGTACTTTGATGATTGAAATATGGGAATTCCCTTCCTTTCAGAATGAGTAAAAACCTTTTTATATTTAAGAAATGCTTACATTGTATGGAAGTTCATATACATTTAGAGCATACAAATGGATGCTGACTTGGCATATAGTGGACTGACTGTGAGGCTGGGGTTAAATCTACATTTCTTCTTTGCTTCTACCAATAGGTGATGCAAAAGCAATCTTGGAAGGAAGTGTTAAGAAAAAGAGACATAGTTTTCCCTGTTGGCTTCCTGTTTCTCCCAGGGTCATCTCAGTCACTGTTTTTCACGTTAGGAGAGGCAAAAGATCTCAGTTTCCAGCTTTGTCCAGTATTCCCAGATCCACACTCATCCTCCTCCTTAGAGGCATCAGCAACTCTACGCTGTCCTTTAGAGAGGCCCATGTGACAAATCTTGAGCTTTCAGACAACACTGAGCAAAAAACTGAGATCTTCTTCCCACAACCATGTGTATGAGTCATCTATATGGGAATCCTTCAGCCCCAGGCAAGCCTACAGAGACATTTAGCCCCAGCCAACACTGACCTTCAGAAACTGTGGGATATAATAAACATTTGCACTATTTTATAACGCTAAATATGGGGATAATTTGGTACACGACAACAAAAAGATACATACCATGCTTTCTGTCGTGTAAAATTGAATTTTAATTGACAGAGTATGTCCAGTCAGATAAATATTGTAATGATATATTTAGGGTTTGTTGCAATAATGCCTGGAAACACGAGAATATGAAGTAATTTTGTTTAAGTTATAATTGTCTTCAGTGCTCTCCACATTTAAGACGTTTTTAGAGTGGTAGATCCAAAGAAATGAGACCTTCTAAAATATTTGAATACTTCAATAATGTTAGTAAAAACATTAAACGTATCATTTCTCTCCCTTTGAAATTTTGTTTAGTAATGGTTTGTATCTCTTTAAGAAATGTAGTTGACGTTTTTTAAGATGATTATATTTAGGAAGAAAAAAAGTCTTCTAGGAACATATGGTGCTCTAGGGCTTGATATCTTCCTACTGTTAGAGTCATACTTTTTTGTTTATCTAGTCTGTAACTTTTAACAAATCTTAATCTCAATATTAATATTGTTTTGCTTATTGAAACTCTGATTGCATCCCTCTTCTCAGCTCCTCAATTTTTAAATTCCCTTTCTATTTCTTAAGTCCATAGCCAAAAGCCACCTGAAGTTTACTTGGTTCTTTAAAACTTAAGATTCTTCATTATGAGGAACCACACCAAATTCTTTTCTTTCAGCTTAAATGTCCTGATTTGTAAGCCAAAGGTTTCAGATTTACATCTTTGGATTTCTAGTCTTTTCTGAAACTTTACCAGCCTTGGTCACTTACCTGTAAGTCATTACTAAAATTACAACAACAACAAAAAATGCTTTCATAACTGGACTGATCAGAAGAATTTTGATGAATGGAACAGAATTTTAAACAGAAAAAGATTTTCACCTTGTTTGATCATCTTATTACAAGTGCTAAGACATGCTCTGTACCTGCTTCCTCTGTAGTGCTGAAACATGGCAGTGTTATAATTAATTTCTTGTGCATAACTATGTATGAGCAAAGGCTAATTTATGTGAATATGTGTTCCCATTTTACTATATTTTCAATTTTGCTATAATTATATAGCTATAATTACTTAGTAACTTCACACATTTATTCAATAGGTATTTACTGATTAAATACCACATCACCAATGACATGGACAATACTGTTTTAGATCATGAAAAAAATATATTAAAGGAGCTTGCATTTCAGTAAAAGGAATAAGGTATTTATCCAAATAACTACTAGCATTACCAGTGTTGTGGAGGAAAAATTTTCGTTTACCCTTCAAATTTCTTCCAGCAGATCTAAAAAATTATATGACATAGACTGAGGCTTTAAAAGTGAAAGGGCAATTCACAGGGCAATAAGTTGAGCAGATAGATATTTGTCCTGCCATACAGAAGGGTCACTCAGATAAAATTTATCAATGGTAATAATGATTGCTCTAGGTAGTTAAGCGAGGGGCAAAAGTTTCTCTAGACCCTGTAGAATCTTGATTGCTTTCAGCTCAAAATAGTCCACATGCCTTGACTTTGCACCAGCTATTTGGAAGATAACAACTATTTGTATAAATTAAATTAAAATGGAAACATTTTAAAGTATGAAATTATTTTATGGAGTTTAAAATTTTATTTCATAATTCTTTCCTTTTTCACTGACTTCAAACAAAATTTTTGAAGTGCAGTTTGGTGGTATAGTTATTTGGTATAGTTAATATTGTATTGTATACTTGCAGTTTAAGACAGTAAATCTTTTTTTTATAATAGTTTATTGTCAGATTGGTTTCCATATAACACTCAGTGCTTCTCCCCACGTGTCCCCCCCATGACCATCACCCCCTTACCCCCACCCCCTCCCCCTTCAGCCCTCCTTTGGTTTTCAGTATTCAGTGGTCTCTCATGATTTGTGTCCCTCTCTCTCCCCAACTTTCTTTCCCCCTTCCCCTCCCTATGGTCCTCTGTTAGGTTTCTCAAGACAGTAAATCTTAAGTGTTAACCACCTTTCACAAACAAACAAGCAAACAAAAACAAACATAACTTTGTGAGGTGATGAATATTCTAACTAGCTTTTTATGTTACACAAATCTATGTTTCTATCAGGCACCCTTTATTATAATTCTTCAACTTAAATAAATATATTTAAATGTAAAGCAATAAAAAAGATAAACCAGAAATTCTAAATACTTGAAAAAATTTAAAATATTTTATTAGGACACTTCATGTTAAGAAATGGAAGTTGAATTTTTCAGCACATGTCCAGAGGATAACTGAGAAGATGGAAATTGAGTTTATAATGATGTGACATCCAGGGCTGAGTTCCAGGTTGAGCATTTCTCAAAAGGATTTAATGGGATTGCTAGAGGTAAAGCTTTCTTTAACATGTGCCAAAGGTTTGCATATTACATGCATGAGAGAAGAGAAAAAAAGGCTGCAATCACTCAAGTCAAATTCCAACTGCTTCCCTAGTTGGCTTGGGTACACTGAGAATAAATATCAAATAAATTGTGTCTCTCCTTCACAGCAAGTGGCAAGACGGATATTTCCTGCTCAAATGCAAGGCTGGTGCTATGAAAAGATGTATGAAACTCTTCAGGTGGAGTGATTTGTGTAATATCAGACACTTTTAGGTGGTCAAATACCTTATCTTGAAATGTGTGTGTTTGTGGGGATATGGTCACCCCAATTCCCACCTTTAACATTGGAAGTCTTTTGATTAAAGCAATACATGTGCCTATTTCAAACAAAACACTTGCAAAGTTTCAGAAATCTATACTGCGTAATGTAACTCATATATTGCAAAAGTATATTTTCATAGATTTTGAGAGGAAAAACTTAGCAATGAAAGTAGTATTGTATATAATAAGTTGGCTTCAAGTTTTTCATAATATGACTGCTCTTGCACACATTGTAAAATGGAGTATGTACCAATATTTATTGTTTACAAGTCCAAGAAAACTATTAACAGCCTAATTTTTTACTAGTAGAAAACAGGTTAAATGAATTACTACTAAGGTGTATAATGAAACAATTGAAAACAAAACAAAGCAAACAATACATCCACATATGCTACTAAAAATGATTGTCAAGACAAATTATTAAGTGAGATGAAAAATACAAGGAACAGAAAACACAGTTGATATTTTTCTGTATAAGTGTATTTTCAGACATTAATTTATATATACATTTAATTATAACTAATTGTCTAACTTGATATATTTCACATGAAAATAGAAATTCCTGAATAAATACACAAGAAAATGTTCTTAGTGGTTACATAAGAGTGGTTCAGATAATTAATTTTACATTTCATTTTGTACCATTGCTCTATTATATGATTTGTAAGTTCTAGTAGTAAAAAATCCTCTGCCCCACTCTTATTTTTTTAATTTAATTTTTTCCTTTTTCAAGTTTTTATTTAAATTCCAGTTATTTAATATACAATGCAATATTAGTTTCAGTGTAGAATTTAGTGATTCATCACTCACTTACAACATCCAGTGCTCATTACAAGTGCCCTCCTTATACCTGTCACCCATTTAACCCATCCCCCTGTTCACCTCCCTCCGGCAACCCTTGGTTTCTTCTCCATAGTTAAAACTTTTAAAATAAAAAAGTTTCTTGGTTTTCCTCTCTCTTTTTTCCCCTTATGGTCATTTGTTTTGTTTCTTAAATTCCACATAGGAGTGAAATAATATGGTATTCGTCATTCTTTGACCAACTTATTTCACTTAGGATAATACTCTCTAGCTCCATCCACATCATTGCAAATAGCAAAATTTCATTATTTTTTATGGCCAAGTAAAACTCCATTATATATATATATACATATATATATATATTTATATATATTCATATATTTTTGAGCGATTAGAACTAATCCCATTATGCCTGTTATCCTTGTTTACAACAAAAACATAAGAAGCCCTCCTTATACCTGTCACCACTCACATCTTTATTCTCATCTCCAAAGACTTTTTACATCTCCTAATCTGCCTCATCTCTCATTTATTTCCAAGTACTAAAATACTTTAATTGTGCCTCTGAAATTTACAATCCATCATCAGTAAAACTGTCTTTATCTTCCCCAATTGTTCCTTCACTCTGTTACCCAAACAGAAAATTTGTTTCTCCTGTGAGGACTCCATATGCCCTTGTCACAGGGTGGCTAGATGATTGATCCCTTTCCTCCTTGTTTTTCACTGTAATTTCTAGATAATTATCCTTACCACCTTCTTAACACACTCAGATCTAACTCTCTTCTCATCAACAAATATCTACATGGTCTTCCCTTGGTGCCATCTTCCACAAATATGTCACTTTTGTTCTTTAACATTTTAGTGCCTGTCTTACTGCTTCTCTGTAGCACTACTGTATGACCAGTGGTAATCTGCATATTCATTTGGATAATCAATCTAATATGTTATGTTTCATTTCTTGTTCTTCATGACTTATCTACCACCCCATCTCAATCATTTCCAAACTTTGCCATGGAAAATGCCTGAGACCTTGTATCATTCTTCTTCACTCTTTACTTCCACTTCTTAACTTTCCAACACACTCTCAGTACTTTGATGGTTCTTGGTCTCCATTGTTCTATGTAATTTACTGAACTTGACTCACCTGATTGCTTCTACTCACCTCTGATGGTCATTTCTCTAATTACTCATATTAGATTAGATATAGTCACTTCCTTGCTACCTTAAAATTTCTTGCTCCTTTCTCACTTTACTGTGCTCACTTGAATTCATTGCACCCACCTCCCACAGTGGAACAGTGATGCTGCTTAGCATTCTCATGCTAGTCTCTAGTCCGTTGACTTGTTCACTGAAATAGACTTCTCCTCTTTCCTTAAACCTCTAATATCTCTTTCTATATCCTTACTCCTATTTAATTATCTTGTTTTTTTTTTATTTTCAAGTAAATAGAAGCAAGCAGAAATTATTAGCATTCTGCCACCATATACCTCTCAATGTATGATCATCTGCACCCATACAGAATGCCTTCCATCCTTTAAAGATAAAAAATATGATTCAATTTCTCTACCTGGGCATTTCTGGCACAGAGCTCTTAAATTCTTTGGAATTCCCTAAGCAGTGAGCCTATAAAAATGTCTTTTGTTATGTTAATGTGGTAACTCTTGGACTGCAGCTAAGGACTGGTGTTGTTGGCTCTGGAGCCAACCTCCACCTGGGAGGAAAGAGAGGTTGGAGATTGAGTTCATTCAATTGCCAACCACCAGTGATTTAATCAACTGTGCCTATATAGAGAAACCTCTGTAAAAATCCAAAAGGATGGGGTTTGTCCAGATTGGTGAGTAGGTGAAGCTTTGGGGAGAGTGGCAGTCTTAGAGAAGGCATAGAAGCTCTGCACCCTTTCCCCGTATCTTACCCTATGCATCTCTTCTATCTGGCTTTTACTGAGTCATATTCTTTCATAATAAACTGCTAATCTAGTAAGTAAAATGTTTCTCTGAGTTCTATGAACTCCTCTAGAAAATTAATCAAACCCAAGGAGGGGGTTTGGGAAATCTCTGATCTATAGCTAATAGGTCAGAAGCAGTAGATGATAGCCTGGATCTGTGATTGGCGTCTGAAGGTGGGGAGTCGGCAGTCTCATGGGACTGAAACCTCACCTGTGGTATCTGATGCTTCAGCTCTCATTGCTTGTAAACTTACTCTAGCTATGCTTTGTTTTTACCACTCTGCCCAAGTATTGGTTTTCACACCGTCACATTCAAAGATCACTTCTTTGGCCATATCTTACCGGACCTATCAGCATCATTTGAGAGGCTGAACAACTTTTCTCTTCTTGAAACCTACTCTTTACTCATTACTGAGGATCCAAGCATTCAAATTATTTTCCATCTCATTGGCTTCTGTGTTTCAATTTTCTTTGATTGTTCCTGTATCTCTCTCTGATAACTAAATATTGGTGTGCATCGATATTAGACTTTTTGAATCCCTCTTTAGACAGTGTGGTAAATTGACTACAACATCCTCTCACTTATTCCCTGATCTAACACCATGCATCTTCAATGTGAAGCTGTGGCTTCTGCCCTTTAGTCTGGGCTATCTTTAAGAGAGAGAAACAGAAGTAATATTATGCCTGTTTTGAGTCTAAGCCTCAAGGAACTTTGCATACTTCCACTTTTTTGAGGGGAACACTATGACCATGATATTAACAGAGCTGGTTTAGCTTGATAGATGAAGAAAACATCATGGTTCAATTACATCTGCTGTCCCAGATGAATGCCAGTAATTGATCTATAAAAGAATCCAACTTAAAACAGCTTGTTTCTGGTCAATCTAAGAGTTCACCACAGGTTTATGAAACAAGCACATCCAAGATCAAATGAGTCTGTCTAGATCAGCAGAATAGCCTAAATGTCCTACAGACATGAGAATAATAATGGATATGCATTTTTAAAGCCAACTGACTAGTACCAGATGTTCTAACTACTCATATATGAAGGCAAAGATAAGTGTATGGCCAATCCTTCAAATTGTTAGACTCATAGAAACTAGAGAAAAATTAATCTGCCTGCATCATTGGTATGTTACAGCCATCAGATAACTAGAGAGTACTTTGTTCTGCCAGATTCGAAAGCTTATTCTTTTACCAAGAATGTGAAGGAAGGGATGAAGTAGGGTTTGGTGCCACTGGAGATTAAAGCTTAAATAAGATTTAAAACCTTGTGAACTGAAACTTAGAGATTTCATCCTTTTCAATTCATTGTTTGCCTTGTAGAGAGCACAGGGACTTTGTAAGGAAGGGGAAAAAACTATAAAAGTTATCTCAATAAGTAGAAAGTGAGGGGGAAAATAAAAGTTAGCTGAATATTCGTTTTAAAAGAAATAAGTTATTATAAAAGAAATGGGAAGCCATAACAGGTTATTGCAATAAGGAATAGATTTGGGACATTCTCTCCTTACAAATTTCTTTAAAAAAAAATTACACTTCTATACTAGAATTGCGGGTTTTAAAAAAAATTTTTTAATGTTTATTTATATGAGAGAGAAAGAGACAGAACATGAGCAGGAGAGGGGGAGAGAGAGAGGGAGACACAGAATTTGAATGAAACAGGCTCCAGGCTCAGAGCTGTCAGCACAGAGCTAGATGCGTGCTTCCAACTCAAAGGCGAGATCATAACCAGAACAACCGCTTAACCAAGCCACCCAGGCGCCCCTACACTAGAATTGTTTTAATCCTTTTGCTGGTATCTATAGAAAAATAAATGTTTTCATAATTATTAGATGAGTTTTTAACCAAGTGAGTTTGCTTTAATTTCTTTTAAACTATTTTTTCTATTTTTTATGTAAAATATAAGAATTAATATCTCTAATCCCCTTACGTATTTGATTATACTTATATGAATAAATATTGTTTGTATATTATTAGTTTACTAAGAGGAGGAGAAAGCATTGTCCTGTAACAAGAAAAATTGAAAATTTTAAGAAGGATAGAGGATGGAGAAAAATCTAGAGGTTGGATCACTTTGGGGTCCAGAATTTATGCTCTAATGGGGGGCAAACATTACAAAACTGGCTGTCTGATATCTGATTAACTCACACACACACACACACACACACACACACACACACACACACAGAATAGATTAAGTTTATATACACCAATGATTTAAATTTTATAGTACAAGCAGTGATTTTTTTGTTCTTTCTCTTAAATTGAACGTGGACCCCCCAGTATCAACAAGCACATCTAACAGGCAGATGTGGGTTTTATAATACCATGCCCCAATAAAGGGAATCGAGAGTTCCTGGATGATTCTGGGACTGGGATAGGAAATATTCAACAAGTAGCTTCTTGTGTGTCAGGAAGTAAGGAAGTACACACACACACACACACACACACACACACACACACACACTGATATGAGTATGTCAAAAGGACAAAGGAGCCAGTGAAACAGTTATAAGCTGCTGGATGAATTTGAGCAAAAAATAAATTAATTAAATTAAATGATAATAATAATAAATAAAATAGTGTTGGCTTATAACCCAGAGTATAATTAAATTCTAATGAGTTCATTCTGATATAAATAATTGATTGGATAGATAGATAGATAGATTAAAAAATAAATAAAATCCCACATAGAACACTAAATAATTAATGTAGAATACTCCCTTCTCAAGAATGTAAAACCTTCCATATGTTTTGGCTGCTCATAATGACTTTTTCCTAAGAGTAAAGTATAAAATTGGATGAAAAGTTATGTTAGATGAGTAAATATGACAAACAACCTGAGTCAGGGGATGAAGGTTAATGTCAACACTGGTAAGTCATGTTGGTAGAAGTTACTCTTGACATGATCCTACGAACATGGTGTTTTATGTGACATTTCTCCAGGCAAATCATAAAAAAAATTAGCCATTCCAAATTGAGGGACATTCTAGACATTATCTGATTGATACTTCTCAAGACTGTAAAGGTCATAAAAATACGAAAACTCTGAGAAACTGTCACAACCACGAGGAACCTAAGTATAGCTGAATACTAAATCTAGTGTGGAATGCTGAATAGGAGTCTGGAACAGAAAAATGACATTAGGTAAAAAATAAGGAAATATCAATAAAGTATTGGTTTTAGTTCATAAGAATGTGTCAAACTTGGTTAATTAGTTGTGACAGACATACCATACTGAAGTAACATGTTAAGACTAGGGAAAACTGGATCTGTGGCATATGAGAAGCCTTTGTACTGTCCTTACAACTTTCAGTAAATTTAAGACTGTTCAATTTGTTAAAAAATATGTAAAAATTAAATGTGGGGCTTAATTATACATGAAAGAGTTAGAAATAAGTTAGCTTGGTGTAGACTGAAAATACTGGGCTTGCTACTCAGCTTGCTTGAGTTTCTATATATTGTGTACTTCCCTTTCAGTGGCCTGAAGACTCTTCCACGCTATACGGAAGCCTCATAGAACACTATTTTTTATTTTATTTTTAATGTTTTATTTAATTTTTGAAAAAGAGACAGGGTGAGCGAGGGAGGGTCAGAGAGATAGGAAGACACAGAATCGGAAGACAAGCTTCAGGCTCTGAGCTAGCGGTCAGCATAGAGCCTACACGAGGCTCGAACCCATAAATTGAGAGATCATGACCTGAGCTGAAGTCAGATGCTTAACCAACTGAGCCGCCCAGGCAGGCCAGAGCACTAATTTTTAATGGTTATTTTATTTTTGAGACAGAGAGACGACACAGCAGGAGAGGGACAGAGAGAGAGAGGGGAACAGAGAATCCAAAGTTGGCTCAACTCTTAGAGCAGAAACCATGAAGCAGGGCTAAAACTCGCAAAAAACGTCATGACCTGAATAGAAGTCAGACGCTTAACCACTTGTGCTACCCAGGCCTCCCCACCCCCAGAACACTATAAGGAATCCACAGACCCAAAGAACAGGATTACTCTTAAGATTCATGGAATGAGTAATAATGTCTAAATTCTTGTAGTAGAAAAAAATTATGAATTTTAGTACTTATTTTTATTTCCTCCACAACATACACAAACAGGTGCTACTGTACTGACACAGAGAAACAGCCTAGTTATTCAGAGCCAGCTTTGCTAATTTGTATAATTTTTATAATACTACACTACGTGTTTGTGCACAGGAAAAAGAGAGGGTGATGAGCGGAAAGAGAGAAGTGAGATGTCATTTAATAGAATTTCATCACTTCAAAAATGGTTAATATTTTCATTATTTGTTCTAAGAAACTGTAGATAAGATTTACAATTCTCTCATTCCCCCAAATAATAAAACCATATAATTGCTTCTATCATATAGGGGAACATAAGTCAAATATAGCACTGAAAATATCTATATTGGAACACTTTATCTTTTAAGAAGTTACAAATAGTTCTCATATCTCTATTTTAGTTGTGAGGATTATTCTTCACTCTGTAACATATACCGTACCATTAAAATCTAAAGATGCATATTTTTCTTTTAGGGAGGATGACAAGATGGAGTTTGGGTAGCTAGAAGAAAACTTGAATTGGAAATTTTTTAAATCTGGTGTGGGCTGGCTTTATAAAAGTACATTAGTGAATGACATCTATGAACAGAATTTGGTTTGCTGATGAAACAGAAGTGTGATAGAACATCAACAAAGGCATTTTGGGATCATTATTGGTTTTGGTAATTTTGTGAGTTGATAGAGAGCTGCTGAAAGCTGTGGTCTGCAATTTGATATGATATTTTGCCATTCCATCTAGGAATAAACTCAGTCTTTTCTGACTGCCTTAGCACTGATATGTTCATTTAAATTTAAGATGTTCTCAAATCGAACAAGCATATAAACAGCAGCAAAATCCAACCATAAAAAAAAATGAATTCCCTGACTAACATAAACGAAGCACCGTGACATCTGAAGGGAACATATGTCCTGAGCTCACTGATGACTTTCACTTCAAAATGCTGATTTTTCAGTACCACTATAAATCTACCTGTAATGACATATCACCTACATGGTGTTTCCAGAGCTATGTCCTCTATGTTAGTGACCATTATCTTTTCTTTTAGTAAAATGGATCATCAAAAGACCAACTCAAAGATAAACAAAAAGAACACTTGAAGCTAATATTTTCATGGGTTTTAAAAACAGGCTTAGACTTTGATCACTTTTCACTTGATCAAAGAGTATTTGATACCCTTTGAAGAGAATTGTATTATTATAGTATCCATCAGATTTGATTCAAACTTCATTATGACAAAAATGAAAGAAAAGCTCTCCTTTCATTGTGCATTGAATGCATTTAATGACACAAGCATGGACATATGCACACATATAAATTTAATTTAAAGTAATCACTGTTCTTCAGTAAATAGATGCCATCCATTATGGGGAAAATTGAAATAAATAATTTAATTAAAAACGAAATAAATGCAGTAGTATTCAAACCTCTGTGAATATTTTTAATCATGTTCATGTCTCTTACATATAAGTGATGAACAATAATATCTCTGACAATGATTTATCACAGTATTTTCCCGAGAATCATTTAAATAATAAATGTGTTAAATCTAACAATGACTTTTTCTTTTTGAACTTAAAACTCAGACACTGAATCTTAAGATAGCATGTTAAATATAAATCTACTTGGGTTCTTAGGCACTCCCTATAAAGTTAGGTACATAAGGGAGAAAATAGTTTAATACCTAAAAATAAAAAAAATTTATATTTCAAATGTTTTTTCATATATAGATACTTTAACATTTTAACCGACAACTCCATGGAGACATATTATTTTAATCTAGTTTTTAATTATTTCTTATAATGTGATAAATGTCATGAGACATATATATATGTATGTGTATATATATATGTATATATATGTATATACACACACATAAGTTAACAAGTGAAATAGAAACTCTGGGAAATTTATGTATATAAACTCATCTCATTCAAAACACATAGATATTTGTGGTCTTATTGAAATATTTTAAGCTATTGATTGAGAGAAGTTGAGATATTAGAGAGAATCTGCTAACCATTGGATCACCAGTTATGATCTGTTTTAGAGATTTTGCCTCAGTAAATAATACATTACTCAGATTATTTTGTCTCAGTGTATAATTTGGCTTTATTGCTTTATTTCTTAGAGTGAGAAATCATTTTTAGGGATCTAAGTAATTTTTTTTTTGGCCAAATGCTCGTAAAGACTCATAGTTGTCTTTTTTCCTCCAACTGTCTCATGTACTATTTAGATATGAGTAATTCATAATGAATTACATAGTAACTAGAAAGTAAAATGGTATCTTTTTGCTTTGCTCATTTAATGTATTGAAAGGAGGGCTGAGGAGGGAGGAGGAGCCAAGATGGCGGAGAGGAAGGGAGCTCTGTAAACTTTGTCTGCCCCATCTATCATACTGAGAAGGACATTACTCTCATCTGCGAGAGTGGAAGGAGAAAATACAGACTCCAGAAAGAAGACAACCTCAAAGATGCCTGAGTGAGGCTGCCCCAAGAAACAAGCCAAAGTGTGCATGACGGCAAGTCCCAAATATCGCTGAGTAGGAAAATAAAATATTCAAAGGCACAACAAGAGAAACTGAAAGACACGATTAAAAGAATATTTCCTGAAATGACAGGCCCTGGATAGTCAATAAGCCTCCTTTAACAGAGCAATATCAACAGGAGCACAGTGCATAAGAGCTTTTTAAAACTGACAAGGAACAGAAAACTAGCCAAAATGATGAAATGAAGGAACTCTCCCCTGAAGAACCTCCAGGAAGAAGTCACAGCCACAGAACTGCTCAACACAGACCTAAACAACATCACCGAACAAGAATTTAAAAAAATTGTCATAAATTAATCACTGGGGTTGAAAGGAGGGCTGAATTTTTTTTTATTATGATAATTTAATTTGACTTTTCTTACTATCTTAAAAATTTTTAGAGTGATTCAAAAGTTGTTCAGAATCCCTTCTTTCAAATTTATTCTTTATTCACATGTAGGTATAATTTTTGTTGTGGGGTGGCTTTTTATGGTCTTCTTATCTTCATTTGTGAGTTCTGCACATTACTAACAGAGAGTAATAGACTGTATATAGTCTTGTTAAATCTACAGATATGGTTATTTTTTCTACCTCCTCTACTACCACACACAATTAAATAAAAACATGTATTAATAGATAAAATGTTTTATAGGCAGTTTATAAAAAATCTTAAAAAGTAATTGCAATAAAACAATGGTCAAGAACAGAGTTATAATCTGGCACAAATGATAAATATTAGTCAAGGATATGAAGAAATTGGAATCCTCTTACATTCCTGCTTAAAATGTAAGATAGTGAAACTATTCTGAAAAACAATTTGGAAATTCCTCAAAGCACAAAACATTTATCATATGATCTGACAATTCTACTCCTAAGATCAGACAAGTAAATGAAAATGTATCCCCACCAATAGACTTACACATGCATGTTCATCACATTCATAATAGTAAAAACAAAATTGGAAAAACTCAAATGCCCATCAATTGATGAGTCATTAAACAAAATGTGGTATAGTCAAACAATGTTGCATACATTTGGTAATGGAAAAGATTAGGTACTGATACATACTACAACATGGATTAACTTCAGAAATATTACACTAACTGAAAAAGTCACAAAAAAGCACCAATTTTACAATTCCATTTAAATGAATTGTGCAGAATAGGCAAATGTATAGGTAGGAAATAAAGTAACATTTGTCAAAAGCTTATGGAGGGGCAGGAAGCTAGGGGAGATAATTAGGAACAAATGGTAACATCTAAGAGGCTTCTTTCTGAGCTGATAATGTGCTAAAATTAGACTATGTGGTTTGCAGTTACACAGTATTTCATAGTTGCCCCATGGATGTTGGGATCGGTCTCCTACCCAAAATTAATTTGTGTTTGGAGACTGATGATACCACACACACCAGAAGTGTAGAAAAAGGATTATTAGCCACGTTATGGACTCTCTAGGGAGAGCAGAGCCAATTCAAGCCTGTCTAGGTGACAAAAGTGCAGAGACACGTGATTTTGGATTTTACTTGTGGCCAGGTGGTGGGTTCTTACTTACAGGGCAAGGTTTCTGTGGCTTGAACTTTGACCTCGTGTCAAGGGAGGAAGGGTAAGAACTTTCCCATTGCCTTGACTACATGTAAGACAAGAGTGGAATAGAGTGGGAAGAAAGAGATAGTGTTTGAAAGCTTTTAGGTCAAACATCCAAAATTGAGTTTTTCTCTTTATTACACACAACTCTGTAAATATACTAAAAACTATTGGGTTGTACATTTTAAATGAGTGAATTTTATGGTAAGTATATTTCAACAAAGCTATTTAAATAAAAAATGGACAAATAGAACATTTTGGCTAAGATATGGAACAAACAGGATCTCAAATATTGCTGAAGGGAATATAAAATGATAAAACCACTTTGTAAAAGGTTTTGGAAAGATTTTTTTAACTTTAAACATCAAGTTACCATTTGAGCATGCAACTTGACTCAGGTATTTTATTCCAAGTTATAAAAAGATATCTGTATTAAAAACATATAGAAGGGGGTGCCTGAATGGCTCAATAAGTTAAGCGTTCACCTTTGGCACAGGTCATGATCTCATGGTTTGGTTTGTGAGTTTGAGCCATATTGGCTCTCTGGTGTCAGCATGGAGCCCGCTTCAGATCTTTTCTCCCTCTCTCTCTCTGCCCCTTCCCAACTTGTGTTTTTTTTCCCTCTCTCTCAAAAAATAAATACACATTAAAAAAACTTATATAAGGATATTCATAGATTGAACAAAAGAATGGATGCACAAATTGTGGTATATGCACACAGTAGATGTTATCTGCATCAACATGGATGAATTTTATAGACATTATGTTGTGTGAAAGGAGCTAAAAACGTATTATATGATTCCATTTTATTACATTCCAGAACTGACAAAACTGATCCTTAGTGAAAATAATTAGGAAAATGGCTGCCTGTGTTGGGAGGGATGTACCATTTAGGGTCACAAGGGAAATTTTTGGATTGATAACAATGTTCTATAACTATCTAAGACTTCAGGTTAAGTAATTGTTTTAATTTGTCAAGTTTATACAGTTTAGATGTGTAAAGTTCAATGCCCATTGGCTTTATCTCAAAAAAGACTATAAAATAGTAATAAATAAAGAAATTGGGGGGCACCTGTGTGGCTCAGTCAGTTGAGTGTCTGACGTCAGCTCAGGTCATGATTTCGTAGTTCATGGGTTCAAGTCCCTCGTCAGACTCTGTCCTGACGGCTCAGAGCCTGGAGTCTGCTCAGATTCTGTATCTCCCTCTCTCTCTGCCCCTCCCCCACTTGCACTCTGTCTCTTTCTCGCACTCTCAAACAAGAATAAATGTTTTAAAAAATCTTAAAAATAAAGAAGTTTGGAACTGGGATAGGTATTGATGAGCTCAAGAGTATTGACTTATTGAAGGTAGATGAGTTCATGAGGTTTATTATACTATCTGGTTTTGTTTATAGTTAAAATATCCCATAACCAAAAGTTTTTCCAGAGTTTTATGGGCAAGGATATTGTCATAACAGTGCTTGAGAGAACCTGGAGGTCTCTACAAAGGAAGATGATATGGCAGACTAATACTCTTTTATTGAGAAAATATATTTTAGGCCAGTGAACTAGAGGCTTTATTGTTGTGATAGAAAGCTACAAACAAGATTGCAGTCAATGAGAAGTCATTTAGATAATACTAAGAGAATGAGTGATTACTGTGGTTGAAAAGAAGGTTTATTTATTTTTGAAAGAGAAAGAGCAAGTGTGAGAGGTGCAGAGAGAGTGAGGGAGACAGAAGGTCCAAAGCAGGCTTTGTGCTGACGAGAGCTCCATGCTATTTTCTATCCCTTTGTCTTTAAGTTTTTCATGTTCAAATATCACCTTACAATAGAAATTTTTTTCTTACAATCTATGTAAGTATAGTATTTCTCAATACTGTCAAAATTTCACTTTTTCCAACTTGACCTATAGAGTCAATGCAATCTCAAACAAACTCCTAGCAGGTTATTTTACTGATATTGCAAACTGGTTCTAAGTTATATGGACAAGTATAAGAGCTAGAATAGCCAATGCAATATTAAAGAAGAACAAATTTGGAGGAGTGATGCTAATTGACTTCAAGACTTACTATAAAGCCACAGTAATCAAGACAGTGTGTATTGGTGAAAGAACAGACAAATAGATCAATGAAACAGAATAGGGAGCCCAGAAATAGACTTCTTTAAATATAGTCAAATCGTCTTTGATAAAGGACCAAAGATGATACAATGGAGCAAAGATAGTTTCTTCAACAAATGGTACTGGAACAAGCAGACATCCATATGCAAAAAACAAACAAACAAACAAACAAACAAACAACAACAAAAAAAACCTAAATGTAGACTTTATACCCTTCAGAAAAATTAACTCTAAATGGATAGTTGGCTGAAATGTAAAACATAAAGCTACAAAGCTTCTAGAAGATAATAGAAAAGAAAACAAAAATGTCTTTGGGTATGGTGATGCCTACAGCATTAAAAATATAATTCAAGAAAAAATTAATTGATAAGCTGGACTTCATTAAATAAAAATTTGTTCTCTGCAAAAGACAGTGTCAAGAGAATAGGAAGACAAACCACTGACTGAGAAAAGATATTTTTGAAAGATACATCTGATAAATAATTTTTATCCAAATTATACAAAAAACACCAAAACTCAACAACAAGAAAACAAACAACCTGATTGAAAAATGAGTCAAAGACCTCAACACATACTTAACCAAAAAAGATATACAGATAACAAATAAGCATACGAAAAGTAGAGCAGAAAACATGATACCATAAGTTATCAGGGAAATGTAAATTAAAGCAACAATGAGATATCATTACATGTCTATTACAATGGTCAAAATCTGGAACGCTGACCATAGAAAAAGTGATGAAGATGTAGAGTAATACAAACTCTCACATATTTCTAGTGGGAATGCAAAATGGTACCACCACTTTGGAAGACAGTTTACTGGTTTCTTATAAAACCAGACATATTGTTACTACAATCCAGCAAATGTGCCACTTGGTATTTATTACCCAAAGGAATCGATATTTATGTCAACAAAAAAACCTGCACATGGATTTTTATAATAGATTTTCTCATAACTGCCAAAACTTGGAAGCAATGAATATGTTCTTCAGTAGGTGAATTAATAAATAAAGTATGATACATCACACAGAGGAAAGTTATTCAACACTAAAGAAAACAAACAAACAATAAAGAGTTAGCAAGCCAAGAAAAGTTCAGTGGTTCCCATATTTTTCATGTCTTTCTAATGTTAACCTTATCTCTTGAAAGATAGGGATATCTTTTTGTTCTTTTCTTCTCGTACATTACAGGATTATCATAAAGTGATGATTCACAGTTGAGTAAAATGAATTTTATTCTGATTAGTCAATGAAGTGATTGTGGAGATCATACAGATATATATGTATTTATGTCTTTAAAACAGCTTTGGGGCATCTGGGTGGCTCAGTCAGTTAAGCATCCAACTCTTGTTTTTGTTTTATGTCGTGATCTCAGTGTTCTGAGTTTGAGCCCTGAATCGGGCTCCGTGCTAACTGTTAGGATCCTGCTTAGAATTCTCTCTCTTTTCTTCTCTCTCTACCTCTCCCCTGCTTCTTCTGTCTCTCAAAATAAATATATAAATAAATAACCTTAAGATATAAAAAATGAAATAGAGCTTTGTACTAATCACAAATCTTTCACTTAACCTCTTTGAACTTCAGTTGTCTTACTGTCCTAAATGAAGATAATAACACTTGCATTGCAAGGCTATTATGAGATGCAGTCATTTTTAGTGTCTTAAAATGACACAAGTTTGTTATCTCAAAGTTTCTGTGGGTCAGAAGTCTGATCATGGTATAATTTTATATAATGGTTTCTCTGATTGTTTCTCACTCAACTGAAATCAAAGTTTTGGCTGGACTTGAGATTCTCATCTGGATCTCTGGTTTCTTTCTTCAGTCAGGTTGTTGGCAGAATCTAGTTTCTTGTGGTTATAGGACTGAAGTGTCTCTTTTATTATTGGCTGTCAGCTGGGGTTCACTCTCAGTTCCTAGAAATTACCCTCACCCGCTAGCTGCATGTTTTTCTTCTTAGTTTTCACCTAGTTCAACAATAGAGTGTGTATTGTTCCTCGCCTTTTTAAGGATTCACTTAAATAAGTTATGGTCACCCAGAATAATTTCCGTTTAGATTACTTCAAAGTCAAGTGGGTAGGAACCTTATTTGTACCTGCAAAATTGATTTACTATGTAATGTAATATAACCATATGCAAAAGTCTCATTCTAGTCACTGAGGTTATCTTGAAAATCTCACTACTACATAAGAATTGCAAGAATTATTGTATATGAAGCCTTTATCCTTGACTTGTACATTGTAGGTGCTCAGTAAGGGAGCTCTGTTATTATTTTACTTGCTTTTAACTTCTAAATATATAATGTGTTCATACTTTGGGTAGTAGGTTGCATTTTTATGATATTAATGATTTAGAAAAATTACTGATTACACATACCACATAAAAGTATTTCTAGGTCTTGAATTAAAGAAGACATTGATAAAATATATGAAATACCTGTTCAATTTTACCTCTATTTTAACTGACTATTTCTTCACTTGAGCAATTTGCCCATTATGTTCCCTAGGGGACTGTGAAAATTGTACTTGTGAGATGTTGCAAAAGGAAACTTCCATGGCCTTCAAGTACAAGCTACATTATTTATTATCAGATCAATGTTCTAGCAGTGCTGCTTGTAAGTAGATATACTGATTTAATCTTAAGATCAGTCAGGTGAGCTGAATTTTGCCTTGGGCTATAGGATAAGAAATGCATCTTACTTTGCTAGAACATTTGAAGTCAAGCTCATTGAAGAAAATAATCAGATTTATAGCAATTGTTAACAATATTACTCTGCTTCTTTGGCCAATGTAATTGAACGAAAACTACACCATAAAATTTTGGCAAACCATGATTCCCTAGGTAAAGATGAAAATTATTAATTCAGCCTATAAACTAGTCCTTTTTTTTTCACCTCTACATAACTTTTATTAAAGTATATTTTTATAATTGTTATATTTTAGTGTTAGTTATTGCTGATCTCTTACAGTGCCTCATTTATAAATTTACCATTATTGTGGATATGTACAATGTAAGAAAATATTGCATATATAGGATTTAGTACTAACTGTAGGAAAATAAGAAAAATATAGGAAAAATATAGCATATACAGAGTTCAGTACTAACTGTGGTTTTAGGGATCTACTGGGGATTCTTGTATGTGTTCTCTCTAGATAATGATATTCTGTATATAGAATATTAGTTAGTCAGCTTCTTTAAATACTTTTTTAATTTGAGTATAGCTGACACACAATTTTATATGTGTCACGTGTACAACATAGTGATTCCATTTCTCAAGTTTTGTGTCACTGTGCTCACCACAAGTGTAGCTGCATCTGTTCCCATACAACACTTCTACAATATTATTGACTGTATTTCTTATGTTGCGCCATTAATTCCATTCATTCCATAACTGGAATCTTATATCTCCAACTTTTTTCCACCCATTGTGCCCATCCCCCCATCTTCCTTCTCTCTGGCAACCATCAGTTGATTCTCTCTATTTATAGGTCTGATTCTACTTTTTATTTGAATAAACTAATTCTTAATGTTATGTCTATGAATATAAGAAGCCCCTAAAAAATAGTTTCCCATATGCGATATTCAGCTTTTTAATTAATATAGCAAATTGAACATCATCAATTTATTTATATCGGATGATAAATTTTAACTTCATAAAAGCATCATCAATAATGTTCATAAGCTATCATTAAGACAATTCTGATATAAAATAGATTGCCAAGGAAATGGCAATTTAGGCAAAGGCCACATTTCATTTGGACAGAAGAGAGTACTGTGTTCTCACTAGACTAATGCATCCTGTCAACAAGCTATCCCATGTCAATAGCAGACCCAGCTGAATTTCTGTGCACCACCCCAAACTATACCCACATCCCTCTAATTTCCACTAGTACAGCCACACAACTACCATATTTAAGATAAGTCATTTTCCAAGACATTGCACCAATCTAATAATTGTTCTTTAAAAAATAAATGGCCTTTGATTTGCTCACTAGATTTAGTTTTGGGTAAACTTTGCTATTGCTCCTGTTACTACAGTCAAACCTTGGTTTGCAAGCATAATTTGTTCCAGAAATGTGCTTGTAATCCAAGCACTGGTATATCAAAGTGAATTTCCCCATAAGAAATAACGGAATCTCAGATGATTTGTTCCACAACTAAAAAATAATCATATAAAAATGATTACAATACTGTAATATAAGATGAAATAATAAGGAAAATACAAATATAAATAAAAATAAATTAATCTATACTTATCTTTAAAAACCTTTGTGGCTGGTGTGAGGGAGACAAGAAAGAGGAGGGTTATTGTGTAGGATGACTTTCACTATCACTAATGGAGTCACTGCAATCTATTGGCTCAATGGAATAATTTTCTGCATGGGGACCATTTTATATGCCTGCACAGATATTGACTATAGTACAATATTAATAAACTCTTGTCATATACTGTATTTATTGTAGCTGGCAATAAGGCAGCAGATTGAAAGGTCTATATCTGCAGGCAGCCTGACCTAGAATGAAGTAAAGCATTTCTAAGCTTACTCTATATAGAAAAGCAAGGGACTGCCCACAGGTGTTTTGGAGTGACAAAAAATACACTAGTGCCAGTTGTGGGCACCTTCCAACATTCTGAAAAATCATTGATTTCTGCCAAACACCACAGCCTGAGACTGAACATCAGAGCATGGGAGATGATCCCTTACAATACTGCAGAGAGAGAGAGAGAGAGAGAGAGAGAGAGAGAGAGAGAGAACACCATTGGATCAGTTGTGGTCATGTAACATTCGGCATTATGTACTACATGTATTGCAAGGCATCATTCGTTTAGCAAGTTATTATTTATTATAAATGTTTGCTCGTCTTGCAGGACACTTGCAGAACAGGTTACTTCCAATCTAAGATTTTACCGTATTAGTTTTCCTTATATTCTCTTATATATATATTTCTTATATTTTTTTATATTCACTCATTTATAAGTGCTTTCTTGCCTATAACTCTCATGCTTCTTCTTAAGAAGTAGAAATATTCACCAGATCCAAACCAGACCTATTTGCCTAGATTCCTGTGTGTCTTTTTTAAAATTTTTAAATGTTTTTATTTATTTATTTATTATTTATTTTAAGAGAGAGAGAGAGACAGCGTGAGTAGGGAGTGTCAGAGAGAGAGGGAGACACACAATCTGAAGACAGGCTCCAGGCTCTGAGCTAGCTGTCAGCACAGAGCCTGACGTGGGGCTCAAACCCATGAACTGCAAGATCATGACCTGAGCCAAAGCTGGACACTCAACTGACTGAGCCACCCAGGCCTGCCTTGTGTGTCTTTTTTTAATATGTTCTACGAAATACTCTCCCAGTAGTTTTGCTAAACCTAATAATTTCTGAATGCTATGCTTTTTTTCATAATTGCCATTATTTCCAAATACTATATTTCCTTCTGGTATGTGCAAGTTTAGTTGATAGTTGTTTTGTATATTTAGTTTTGTAGTATTGGCTTTACTTAAACATGCTCTCCTGCTACCTATACTCAATTTCTAATATGCCTAGTCCCAAACCTAAACCTCATATATCATAGCAATGAATTTATAAAATGTTTGCCAATTTTTAGGAGATTAAAATAAAGTATCGAAGAAGACTAAGAATTCAACAGGGAGTCATCCTTGTTTATTATTTCAGGATTGCTTCTTTGTTCATTCAAAGCTAAATAATGACACATTTAGTTAAGTTACTAATATTTATTGATTTTACCTAATGACGTAAGCAATGAAAGCCAAGTGATATTTTAGATTTTTTAAATTATACATAGGAGCAAGAATTTTATATAAAATTTAATTACAAATTTAGACTCCCTCAAAAGATAGGAACTTTAAAATATATTATTTTCTCTGAATTATAATTTTTCTTTCTAGCCTTTTAAAAACAAGTCTATTTTGTCAATTTTATTGGAGAATAATATTCATATGTGAACATACAAAAATCAAAACAGTAGAATGTGTATGCTTTGTAAAAGCATCTAGGATTTCCTTTTACTAAAACAAAACAAAAAATTATTTGAAATCCAGAAGTCCACCTTGAGCTCATTTCCATTCTCCACAATCTTGTTTCTAACACTGTAGATTATTTTGAACTTTATGCAAGTGGAATTAAATAGTATATACTTTTGCTACTGGTTATTTTCATGTAACATGTTTGTGAATGTCATCATACCATGGTGCTAAAATTTTGTGCTCTGTATAACATTCTGCTTTATTCACATATTACAACATACTTGTTTGTTCCAGGATTCATGAACTTATATTTTATTTTTGTTCATAATTAAAATTAAAAATAATTACTAGTACATGTCTTTTGATGTGAGCTAGGGGTCAAGATTCTTGTTGTTTTTAAAAAAATTTTTTTTAATGTTTTTTATTTATTTTTGATACAGAGAGAGACACAGCATGAGAGGAGGAGGGACAGAGAGAGAAGGAGACACAGAATCAGAAGCAGGCTCCAGGCTCTGAGCTAGCCATCAGCACAGAGCCTGACGTGGGGCTTGAACCCACGAACGTGAGATCTGACCTGAGTTGAAGTCAGAGGCTCAACTGACTGAGCCACCCAGGCGCCCCTTAAAAAATTTTTTTTAACATTTATTTATTTTTGAGAGACAGAGAGAGACAGTGTGATCAGGGGAGGGGCAGAAAGAGAGAGGGAGACACAGAATCTGAAGCAGGCTCCAGGCTCTGAGCTAGCTGACCACACAGAGCTCGATGCGGGGCTCGAACCCACAAACTGTGAGATTATGACCTGAGTCAAAGTTGGACACTTAACCGACTGAGCCACCCAGGGGCGCCACGATTTTTGCTTTTTAGTTTGTTTTCAAATGAATATCCAATATACCCAGAACAACTGCACTTTACTACAGTATCACTTTGTAATCAATCAGGTGACAGGACTGAATCTGGGCTTTCATTTCCAGACCTTCATCTATTTTTTTTATCCTTGTGTTGATACCACAATGTTTAATTTATATCACTAAATAAGTCTTAATAGAATTAAATTGACCTTCTAATCATGTTTTTTTCTTTGAAATTACCTGTACTTCTATTAAATAATAGATTCATCTTATCAATTTTCTAAATGTTTATTTATTTTAAGAGAGAGAGGATGAGGAAGGACAAAGAGAGAGGGAAAAGGAGAGAATCCCAAGCAGTCTACACACTGTCATTGCATAGTCCATCACAGAGCCCAGTCCCACAAATGTAAGATCATGATCTGAGCTGAAATCAAGAGTCAGCCACTTAACTAACTGAGCCACCAGGCGCCCCTCAATTTTTAAAGAAGTCTTCTGATATTTTGTCTAGAACTGCATCTACTAGGTATACCAATTTGGAAATAATTGATACTTTTACAATATTTAGTTTTGCAATTCATGGACATGACGTACTATTCCATTTATTTATGGCTTCTTCATTATATTTCTATAATACATTATTTTAGAGTAGAGATCATACACATTTATAAAAGTCTAATTTATAACTATTTTATGTTATTTTAAGCAATGTATTTGTCTTATCTACATATAATGACAGTTTTATTTTGTTATTTCTGACTCTTAATGCCTTTTAACTTGTTTATTAATTTTACTTTTCTTCATTGCACCTTTTAGAGTTTCTGGCACAATATTGGGTAGAAGTGATGATTAAGGGCATGATTATTCCATTTCTAATATCAGGGGGTTTATTAGTCAGTGTTTTCCAGAGAACCAGAACTGATGGGATATATATGAGGAGTATTTTTATAGACGTGGCTCACATGGTTATGGAATCTGAGAGGTCCTGGGACATACCATGTGCAAACTGGAGAACCAAGAAAACCAGTGTGTAGTAAAGTCAGAGTACAAAGGTCAGCCCGGAACCCACACTTGGGGCCATCAGAAGGCCAATGATATAAATCCCAATCTGAGTTCAAAAGCTCTAACGTCCAAAGGCAAGAGAAGATGGATGTCTCAACTCAAATAGAGAAATCAAGTTCACCCTTCCTTGACATTTTGGTTCTATTCATGCCCCAGTGGATTGGATTATGTCCATTAGTATTAATAAGGCTGATTTTTTTTTTTTACTCAGCCTACTATCTAAATGCTAATCTCTACTGGAGGTACCCTTACAGACACACTCAGAGCACTGTTTTACCAGCTATCTGGGTATCCTTTAGTCTAGTTAAGTTGTCACATAGACAACACATATGTTAACCATCATACAAAGAACACTACACTTAATTCATTATTTAATATTAGTTTGTTCTAACATTTTGTAGATAGTATTTATACAATTAAAATATGTTTACTTGCTCCAAATTGACTCCCCCAAATCCACATCTACTTATGCTTTTGAATAATTCTCGTTCTTTGAGTATCGAATGGGCTTATTGACTCATTTCTAAATGATAGAATAAGGCAGAAGTGACTTGGAGAGTAGGTCGTAAAAGGTCAAAGACCAGAGGAGGGCACCTTCCGTGTTGTGAGAGATCCATATGTTGAGAACCTGAGGTCTGCAGACAACAACCAGCAAGGAACTAAGACCTGCCAAAATCCTTGCGAGTGATCTCAGAGGAGGATGCTTCAGCCGCAGTTAAGCCTTGAGATGACTGGCATTGCCAAACAGCTTGACGCCAACCTATGAGAGACCTGGGGCCAACATCACCAGCAGAGCTTCCTTTCAATTCCTGACCCTTAGAAACTATGTAAGATAATGAATCTTTGTTGTTTTATGTTGGAAGTTTGGGAGGAATTTGTAAGGGAGCAATAGATAACTAATATAAGGAAATTGCCTCTTTCCTACTTTTCTAAGATCTTTAATTATAAGTGATTTTTCAGCTTCTCCCCCCACCATCTATTGAATTAGAAGTTTACTATTTGTGTTTAAAGAATTTCACATATGGAATATAAGAATGGAAGAGTGAATAATTAGGTGTGAATATTGAAAGATTTTTTCATTTTATTTTTATGATAAATAATTTTTGTCTTTTAAAATTATTTTTATTTGTTTTAAGTTCATAAATATAGAGAGTGAGCAAGGGAGGGATGGAGAGAAAAGGAGAGAGAGAGAACCAAGCAGGCTCCACACTGTGATTACAGAGCCTGAAATGGGGATTGAACTCACAAATCATGAGATCATGACCGGAGCTGAAACCAAGAGTCTATGCTTAACTGACTGAGCCACCCAGGTGCCCTAATGATCTTTGTCTTAATGATTGCAAATGTGAATAAGAGTAATAAGGCATATTATATCTCATAATATTGTCTATATGTTAACATTGTCTCCATGGTTTTTGTCATTTAAAAACAAACTAAAACATTGTAGATAATAATGGTATATATTCTAAAAGCTTAGTAATACAAAGTTAATTGTTACGTTGAAACTTTCCAGAAAACATCAATAAACTAATACATTGTCTTTTTCAGCACTGAGGTGGTAGTACATTTTGCTTGCCAGTAGGAAATAGATTGCTTTGAGACAGTGGGTGTGTTCTTTATTGCATAGAGAACATATTTTCAAACTTATTTGCAACGTTCGAATTCTATTTAATCATTTTTTAAAAACCCTTTAATCCTTCTTTTAGAATGAATCCATCCCTTCGGTTAACTGTGTTCACATAATCTGTCATAATAACATTTCCCTTTCATCTATTTGTGTATTGTTATATGTATATTAATCTGATTTTAAGCTAGATAGTTTAAAACTTAGGACTGGTTCCATATAGTGTGCATCCGTATTTCTCAGAGCTCCACAGAAACAAAGAAGAGAAGTGGTGGTTGGCTGGGAATCGGAGTAGAGAAATGGAGTGGTTCAATGGATATAAAATTTCTGTATTGCTGGATGAATATCTCCTAGAGATCTGTTTTACAACATGGTGCTTGTAGTTAACAATACTGTACTGTAAACTTTAACATTTGCTGAGAATAGATTTCATGTTGTGCATTCTTGTCACACATACACATTCACACATACACACACAAGACAAAAAACAAAGAAGCAGAGGAAAACTTTTGGTACTGAGGATATATTGATTATTTTGGTTGTGGTATTGATATCGGGGTATATACATACGTCCAAACTCATCAAATTGTATTCATTAATTATGTGCAGGGTTTTGTATTTCAATGATCTCACTAATACTGTCATAAAATATTCCGTGGGGGTCTCAAGGAATTTAATAAATAACTGCTGATGTGATACAAATAAACATGGAAAATCCTGAATGGTTAAATGTAAATATTAGCTAACTGAACCTACTAATTAAAAAAGTAAGTAGGATAGCCATTTCTTTAATCTCCAGTACCAGCAAATTTGTAACTATGTTTTCATACACACACAAACGGAACATTCTTCCTGATATGATAAGTTCGCGTTTTAAATTCTGTAATGAGGTTTCCTGTCTCACATTCAGGTCCTTCAGCCATTTTGAGTTAATTTTTGTGGATGGTGTAAGAAAGTGGTCTAGTTTCATTCTTCTGCATGTTGTTGTCCAGTTCTCCCAGCACCACCTGCTAAAGAGGCAGTCTTTTTTCCATCACATACTCTTTCCTACTTTGTCAAAAATTAATTGGCCATACATTTGTGGGCCCAATTCTGGGTTCTTTATTCTATTCAATTGGTCTGTGTCTGTTTTTGTGCCAATACCATACTGTCTTGACAATGACAGCTTTGTAGTAGAGGCTAAAGTCTGGGATTGTAATGCCTCCTGTTTTGGTTTTCTTCTTTAATATAACTTTGGCTATTCGGGGTCTTTTATGGTTCCTTATGAATTTGAGGATAGTTTGTTCTAGCTTTGAGAAGAATGTTGGTGCAATTTTGATGGGGATTGCATTGAATGTGTAGATTGCTTTGGGTAGTGAGATAGGAAACCATCAAAACCCTCGAGGAGAAAGTAGGGAAAAAACCTCCTAGACCTCCACTGCAGCAATCTCCTACTCGACACATCCCCAAAGGCAAGGAAAATGAAAGCAAAACTGAACTCTTGCGACTTCATCAAGATAAAAAGCTTCTGCACTGCAAAGGAAACAATCAAGAAAACTAATAGGCAACCGACAGAATGGGAAAAGATAGTTGCAAATGACATATCAGATAAAGGGCTAGTATCTAAAATATACAAGGAACTCACCAAACTTCACACCCACAAAACAAATAACCCAGTGAAGAAATGGGCAGAGGACATAAACAGACACTTCTCCAAAGAGGACATCCAGATGGCCTACAGGCACATGAAATGATGCTCAACATCACTCATCATCAGGGAAACACAAATCAAAACCACACTGAGATACCACCTCACACCAGTCAGAATGGCTAAAATGAACAAATCAAGAGACTATGGATGTTGGCGAGGGTGTGGAGAGACCAGCACCCTCCTACACTGTTGGTGGGAATGTAAACTGGTGCAGCCGTTCTGGAAAACAGTGTGGAGGTTCCTCAAAAAACTATCCATAGAACTCCCTTATGACCTAGCAATAGCCCTCCTGGGGATTTACCCAAGAGATACAGAAATGCTGATGCATAAGAGCACATGTACCCCAATGTTCATAGCAGCAATGTCAACAATAGCCAAAACATGGAAAAAGCCTAAATGTCCATCACCTGATGAGTGGATCAAGAAGATGTGGTATATATACACAATGGAGTACTACATGGCAATGAGAAAGAATGAAATCTGGCCATTTGTAGGAAAGTGGATGGACCTTGAGGGTGTCATGTTAAGCGAAATAAGTCAGGCAGAGAAGGACAAAAAACATATGTTTGCACTCATAGGTCTAACAGGAAATTTTCAGAATGATCTAGCTTCAAGAAAAGCAAGCAGTTAGTAGTCTTAAGAAAAATTAATTCAGTATCTAATGGATAATTGATACCTGTCACAACACAGCATTTTATATACTGTTAAGTGAAACTGCAATACAATCTAAGTTTATTTTGGGAGTGTTTGCTGTATAATTGGATTTAATGAAATGTTTAGAGGTGCAGTAGGCATGACTTTGAGTAGATAATGAAAGAAAATGCAAAATACTTATTGATTCATGATGTGGTTTCATCTCAGCTTGGGCAAACCATGCAGTATTTAATACATAGTAGCCAAATATTTACTATTGAAGCTTGAAAAGATGTGAGTTCTTTGTGTGCAATCTTTCATTTATGTATGTGAGAGGGTTGGTTTTTTTTTTTTTTTATATTTTTACATTGTAGTGCTTGTTTTGCTTGTTGGTGGTGTTTGCTTATTTAATACATTCCATCAAGGACAGAAATTACATGCTGTTTTTTTTCCCCCTAGGAAGTGTGTCTTGGGTTTTTCCCTTATTATTTTCTTTACTTTTTTTTTACTCTTCTTTTTTTGGTGGTGGTGGTGGTTATGTTTAAATGAAGTTGCTTTTACAACACCAAAGACTTAATCATCCATTTCCTATATAAAAGGTAGCTACTTTTTTGCATGGACCTCAAGTATATTGTAGTATAGAGGTGGAATTTAAGGAAAGGTATTAAGCAGGCTGTGTTTTAGCTTATGGGCAAATAATAAATTGTATTATTTATCTTGAATGTATCATAGATAAGCTGCTATATAAAGATTGTCACTTCAGATAGCTGTGAAATTAGGTGATTAACTAGTTGTTACTTAACCTTCTAATTTCTGTATAAGTCTAATTACATGAAATAGAAGTTGGGGTTTTGATTTATTACTTTGCTTTTCTGTTTGGAGCGTCATTGTAACTACTGTATTGTAAATGATGGAAAATAATTGCATATGTTAAAAAATAAATTGTGTTATATTCAAATAAAAATAAATTCTGTAATGAGTACAGCTGGATATAGTCTTAATTTTTAATTTTAATATGTAGCTTTTTATTGCATCTGTTTATATGTTAAATATTAAGAATTATGGATTTTAATAATGTTGTTTAAATATCAACTTTCCAACTAAGGAAATGACTGATATTATTGGTTGTCACTGCTACTGAACCTGTGGGTAATACTTTTTTTTAAATAAAGCTATTTTCTGAACAGTATTTATAAAGCAAACACATATAAAAAGAAATTGAACCACCATAACTCAATAAGAAAAACACTGATGACCACTTTAATAGAAAAATAAATAAAAGTAAGTACAAATCATCCAAAAAAAAAAAAAGAGGAAATTAAAGCTTCTCATAAGAACGTGAAGATATCCAACCTCAATTACAAAAATTATAGCATTTACTTTAGGACTGAATTGTAGAAAAAGATTATAAGTACAATGAGTAAATTATTACTGCAGACTGGAGAAGGAGACACATGTTATCTATTGATGGAACAATTATAGAAGTGTTCCCTTTGGTTACTTAGGAGACTGAAAATCTACATAATGAACCTGTGGATCTGACTAAGAAGAATTTTAGGCAGAATTTTGAAGAGGTAATTGGCTTCTCTTATTGGTGAGTGATAAAATATTGCAAAACAAATATGAGATAAAAATTAACTCTCATTGTCAAGAAAATTTTCAATAACTGAATTGAAAAATAAAACGGTTTCTCATTTCCAACATTTCTAGCTAGCAACAATTTATCAAAGTAATAACAGCCTCAGGACTGTCAAATCTAGGCTGCTCTAAGACCTCAGAAATTTCAAGATGGTGTTACTAAGACCCTCTCATCAATAAATTACTTAGTGGACAGGACAAATAATTGAATAAAGAGTTTTAACATCTGTATTTATTTATCTTGAAGGCATTCAGGAAGTCTTTGGAACATAAATCATATTTATTATTGCTCATAGCAATGACTGTGCCTGTTTCTCATACCTCGTTTTCCTCCTTGGGGTGACATTATGAGAGTAGACAGACCCAACTTGTGCAGAGGAGCTCCATGAGCCTCCTTCCATGAAGAAGTCTGAGATTATGGATTTCAAAGCTGACACAAGAATTTTTGCAAGGCAGCTCTTGCCCTCCTGAGAAAGGAAGAAAGTCCTTATCTTATAAGGGTATTCTCCCTGGGAAAAAAGGGACGCTCTCTAAATGTTTAGAACACTTTTAAAAGGAAACAAATAAATGGCTCTGGGAAAGATAACCTTGTAAATCTCAACAGGTCTCCAACTTGCAAGGCACGCTTACTATTCAAATATCCTTTAACCCAAGTTGTTAGGAGTTTTTTTTTTAATGCAGAAAGCCCTGAGCATTAAGAAACATGAAGAGAGTCGGGTGCCTGGGTGACTCAGTTAAGCATCTGATTTTGGTTTAGGTCTTGTGGTTTGTGAGTTTGACCCCACGGCAGGCTCTGTGCCTGCTTCGAATACTGTGTCTCTCTTTCTCTCTGTCCCTCCCCCACTCATGCTCTGTCTTTCTCTGTCTCTCAAAAATAAATACACATTAAAAATTTTAAATAAGAAACATGAAAAGATTGTTTCTGAAGTTTTGCTCTTTGTTTCTCATGGTATGGCTTATATCAGATTTTACATTTATAAGCCACTCCATTGGCCATTCTGATTGCTCTTACTGATAGGTGTTAGGACCAATATTTTTGGTTTGTCTTACCTGGCACTTATCAAGGCCATTAGCAGCAAGACTCAAAGTAGTAGTGTGAGGTGACCCAGAAGTGTTGATTTCAGCCATGCCTGCCAGGACTCTCAGATTCAGCCAGCTAAAAAAATTCCATTAACGTTTAGAATCTACCTTAGAAAGCCAGGTGACCTGACCTGTCCCCCTGGCACAAGACATTAATCCCAGTACAGCAGGAAATACAAGTCAAAACTACAATGAGATATCACATCACACCTACCAGAATGGCTAAAAATAGCAACATGGAAACAATAGAGGTTGACAAGGCTGTGGAGAAAGGGGAACCCTCTTCCTTGGTGGGAATGAAAATTGGTGCAGCCACTCTGGAAAACAGTAGGGAGGTGTCTCAAGAAGTTAAAAATAAAACTACCCTACATTCCAGCAATTGCAGTACTAGGTATTTGCTCAAAAAATACAAAAATACTGATTTGAAGGGGTATGTGCACCTTAATGTTTATATGTTTATAGCAGCATTATCAACAATAGCCAAGTTATGGTAAGGGTCCAAATGTCCACTGGCTAATGAATGGATAAAGAAAAAGTGATTGATTATCTCTATCATTTATCTATCTATCTATCTATCTACCTATCTGCAATGGGATATTACTCACCCATAACAAGGAATGAAATCTAGCAACTTGCAATGATGTAGAAGGGGCTAGAGTGAATTATGCTAAGCTAAGTAAGTCAGTCAGAGAAAAACAAATACCATATGATTTCACTCATATGTGGAATTTAAGAAACAAAACCAATGAAAATAAGGGAAGGGGGAGAGAAAAGAGAGAGAGAGGCAGACCTAACAGACTCTTAACTATAGAAAACAAACTGAGGGTTGCTAGAGGGGTAGGTGGAGGGTATGGGTTAAACGGGTGATGGGCTTTAAGGAGGACACTTGTGATGAGCACTGGGTGTTGCATGTAAGTGATGAATCAGTAAGTTCTACATCTCAACTAATATTGTACTGTACACTAACTGACAAATTTAAATAAGACATGAAACTAAAAACAAAGCAAAGACAGAAAGAGATTTGAATAATTCTCAGACTTCACCTTGGCCTACAAAGAGCAAATCTAGAGCATTTCTACCATTTATAACAAACCAGAGTTGGAGCTGACCTGAATGCCTTCAAGGGCAGAGGTACTATCATTTATCACTTCAGTTAACGTTACAGACAAATTTAATATCACTCTTTCTAATGAAATAACTCCTGCAAAGGTAAAACTGCCCACAGAGCATGCACCTGAAATATTTTCTTAAAAACTTGAATGTTTCTGATAACTACTCATAGTTACAAATCATAGCTAATTCTGAAGACTGTAGTTTCAGCTCAACTAAACATTTCTGACACAGACCCATGACTTAGAGGAACCTCTGAATTAGAGGTCCCTGAATAGCCAGAGGCTCTAGTTTTGCTTCAGCTACTGAAGTGGGATATAAAGTGGGATTTAAAAGATCAAGGCCACTTCTTTCCTTTCTTTTTTTAAAAAAAATATTTATTTATTTTTTGAGAGAAGAGACAGAGACAGACCTCAAACAAGGGAGCGGGGGTAGAAGAGAGAGAGGGAGACACAGAATCTGAAGCAGGCTCCAAGCCTCAAGTTTGTTTAGTCACAGAGCCTGACATGGGGCTCGAACTCATGGACTGTGAGATCATGATCTGAGCCAAATACCATACTTAACCGACTGACCCATCTACCCACACAGGGCCACTTTCTCATGTAAAGAGAAGCTCATTCCTGCCATGGATGAGCTGTATTCCTTCATATACTAACTCCTTTGACAAGCAAAGCACTTTTTTTTTTCTATTTCCCTTGTCAGCCCTAGAGTCCACCCAAAAATAGCTGTTCATACTGGAGAGTCACCAGGCCTGTTTAAGTCAAGCGTTCCATTCCAGCAAAAGATCAGCAGTAAGTGTTTCAAAAAGAGCAGAGCTAGCAGCCAGGCCAACACTCCAAATAGGTGCCTCTGGCTGAGGGCTGTTTTCCTCTGTATGCTGTCTTTCTTTACATACCATTTTTCTTTTGGTGGTCAAAAGTCAGAAAGACAGCAGTTTTTCTCTGATTAGGGGACTTCAAAGGTTAGAGGTATCTGTGTTGTATCCAAACACCCACTGGTGGCAAACAGTAGGGGAGTTCAGCTCAAAAGCATATAAACTTTTCTATCTGCAGATTTGCCCACGTGGGATGATCCGCCCAGGTATTGTGAGTTGGGGAATTACAAGCGTACTTCAATTTCTACCAAGAATTTATATACAGAAAAAACAGAACAACACAAAATTCTTTTAACCTCATTTGTCTTCTGCAATACACATTTGCTCAGTACACATCTGCCCTAGCTCTTTAGTCAGCATTCAAAGATCAAAATCACAGCTGCCTGATACCTCTGAGCGGGGAGTCTGGGAATCCTGGGGTGAGGCTTCAGCAGAGGTTAGGGGACAAGGATGACATGGTAAGATAGCATCTTTTTTTTTCTTTTTTCCTAAAGAAAAAAGAACCAAAAAGGTTTCTACTCCCATGATTCATTACTTCATCTGGATACTCCTCACAGTGCAGGATGTGCTCAGGGCTCAAGTGATCACTCTTCTTTCCCTTCCACATGCTGCCAAGGTCTTGCCCTCCATTGGTATATGTATCCATAAAACTGTAACTTCAAATATCTTCAACTCTTTGGTTAAAATATCTAGCCTCCTTGATATTTTTCAGCATATTCAGAAAGTATGAATTGAGACAGGTTGACCTCAGCCCCCTCCTGAATCCCCAAGTCAGCTGAAGTCAAGGCAGATGGGGAATGAGAAATTTAATGGGACCAGAAAAGAGCTCCGTATGCTGGTAGGCATGACACATGCTCATGGATTCAGAAGCACAGAGATGGCTCTGCCCAAGGCTTTACTCAGTTTTGAACACTAATTAAAACTTTCTTCCTCTCTTTTGGAGGAGAAAGCAATATGTACACCTAAGATGGTTAGCCCACTCAAGACACAACTTTGGGGATTCCTGGACCCTTCATTATTGGTGCAAAAAAAAACACTATCTTATAGTGGTCTCATCACTTCAGAAGTTCTATGTTGGCTTTGGGAACTACTACATTCTTTCCCTTCCCTTCAAAAGGAGGAAACAAAAACAAAAGCACCATCTGGGTTGCTTATTTCAGCTTCACAAGCCAGTACATGGCTGACAACCATTTTCCCTATTCCTTAACAGGCAACAAAGTGCAAAAACTGTTTGATCATCATATCCACTACCAATTTTCATCTCCACAGGCCTGTGAAACACTTTTTTCTTCTGGAAAATTATGCTTCCCATTCTTATCAAGTATTAACATTGGTGTTTAATATCTATACTTATTTTATTCTGAATCTGAATACATATACATTATTGATAATTTAAAAAGCAGAAATTAAAATATATTGTAAAATATCTTATTTTAATGTTTTTATAGCTAATGTTAAAAAATAATCATGGAGGAATTTTTTGAGGGAATTGAGCAGAGTAATTCTATTTTCTGATACTTTTATAATTACAAACTTTTATACTTAAAAAAAAAACTAAGAAATTCCGGCAAAGAAAGGAAAAGAAAAATGGATTGATTGCAAGGTCCTACTTTAAGCTACACTGTTTCACTATATATGTTTTTAACTCTTTATTGAGAGAGAGAGAGAATCACAAGCAGGATCCACACTGTCAGTACAGAGACTGACATGGGGCTCAACAGTGAGATTGTAACTTGAGTGGAGATCCAGAGTCAGATGCTTAACTGAGTGAGCCACCCAGGTGCCCCTGTTTCACTATATTTATTATTATTTTTCATAATCCTGAAACTAGCTGCATACAATGTGTTCTATAATCACACTCTTAGAAAGTAAGTACCAGCTTGGTTAGGATGCTGTGACATAGCCTATTCAACTCTCCTCGATGTCACAGACTCTCATACTGCAAGATTCTTATTAGCCCAATTCCTTGTTCTTCATCCCATTACATGTGATGATGCTAACCATCCCACCCCAAGGATATGGGTTACTTCACTCAACAAATATTTGGTGAACACTGACAGGTTGCCATCCACTTTGCAAATTGCTAAAATACAACAGCAAAGAAGGTAGCTATCTATGACATTAAAATGGTAGACAGAATAATGGTCCTACAAAGATGTCCATGTTCTAATCTTCAGGAACTGTGAATAAGTCACCTTATAAGGTAAAAGATATGATTCACTTAAGGATCTTGAGATAGGGAGATTCCCTTGAATTATCTGGGTGGACAAAATTCAATCTCAAGAGTACTTATAGCAAAGAGGCAAAACGATCAGAATCAGAGAAAAATGTTAAGATGGGGCCATGGGGTGGAGAGATGTACTTTGAAGGTGGAGGACAAGGTCATGAACCAAGCAATGCAAACAGTTGCTAGAAGCTGAAAAAACAAAGAAACGGAATCTCCCTTTAAGCCTCCAGAAGACTTAAAGAGACAACCCTGGAGACGCCTCAATTTTAGACTTCTGACCTGTATAACAGTAAGAGAATACAGTGTTGTTTTAAGACACTGAGATTTTGGTAACTTATTACATCAATAATAGGAAACTAATGCAGTTAGTTTGGAAGGACTTGCCAATTTGTTAAGAAACAAACTATACTTTTTTGATCTACTTGAAATGATGACTGTATTTAATTTTATTTAAGTCGTCATTAAATTTCTCAGAAACAATTGTTTATTTTAGAGAATTTGGGTTTAAGTTCTATTATCTGCTCCAAGCGACCATTCCAAAACAGAAATCAAAGAGCAGAACATATTCTGCTCAAATATAAAAAAATGGTTTAGAGTCTATAGCATTAGTTCTACCAGCATACAAAATGTACATTAGTAATATAATTTAAATTTTTACTGTGACCAATAGGCTACACAATACATTATAAGTCATTATTGGCTGTTTTATTAATGTATTTTATTCTGAGTGGAATGGAGGTGATAAAACACTGAATTTCCACTAGTGCAAAACACATCAGAGTAATTTCTCTTAAATCTTCTCTTTGTTCTAAGGGAGTCTGGAAAAGAAACCATATGCTAAGTATTATAACCATGTGCAAGCTTTTTTCTTGCCTAACTAAGACATTATTAAGTAAAATATTAAATATTTTGTTCTAGATAGAGTAAGTCTGATTGCAGTGCTTTCGGTGACCAGTTACCATGGGTATATTTCCCAGTTTCTTGTAATCAAGATTTAGAATGATTCACAAATCATGCTTCATTGGCTAGTTGGTTCAAACATGGAATGAAGCACATTGGCAGTGTTTGGGGCTGGAGAAGAATCAGGTCATCAGTACATCAATTTTTGCTTGGATCTGTTTGGTTTTGGCTATGATTTGGGCATTTTTATTAGCCCATAACTTTCCTTATTATTGGCTCTTTATCAGAGTGTTTTAAACCTCTCATGCAAACAGAAGCCTGGCAAGTCTACTCTATTTGTCCCTGGAATACATGTTGCCATGTCTAATCATTAGTGAATAGAGCTATAGTCTCCAGAGATACACCCTGGAAGTCTGCAGATGTATTTGTTCAGCTAATACAACATAAACAAATTAGACTTAATAATTTAAGATGGACACACACTCTTAATTTGTTACTTTTTTATACTAGTCCTTGTGTGTGACACCCTGCTGTCTCCATCACAGAGATGTGTATTTTTACAACCTTTGGGCTATTTTTTTCTGCCAATTAAGTATAGCTCTTCTTCCTATTATATTATGTGGTCAAAGCATTGCAAGAGTAGGAAGTTGTCATTTACATTTTTTGTTTCCTTCACTTCACCATATCTCCCTCTCCCACTGCTTTAAATAATGTTCATTAAAAATTTATTAGATGATAGATGTCCATATTGATTTATCTTTGTCTCTAAAATATCCTAACTACAGAAAAGCAAATGAAAATTGATGTGAACAGAAAGATCCTGTCAAATTCCTTCTAGCAAGTTAGAGCATGGATTCACAGACAGTGTTTTTGTGTCTTGAAAGTTTTCTTGAAATAACACCTGACTTTCCATTTGTGAGCATGTATCTTCTATTTAAAGATTTCATAGGTATTTTCACATTATTAGACATGAGAACTAATTTTAATATGCTTAAAAAATGGCTATCAGATGCAATTTCTATTTAACATATTAGAAATGTTAGTTTGTTGTTTCTAAGTTTTATAAGGTTAACAGAATATTTACTAAAGCTATGAAAGCTCAGAATTATAATAGAATAAAAATTACGAAACTACCACAGAATATATGATTTATTAAAAACAACCTTAGGCAGACATACATAGACAAATAAATAAAATAGCATAATTTCTGCATACTTTAATATTCAGAAGTCTTCTAGACCTGTATACAAATGAAATAGTAATATCTATATCAAATTCTATTTCTGGTCTTGACTATAGTACTCAGTTTCCAATTTATATTATTATTTTTGTTATTTAGGATTTTAATGTCTTATATTTATCATCTTCATCTTTTTTTACCACCTTAGTTGGAAAATGTGGCTTAGGTATAAAGATATGGGCCACATATTATAAGATTAACTAGTTTATGTGTTAAATAGAAATTATTCACTGTAAAGTTATGAAGTCATTTTATGATTTTATATCCTCTTAGATTATTATACTATTTCTAAAAGCCGTTAAGTCTTTCATAATGTGAAGTAATGACCACTTGCTCCTGCACTTGCATTCCTGTCTTGGTGCCCCCATTGGCTTTTAGACACACTTTTTCCAGGCTTTGCACATTTTATTTTGACTGCATATGTTTCCTCTTCATCTTTGTCATAAGCTAGAGATCAAATACTATTCATTACTCATCTTTGGATCACCAGGTCCCAACAAAACAATGGTGTAGGAACAAACACATGAATATGAGAGTTAAGTGGGGCTTATTGTTTAACTGAGTTGGGCTCTGTTTGAGTTATAGCAACTCTGTGAGATCTAGACTGTGTGAAATGAACTCTCCTCTCATGAGAAATGTAAAGATATAACCTGTGACATATTTCCAATGAGTTCTATTAGAGGAGCTACTTATGCTCAATTACTGATATTTTCTTCCATGTTGAAGAATGACTATTCTCTGCTCCTCACGTCTCACTCAGTCTTCCCTCAGGGGAAGTAACATGATTGTTGTGTTATTTTGAGTTTGGTACAGAGAACCAGGTATCTTCAGTTACTACATTCTGTGAAGCTTCCCGCTTGCAGAGAGCAGGTCCTCTGATTTGCTCCCAACCAAAAGAGGCTTAGAAGTCAAGGCTCTGCCTAATTGGGAGATGCCTGGAGGTTCTCAGCACGTCCATGTCTGGGTGGGTTGTCTGTCTAATTCTGCGGTTCACTATTAGAAGTCCATAATTGCTTCATATCCAAGCAGTATTAAATGTGCTGTTTTGATCTCATTTTTGCTATGTTCTACTGTGTTTTAGATATTATAGAGACAGACCCTCAGCAGGGAGAGCCTGCATCTTGTGGAAGATAAGTTCAGATCAGAGATGAAGTGTTAGTAACTTGTGTATCGATCAAGGAACTTTGAGACTTAAGAGAAGAACTACATGGATCAAAATGATTTGGCTTGAGTGAGGCTCTGGTGCTTCCAGGGAATGGACTAAGTGTTGGTGGCACTGAGCTAAGCAAGGCAATGGGGCTGGTTGTTTTAGTTAGAGGAGCAGTAGTTGTTTTTCCTGGAAAGTTTATAGTGGCCTATATTGCGACATGTGATGATCTCCGTCACATGGTTGGCTTTTAACTGCTACAGTCTTACATTTTGGACTTTAAACAAGTGGATCACATGGAACTTTGTCAGCTCCTTAAATTTTATGGTACTTTTTATATGGGTTATTGTTCATTTTTATAAAGAGAATTCCACATTAGGATTAAGTTAAATGAAAAAAAAGGTCAAAACACAGGCTTGGGGCCTTATGATGTAAGCTATTCTTTTAGATTAATCTTAAACTGAACAAGCTTAGTCTGGACCACAAAGTGAATTTGGCGTAGAAATCATTCGATGCACACTGCAAAAATAATCTACTGCTCTTCTCTGGTATTAACCAAATCTGCAGGGTGGGATATCAAATATCTTAGCATCCAACTTCTACCTGAGCTACAGAGCACTGGTGACCGTCTAGATCCAAATTGTTTAGATGTTTTTGACATATTGTGTACTACATTTAGGGACAAGAGTGAGTACTGTGTAAGATAATGTTGGATTTCTGTGGCTTGTTCATAGGCTGAAGTTTCACCCTTTATGACATGACTTATTAAGTAATTAATTGAGATTTAAATTGACTATCCAATATAGGACCATGGGTTTGGAGTTTAAAGACTCAAATTAAACTGTTTTGAGAAGTAAATGGTGGAGGGATGTTGGTTTTCTTTATGACTCTGTGGAATAAGCTTCAAAAGCATCAATAGAAGAATTCAAAAACTTTCAAGAAACCCCTGAGGATAATTCTTAAGATAAAACAATTAGTAAGATTACATAAGACTTGAGTGCCAGACACACCAGGCTCAAGTTGAAAATGCAAGGTAAGAATTTTGAATATACAGAAAAACAAATGAAATATACTTAAGTTAAGGGCCAGTGACTGGAACTGTCTCCATATTAAATTACTGTGTTTTAAAATAAGGCAGAAATGGCTCTCAAGTGTTCTCTGAGTGTGGTTTTCACCTCTACACACACCACACACAAACACACACACACTCAACTATCATAACTGTGGATTCTGGTTAAGCAGCATTGATTGACAGCATACTAACGAAGCTAAAATCACTGAGCATCGGATCTTAGCAACACAGTATGGGATAAAAATGTTAGTAAAACAACTGCACTAGGCCCTGGAGATTGGTTTGTTTTCTAAATTCAATGCATATAATGGCTGTTTCATAATAGTCTTGTGTGTTCTTAAATAGTGAGTATATGAGAGACTTACCATTGGCCTAACATTATTTTTGAAGCTCAAAATGAACTACATTCATATCATTGAGAAATAGTTTAGGCAGTAGTCGCACAAAAAGAACAAAAATAAAATATACCTAAGCATTGATAATATTTCTAGAAGTCAAATAATGAAGTCAAATAATTTATTAATAAATTAGGTAGATTGTATTTTGGGCTTAAGATTTTTTTTTCAAATCAATATCAAAGAAGAATTTGTCTTTGGACTTAAATTCATTTAGGCTTTAACTCTCAAGAGAATTTAATTTGTGACTTTAATTTCCCCACAAGAGTTTGATAATAGGAGGCATTTAATTCAAATGTGGGATAATATTTTTTGATGTATCATATTATTTTGTGAAGTCATTTGATCTCATTGAAAAGTTTCTGATAAGCAATAATTTAAAATATGTCTAGAAAAAAACTGAAATGGGAAGTAATGAAAGGAATAAAATTTCAGCTTTAGATAAAGGAGGACCTGTGGCTAACTTAAATAATACACTCTTATAACCGATTTCTAGCCCTTATGTTGTCCAAGGGCATTTAAAGAGAACAATCATTGTTTTGGTGTCCTTCCTTTCTGCCCTATAGAATCATCCTCTTTGATCATAGAATTAATGATTGAACACAGTGGATTAACACCCAAAAAGCTGGCCTTTTTGAGGGAAGAAAATATTTTTCACTTCTCATGATTACTTCCAAGTAGAGGGTGATCTGTTAGACTCTTGGACCCTCTTCGGTCTTTCGGGTACTGACTTACATTATTGTGAAGATGATACAAGTTTCACAGTAAATATCACTCTGATCCTCCCTTATAGGATATTTGTCTGCAGAGACCATGTGTTCTGGGTTGCTCTTGAACTTGCATTCAACTTATCAGGTAAAGTGCCCTACTTTTCGGAAAAAACCTTTCAGTTGGCTGGAGCTGCTTGTGACTGATTGAATGGGAAGGTCTGTACTCTTGTTTTGCATTAGTAAACCCATTTTTGGTGATATGTAAGCTCTTTCCCAAGACAGCACTATCAAGAAAAAAATTCATTAGCATTTTACTCCCCATCTTCCTGACTTAAAAACCTAACCAGTTGCTTCTGTTAGATACTTGTCTAAAATCATTGTCAAATTAATAATAATAATTTCAGGATTTTTAGACTACTTTCGTAGGCATGTGTTTTTTCAAGAAAAAGGCACATGTTGACATTTTAACAGAGTGACTGTAATTCTGGCATAGCAATAGCTTGATGATAAACCAGCTGAGTCTCGCTGCAGAAAGTACAGATACCACTGCTGACCTGCTGAGGTTTCAGTGATATCAGTCAAGAAATTGAATGCTAACCTGCTGATTGAGATGTTTTCCTAAAGAGTCTTAGATGCCTTACCTTAGGATTCACTTCATCAGATAACCAGTAACTGATTTTCCTCACCTCGTGATCTTTTGAATTAGTTGTTTTTTTCCCCAAACATCTTTTCTCCTTAGATTTTAGCTACAATATTGGTGTTCAATTAGTTGCTTCACTTAATAAAGTGAAGAAAGGAATAAAAAATACTGAGAGTATGAGGTTGGAATTCGTTATGAAGACTGAAAAGATCTGACTAAATATTTCAATATATTTTTATCATTTCCCAAGTAAATGATTCACAATTTGATGTAAGGTTATGTGACTCCTTAAATACAAAAATTAATATCTGCTATCCTGTTTATTTTTCCTTCTGAAAAGGCAGTATATTTCATATTTTTATTTTAAGGGTGAAATGAAATTTAAATGTGTTTTGAAATCACCCATCGAATCCAACATATTCCTTTCTGTGGAACACACCAAGTTTTCGGTTTTTACTTTGATAAGCCTCTCATGAATTTTTGAATTTGACTTTAATAATTGAGCTCTAGATTAAAAGGGAAAAATTCCTAAATGGATGTGGATTGATGTTCTCTTTGGATGCACTTTTCTTGGGGCAAAATTTGATTGATTCTACTTAAGTCTGCAATTATAAAGATCGTAGATAAGTGGACTGTTGATTATTAAAAACGAATGGTGGTAAGAGAAGTTTCAGTTTTATATGCTGCCTATGTATTTGACTTTTATGTTATGCAGAATGTTAGTAAAAAATGACGACAAATAAAATATTTTTATTTCATATTTTACCTGAAAAGATGAGAAATCATTTTAAAACTTGCATGAATATCTTCTTCATATGTGATGATCATGCCAGCTTGATATTAAGGAGGCTAAGTATTTATAGGTTTCATATAAACTGAATAATCTGTAAGAAAGTGACTGCCTGCCATTTAAACATTCAAATCAAAACAAAGATTCCAAAAAGGTAACAACTGCAGTAAAATGGATTCAATAGAGAGTCTTAAAAAAAAGCAACAAAATTTTTGTCACTGTTCAATAAAAGAAAATTTAGAATCACTGTATTAAATGCCAAATTGGTAACATTTCTTGTACTGACTCACTCATCAGTTTTGCTCATTAGCATGAAAAATAAGTCTTTATAACATTTTTGCTCATGTTAGAAGTATGTAATGAGTGAAAATAAGAAAGCATATAAAAGATGCCAGTGTTTCAAAGCAAAGCAATAAACAAGAATAATAAAAAGAATACAACCATTTTGACTTACATGCTAATTAGAATGATTTCTTACCAGTTAGCAAATGAAGTTAGAGTTGAAATATGTTGAATCATTGAACAGAGTGGAAAATTTCAGAGGAAAGATTAGTTAGCTACATAACCTAGAATGCTCAAATTAAATCTGCTGGAAAATACTGCAGTAAAAGCTCAGTTTTACATTTAGCAGTATCTTTAATAAATTAATTTTGCACAATAAAGTTACCATGGAAATCCAGGTCCAAACTTTCGTTGGCTTTGTCAGGCAATAGGTTCTTTGAATTTTAAATGCAGCAGCTTGAACAGAAATCAGTTCACCTAATTACTCATTTCATCAATGAGGAGATGAACCTTTTATGGTTCCTCAGATTTCCCACATGAGCAAAAGTCAATATTAGAAAACCAGCACCAGAACTCAGTTTTTGTGAATGTGATCCACTTAGCTGACCTAGAATTAATGATCTAGAGATACCACAGGAACCTAACTAATGGTCAAGGTCTCAAATCCAGCTCCAAATCAGCAGCTGAGAAATTGCTTACAAAATACTCATATCTCAAAGCCATACACCAGAAATTCTTCCCATTGAACCAGGAAAGGCATGTGACCTTGATCAGCCTGGAAAGTGCTCAGGTATGTAGCAGAAGAGACACAATCAAAGACAGCCAAATGTACTCAAAGCCAGTTAGAATGCATTCCTTTCTCTCCCAAACAAGACCCTAATGGAAAATCCTACCCAAATGAAACCCTCACCAATCCAAGATTATAAATCAAATGCCACAAAATCCCACTTTTCACTGAGATTTAGATTTAGATTTTCTTGAATAAATGTTTCTCAAGTTGCTACATGCTCTTTTCCAGAGACTTTAAAAATCCCAGAACTTTAAATAATTGCTTTTAATTTTATCCAGAAGGTGGTTCACATTGTTACTGGATGCCAAGACCAGATACTTGAGTCACAATGCCATAGAAATGAACACTGAACTTGAGAGAAAACAGGTAGAATTTATTAGAGATAGCTTGTATACAAGGGAGATAAGAAAAAGGAATGTCACTCCTGGAAGGGGTAGCTTACAAGGGTTATAAAGGCATTTTTCCAAAGGGTGAGGAGCTGGGAGTGGGGAAACATTTTTCAGTTCCATTGTCATTATCTTAGTGGACACAAGACAATCACAGGATGCCTTTCTTCATGGTCAACGTTATTTTAGGGCTCCCGGAAAATAGAAATACTTGCGCAAGCAGGCTTTAAATTGTTACTTTCAATTTTGCCCAGACAACCATTACTCCCTGAAGGCTGTTATCTCTCTGTTGTTCAATTTCTCAGAAGGAAGTATTTGTCTCTAAGCATATGGAAACTTTTAACCCTTGGCAAGACCAGTGGCTTGGCAGGAATTACATCTCTCTCGCTTTCTCTATACTGTCCCAACTGCACTCATTTTTTAAATGGCCGTCTCAATGCTTTTTATATATTAGAGTGAACACACATACATTTTCTTCTCAAGTTTTCTTTTATTGTTCAATTTTTCTTTCTTTTGCTTTTAGTTTTATTTCTTCTGGGGATCGCCTCTTTAACCCTAATATCATATACTTGTGAAATAAGGATTTATTACTGAGATATTTGGAGAATTTGTACATTCACTTCTCCCTACCTAGTATTCTGTGGCAATCAGACTTAATAACAATATGAAGCTGTTCCAAACCCAGCCATGCAGATTATTAGAGGATTTTATCTGGTCTATTGTTTTGTTTCATTTTCTGGTCATGAATCTCCTTCAGTCATTGCCGGTGTATTTTTTCCATGTTTTATCAATTGTGTACTTCTATATTTGCTTTCTTTGAATAAAAAGAGACACTAAAATCTGGCTTTAAGCTGCCATCTGTCTTCATAAATCTTCCATTTTTCTGCTTTGCCTCAGCCTCCTGGTATTTTTTCCAGCTACACGGCCCTGTCACTTCCTGTCTCCTTCACTTTTCCTCTTTTGCTTGAATTTTAAGTTTGGTAATTCCTCAGTGCTCTTGTCTTTCTGCACCTTCTCTCTAGTTTATCATTCATTTCAGTGGTCTTCACCTCTAAATTTGTCATTCTCCAAATTTGATATCTTAAGGCAAAACTACCAAACTGATACATGTAACTGCCTACATGAAACTTATTCTTGCTAAAATGGAACTTAAGCTGTCCCACACAGCCTGCCCCCAATTTGGCACACCTCTACACATTTTTTCCTGTCAGCACCATGTCACAGAATCATAACCAAACATACAACTTCACAGCTCTTTTTGAATGTTTCCTTCTGAATATTTTATCAGTCAATACTATGTAAAGAAAATATTAGAGTTATTACTTTTATAATTTTAAGGGAGAAAAACCACAGAAATGGTCAAATTACTCTCACTCCCGCTTCCAATTTTATCAACCAATGTTAAAGAAAATTGCCAGCTTGCCATTATTTTCTGAATTCATTTGTTCTAGTAATATTTTTTGAGAAATTTATAATACATCTTTGACTCTGTCATTCCATAAGGGCACATTTTCAAGGTTGGCTGCCTTTTTTCAACCTGAAATATATTTGTCCATAGCTTTAGCTTATGGCTTCAATAAATTTTCATCAGTTGTTTAAGCTTCAAATTTCAAGGTGATATCAAATTTAATCTTGAAGCTAACTTTTAAGGTAGACTTTGTGACTTATTTAACCATACTTTTAAAAATATGTGTTTATTTGTATCTCAATTACATTCTTTTAATTTTTGTCCCACTTTATTGAGAAGTAACGGATAGAATCACTGTATGAGTTTACGGCAGACAGAATGATGGCTTGATTTACATATATTGTGAAATGATTACCACAATAGGTTTAGGTAACATCCATCTTGTCATATAATGGTTTTTTTCAAGCTTTTATTTAAATTCCAGTAAGTTAACCTAGAGAGTAATATTAGTTGCAGGTATAGAATTTAGTTATTCATCGCTTACATACGACACCCAGTGACCATCACTACAGGTACCCTCCTAATACCATCACCCATTTATCCCATCTCCCTGCCCACCTCCCCTCCAGCAACCTTCAGTTTGTTCCTATAGTTAAGAATCTTTTTTTATGGTTATGGTTTGATTCTCTCTCTCTCTCTCTCTCTCTCTCTCTCTCTCTTTCTCTCTCTCTCCATATGTTCATTTGTTTTGTTTCCTAAATTCCACATATGAGTGAAATCATATGGTGTTTATCTTTTTTTGTCATATAGATACTATTAAAAAAAGAGGAAATAAAAGAATAAAGAAAATAATTCTCTGTGTGATGAGAACTATGAGGATTTATGCTTAATTTTCCTATGTATCACAGAGTAGTGATATAGTCATCATGCTGTCCATCACATCCCTAGTACTTATTTATCATATAACTAGAAGCTAATACCTTTTGTATTTCCTCCAATGCCCCCTCCAATGCCCCCTCTCCCCACCTCCTTGCCTCTGGTAACATAAATCTGATTTTTTCCCCAAGATTTTTTTTTAAGATTCCACGTGTAAGTGAGATCATACAGTATTTGTCTTTCTCTGACTGAAACCTCTTATGTGTTTCAAAATAGTTTTGGTGATTCTTCTTTGCATTTTAATAAAGCCTCAAGAGTTTTATTTACATGAAACCAGTAATTCTGACTCTTACAAAATGTTTAGATTTGTATATTCATTCTACTTCTAGTACTAAACGCTATATTTGAAACCATCACATGAGTACATTCCATAATTTTAAATGGACTATTCCTGTTTTTCAGTAATACAGTATTTTTAGTTGGGTTAGTGCCTTCATCTTCTGCACTGTAAAGACTATTTTAGGATTTATACTTAAATTTATCTTGAACTTTTCACAATATCTTATTAATTTTCAACTTTGATTTAGAGAGTTTGACAAAATTAATTTGAGATATAGATTTATGTGTTTTCCTATTGAAATGTAAAATTGCTGTCTTAATTAACAATAATGGGTAAATTGTAGATTTTTGTCTCTTACACTCTTGATATCTATTATGGCTATATGAGATTTTCACTTTCCATTATAGTGTTAGTATTATTCCACATTTCTCCACATGGCAAATTTATAATCTGAAAAGAAAAAAAGGGAGGGTTTTTGAAAGTTAATTATAATCTGTATAATCCTAACAAAATCCTTGTTTTTTGGAAAGCCACTATTAAATAGGAATTTAATTGTATTATATTTAATTCATTTACTTTCAACTTACTTTTTTTTATACTTAACTATATTTATTTTTAGGCAATGTATTATAGGGTCTTTTCTTTTGATCCAACTGTATTTTGCAGTTACACTGGGATTTTAAAAATATTAACCCTCAATGAAAATATTGTTAGTTTAAGATTTAGATCTACCATTTTATTATTTGTTTCATTTTTGTTTCCCTATTTTATGTATCTCTGTGTTCTTTTTCTATCTTATTTTGGGTTATTTGTATCTGTTTTTGATTATTCTGTTGCACCTACCACCTATTTTTCTTTCTGGTTGCTCTAGAGATTGCCATATGGACATGTAAACCTTAGCCATCTACTAAGGGTTAATTTTGTACAATTTCAATAAAATACAGAGTCACTGAAGACATATACAGCCTTTCCCCCCCCCCCAAAGTCCTGTTATGGTTATTATAAATCTGCTTGCACTGAAATTTCCACAAGAAGTTTTTATAGTTTTTGCTTTAAACATTAATAGATGTTTTAAAGAACATAAATGGTAAAAATTCTTTTATCTTTATGTAGATCTTTAGTATTTCTATTGTTCTCTCTTCACTCTTGTAGATGCAGGATTCCTTCTGGTATCATTCAACTTTATCTTGATAGACTACTAATAGCATTACTAAGAGTAAGTTTTCAGGAATTAGTTTCTCTTTATCAGAAAATTTCTTTTCTTCCACTTTATATCTAAAGGCTATCTACACAGGGCCACTGGGGTGACTCAGTTAGTTAAGTGTCCCACACTTGATTATGGCTCAAGTCATGATATCATGGTTTGTGGGATGGAGCCCTGTATAGAGCTCTGGGCTGACAGCACAGAACCTACTTGAGATTTTCTCTCACACGCTCTCTCTGCCCCTCCTTCTCTCTCTTCTTCTTCTTTCTCTGTCTTTCTTCCTCTTTCTTTCTCTTTATTTCTTCCATTCTTTCTTTCTTTCTCTCTCAAAATAAATAAATGAACTTAAACATTAAAAATAAAGGAGATCTTCATAGAATATGGAATTCTAGATAGACAATACCTTAAGCACATTAAAGGTATTATTCTACTGTCTTCTACCCACAGTGGTTACTGATGAGAAATTCACAATCCTGCGATATCAACTTATCATCTTTTTCTAGTTGCTTTCAAGTTTTTTTCCTTTGGTATTTAGAAGTTTGATTATAATATAACTAGGTGTGATTTTCTTTGGGTTTATCTTGTCTGGAATCTTGAGCTTCTGGAATCTGTAAATGGACTTCTTATACCATATTTATAAGGTTCTTAACCATTATTTCATGTGTGTATGTATGTGTATGTATGTGTTTGCTTTGTGAATGTATATATATATGTATAAAATAAATATATATGTACAGGCATTCTTTGTTTTATTCTGCTTCTGTGTATTGACTTTTACATATATTGTGTATTTTACACATTGAAGGTTGTGGCAACCCAGCATTGAATAAGTCTATGGGTGCCATTTTTCCCTAAAGCATTTGCTCACTTTGGGTCTCTGTGTCACATTTTGGTAATTCTCACAATATATCAAACTTTTTTGTATTATTGTATTTGTTGTGGTGATCTGTGATCCATGATTATGACTTACTGAAAGGTCAAGGAGTGATTAACACTTCTTAGCAATAAAGTGTTTGTTAATTAAGGTGCATATATACAGTGTAGTTTAAACATAACTTTTACATGCACTAGGAAACCAAACAATTCATATGACTCACTTTATTGCAATATTCACTGTATTACCGTGGTGTGAAACTGAAACCGCAATATCTCCAAAGTTTACCTATATGCAGCTACATATAAAGAAATTTCCCCAATCCCTTTTTCATTTCCCTTTTTCCCTTTTTCATTTTATTCTAGGAGTCTAATTACACATATGTTAGACTTTTTGATAGATTCCCATGGGTTTTTAAAATACGTTTATTTGTTATCAATTTTTTCCTTTGGTCTTCAAGTTGCAAAATTTCTGCTGGTCAGTCTTAAGTTAATTGATCTTCTGTCATGTACATTCTACTACTGAGACCATTTAATGAATTTTTTCCCTACATACTGAATTATTCATATCAAAATGTCCCATTTGACTTTTTTAATACTTTCTTTTCATTGGTGAAAATTCTTATTGTTTTTCATTTTACTTTTTCATAATATCATGTTTGCTTCCCTTTACTGCTTTAAGTTTTTGTTATAATGTTTTGATCTGCACACTTATGCATTATTCAGAGGTTAGTCTTATGTAGGTGGTTCAAATGTCAGTTCAGCTTTCAAAGCCTTCATTATACTGCTTGGGTCTCTCCCAGGCTGTGTAGTTGAGATGTTAGCTAACAAACTTGTGGTTTATACACAGAATTAGAAAATCTTCTCCAGCTATATTCCTGGGATTACCTATCCCTTATACCTGTAGAGGATCCTTTCTTTGGGTTCTCTGGACATAAAGATGAAATTTCTAGTGTTCCTTTATTCTTTCTACACTGCTGCACTTTGTTACAATCAAGTTCCACCCTTGGGGTAAAGCCATGATAGAGAATACAATAACAAGCATGGCAATGGGAACATTATCCTGATAGGAATTTTGACAGCCCTTCACAATCAAATCTGCTCTGTTTATTCTTTAAAGCTTCCAGACAGTTGCTTTCTCTATTTCTTATAGAGATTTTAGGTGTAATCAGTGGAAAAGATTGGCTTAGGAGACTTCTAACCATGGTAATATATCATAAAGGAATCAGAGCCTCTTTTCATATTTTTCTTCAAATATAAAATATTAGACACAATTTAAAAATTACCAGAGGCTGTTTAGTCCAATGCCTTCAATTTATAAATGAGGGAATGCAAACCCGAATTAAACTTAAGATATTAGTGTAATTAATATTATGTAGCATGAATATAATTAATGTCTTTAAATAAAGGGTTATATGAGAAATACTTATGAAAATTGAGATTCAGATAAGTAATTAAAATGATTAACATTATGAAGTAATGTATTAACATTGTGAAGTAATATATTCTTCCTTCAATCAAGGTGCTTTTTTATTAAGCACTAACAAAGTACCAATCACTGTCTTGGTTTTAATTTCAAATAAAATGTTGAAAGGTAAGAGATACTTAATGAAAAGGGGAAACAATAAATACATTGACAGAATTCCCAGAAGTAACAAAGTTTATGAAGTGGGATAGAAATTAAATTTGCAATGATCAATCTAGAATCATTTTCAACATATATGCTCAAATTCACATTAAAATATATTTCATGAAAGAAAATCCCACACTGAAATTCACTCTAATTTATTACCTTATGCTGAAACTACATAAACTCAGGCTTTTGGTTTGTGTGTCTGTTTGTAAATTTATTAACAGAAGAAATTATTCTTTGTTATATTATAAGTACAAAGATATGGTGATGTGGACAAGAATTGAACAAACCCTGCGATATCAAAAATTCTGTAGGAGGGTAAAATTCTACCACTGTATACTCAAGCTTATCCATGAACTGTTCTCCCACCTATCATATGACACATCAGGACAATTTTCAAGAAAATTATTTTTTATTTTTCAGGACTTTATCCAGCTAATTATACTGTTTGGTTGGTAGTGAGCCCAGTTTCCATCAATCACTTAAACAAAATCTTAAAAACAAATCTTGAGTGATTCATATGGTGCTCTGAATATTCCTGACTCTACTTAAATATCCATGCCTAACTGATTTTGGCACAGTGAAATAAAATGAATAAAGTGGATATGTTAAATTAAAGATCTCTGGATAAAGGAAGATCCAAAAAGACATTAAATATCTCCTCTCCTTCATTCATGCATATTTTTAAAAGAATTTTTTAAGTTTATTTATTTATTTATTTTTATTTATTTATTTTGAGAGGGGGGAGAATGAAAGTGCGAGGAGGTGAGAAGCATGAGAGAGAGAGAGAGAGAGAACACTAAACAGACCCCATGCTGTCACAAACTATGAGACCATGAGTGAACCAGATACCCCTCCATGCATATCTTTTTATTCTTAACATTAATTTCTTATTGTACTGTTGTTTTATTCTATTTTAAATTGAAAGAAGAAGTAAGTATTTTCGAGGAACTTAGGAATTATAATTGGTGCTATATGACAAGTGTTAAGTAGTTATGAAGCATGGGCTGTGCTCTTTTTTGACAGAAAACTGTATAGTTTTCACAGCCTGGAGAACGAGGATGTAGAATACTGCATTGGCTACTTAACTACAATGCACAGCATGATATTCTCTTAACAGTTTCAGGGGCTATTAGTTTATTTTATAAATCATGTCTGCTTGCTAACTTCAGCCTTCACTCTGGCAGTTCATCAGTCCAATGATTGGAGGACGTTCCCTAATGGAATTTTTATCTGAGCTGATAAAGTGTTCTTTACTTAGTGTACGACCTAAAAATCCTAAACTAAGTTATTTCCAACAGTTTAAAATAAGATCATGGAATAAAGGCATCACAGCAGAAAGGGTGTTAAATTATCTGTATAAATTTAAACAACATATCTAGAATCAATGTATACTAATATTGAGATATAAAATTTGAAAAAGTGTCTTTTCCAGTTCAGAAACCAGATATTTGAATAAGCCTACTATAGTTTTAGGTTTTGAGTGAAGGGAAAAATTAAATCTATGTATTATATTAAGGAAGAATTTTTATTTTGAGTGAAAAATACATTTATAATTACTAAGTGAATACTATATGTTTGGGTTTTTGGTTACTTTAATGGCAAGGTTTGTATGCCCATTTTCTCTGTAAAGATGTGATTAAAGATATAATTTTTGATTTGGGATTAGGTGCAATGGTTCTCAGTTGTTTCCATCAAAATACACCTATTGGAAAAAAAAAAAGAATGACTTTGTATCCTCTAGACTTTCCCCACATCATCACCCCATTCCAGTTATATATAAAAATAATTTACAGAAACACTATATTTTATGTGAACGCAAGGTTTTCTTAATTTGCATTCAACCATAATTTATCATTCATTTCAATTTTTTGTACTTAAAACATCTAGTAAAAAGTCGAGTTTCAATAAGACTCAGTGAGCTAATTTGAGAGACTCATATATTCTGGAAGTATGAGGTGTCAGCAATTAATACAAGCAACAACAAATGAAATTAAATTTCACATGGGGATTGTGAAATCCTTAGAAGGATTACATAAACTTTCTTTTTTAATGGGTAAGTGAGATAACTGACGTTCATGTTTAAGACTAAAGTATCCTACTTAAGCCTGGCTGTTTTCAACACTGTTGGGCCATTGGTCTTTCCCTCTTCTACTGCCAGGATTTTCAAGTATTCCTCTTAAGGACTAGGCAACATCTGGCAGGATTTTACCCAGCACTCAGACACAGAAGGAAATTACAGGAACATGTTTTTTTTTAATATTAAAAGGATTTAATATTTGTCTTATAATATACTTTATTTTATTTTTTTTAACTTTTATGTCTTTATTTTATTTTGAGAGAGAGAGAGAGACAGAGTGTGAGTGGGGGAAGGGCAGAGAGGGAGGGAGATACAGATTCTGAAGCAGGTTCTAGGCTCTGAGCTGTCAACACAGAGCCCCACCCGGGACTCAAACCCACAGACTGTGAGATCATGACCTGAGCCTAAGTCAGACGCTTAACCGACTGAGCCACCCAGGTGCCTCTATATACTTTAAATCCAAGGATAAAATGGCCTTTCTATGAGATTATGGCTTCATGTGACAAAGTAACAAGTTGTTTATTCTATGGAAGTGAACAAATGCTTTGCTCCAAGATTTGCTAACCCATGAGGTATTAGCATCTGGAAAACTCTTGTGTATTGCAAGTATAGTATGAAAGAAAACGTGCACTGTGCTCCAAGATGGGAGAGAAGTATTGAGTGTGCTAAGTGCCACAGAAATAGCAAAGGACTAAGCACCTTTCTGATTTGGGGACACCATTGAAACTGCTAGTGAAAGACCTGAGGTGAGGAGGAAGTTGAAGTAACTTTTGATAAGAACATTCGCATTTATTTCTGGGGTGACAAAGCCTATCACTGGGGAAAGGAGACTATTCTCCCCATTTCTAGCTTTAACGTTAGCTCTTCTAAGGCATCTAGTGGATTGGTAACCTCAAACACGGGGTAGGGGTTACAACAGCTTTCTGAGAATCAGGCGGAGCTCCTTCAGTGAGTATGTGGGAAATAAACATCGAGCTGACCGGAAAAGCCCGCCATGACTTGTTTCCTCGTGACTATACAGAACACTAGTTTGTCATATATTTAGGGAACACTGATTGTAGCAAATGTAAAAAATAACTTCGTTTGAAGTTAGAACTCTGAAGGCAATCTTGGGAGACTCTGAATGAATATTCAAATTTGAAATGAATATTCAAAGCTACTCCACTTATCTTCCCTGAATGGTGATAGCTGCTGATACGGGAACACACCCTAAACATACCATATGCTCTTAAGTAATCAAAACTAAATGTCTTATCCACTCCTCTGCTTTTCATATACCTGTTTTTCCTTAGAGACACTACCATCTATTCAGAAAATAAATCTAGAAATCTCCATCACATGTTTAGTTTAAGTCTTTTCCTTATCGCAGTTGCAATATATTTACTTAAAAACCAAATTTAATCTCTAGTACCCATGCAAAACATTGTATTCCCCTTTTTTTCTATTTTCAGTCCAATGTTCTATTATCTTTGCCTAAATTATTTAACATAGTTTAAATGCATGTCAGATTTTTTATTTCCAGTTGACCAGTAAAGCTATCTAACTCCACAAATCGATTCACATTTATTTTCAAAATGGCTCAAGAGTCCACCGATATCTACAGAATTAAGACAAAATAAAATGTCATATTTGTCTAGTTTCTGCATCTGATTCTTCCTTACCCGACAGCTTTCATTTCTAACAATGTTATCCTGTTTATCCTCTAATCATCCCAAACTCTACATAATGCTTGGGTTATGTTATATACTTTCACATTCCCACGGCTTTGCTCCCATGGGTCACATGGATTAAGAGCCACATGACCTTCTCTGTTGTTAATATTCTGTTCAGCTTTCATATCTCAGCTCAGATACATCTTCATAATGATATTGTTCTTAGTTTTTCTGTATGTATTATTATATTTTCTTTATGATCGTGTTTGCATCTACTTCTATTATATTCATTGGATTTTATACAGCTTCACTCTTATTTTAGGTGTTTAAGTTACCATTTTTTAAATGAGGCAAGATTTTCATGACATGAAATCAATCATGAACAATCTTAATGCAGTATTTAAATTCAGTCACATTTAGTATATCCATGGTGTTATGCAACCATCACCGAGATGTTTATTTCCAAAATATTGTCATCTCCCCCCCAGCCAAAAACAAAAAAACAAAAAAACAAAAAACCCATGCTCATTAAGCAGTCAGTCTACATTCTCTGGCCCTTACAAAGTTTGTTTTCTATTTCAATAGGTTAACCTGTTTTTTTATGTTTTATATAAATGGAATCATATGTTACCATTTGTGTTTGACTTATTTCACTTAACTCAACGATTTCAATGTTCATCCACATTGTAGCATGTATCAGCAATCAATACCTTTTTCTGACTGATTAACATTTTATTGTATTAGTATACCACATTTGTTTAGCCATGTATTAGGTGGTAGACCTCTGTCTGGGCTGTTTCCACCTTTTGGCTATTGTGACTAGTGCTGCCGTGAAGATTAACACACCGGTATTTGGATACTTGATTTCAATTATTTTTTATATATATCTAGAGAGAATTGCTGAATCATATAATAATTCTATGTTTTGAGGACATAGAAATTTGAGGACATGCCAAATTATTTTCACAGTGACTGTAGTACCATTTTATATCCCCCCAGAAATGTATGAGGATTCTAATTGTCCCTTATCCTTGCCAGCATTTGTTATTTTTTGATAGTAATAATGATAGTGATTGTTTTTGAAACTTAATAGTATGAGTTGTATCTCATTGTAGTATTGATTTGCATTTTGCTAATGATGTTGAGCATATTTTTATGTGCTTGTTGGTAATTTGTAGATCTTCTCTGGAGAAAGGTATAGAGTGGAAAGACAGTACGGAATGTGAGAAAATATATGCAAATTATATATCCTGACAGGTTTTAGGGGAGCCTGGGCGGCTCAGTCAGTTGAGTCTCCTACTCTTGATTTTGGCTGTGGTCATGAAACCAGGTTTGTGGGATCAAGCCCTGCATCAGGCTACTCAAGCATGGAGCCTGCTTGAGATTCTTTCTCTCCCTTTCTTTCTGCCTGGCCTTGGCTCATTCTCTCTCTCGCTCTCATTCTTTCTCTCTGTCTTTCTCTCAAAAATAAATAAGTAAACACACAATATTTTAATAACCAGAATATATAAATAACATGTACAACTCAATAACTGAAACCAACTACCAAATTAAAAATAGGCAAAGATCTAGAATTACCATTATTAATCACTGTATTTTTAGGGAGTGAAAGCATAAGGACTGAGTTATTACTTATTTATTCTTATGAGTCATAGTAACATATGCAGGACAGTTATACTGACCTTTAAGTTCACTGAGGAAAGTAATTCAAATTTTTGGATTTATTCTAAGTCTGTTTTTGCCAAGGGTATGTGTTGAGGGCTCTATCACATGTCAATACTAACTAAATCCAAAAGTGGGATGACAAATTCAAGATAAACGATTATAAAATATGTAAGTTGACTTGATTCATTAAAGCTTTCAGAAAATCTGCTTAGAATAATACATTTTAACAGCATATGTAACTTATGACTTTCTTAAATTTTTATTTTTATCAAAGTTGTTGTGATAGTCAATTGTATGCCTCAATTAGCTAGGCCATGGGTATCTAGATGATCACCAGTCTAGATGATACTGCAAAGGTATTTTTTAGATAATATTTACATTTAAATCCGTAGACTTGGAGTAAAGCAGGACCTTCCATAATGTGGGTGGGCTTCATCCAACCTGTGGAGGGCTTTAGGAGAAAAAGACTTACGTTCTCCGAAGAAGAGGGAGTTCTGCCTCCAGACTCCCTTTGGACTCAAGTCGTAAGATCAGTTCTTCCCAGGGTTTCCTGTTGGTCTACTCTGTGGGTTTTGAATTTCCCAGCTCCCACAATTATGTGAGCCAATTCCTTACAATAAATTCCTCAACAGAGAGATTATAGATATTAATTATATATAATTATAGAATAGGTAGTTATATGATACATAGATAGATAGATAAATAGATTAAGTAGCATTAGAGATAGAGATGACAGAGATAGAGAAAGATAAATGTGCATATATGCACATCCTCATGTCAATTGATTTTGTTTGTCTGGAGAGCCATGATTACTACTATTACTCACTTAAAAGAGTTAAATAATTTCATAAGGTTCATTATTTAAAAAAAGAGATAAAAAAACAAAAGCTATTATATTTTCCCTCCCCACTTGTTATTTCTTGTCCTGGAAGCAAGGACTTGCAAATCTTTTAGCAAATGCTAAAGATTTTTATTCTCACTGTTCTAATGAACAATCTTATGCTATTTCTTCTTTTCCATTTTAAGCATTTTCCTGTGGTTTTACTTCATTACAAAGGACGGAAATTTGTAGTTTTCTACCTATTGTATAATTTGTAGTTTTGTACTTCACTACAAAAGATGAAAATTTGTGGCCAATGTTACCCATTTTCTTCAACACATAAATTTCTAGTTTCCGAATCTTCCATTATCATTTGGAAAAAGTGATACTTTAGTGCTTATATCATTATGAATTATATGTATTCTTATGCATGATAATGTATGATTATATTTATGAATATAATATATTACAAATTACATGTAAAATATACACAGGCACATGTATACGTAGGTGTATATAAATATGTGTATATGTGTATCTGTATATACACATTCTAGAACGTGTCTATGTGTATGTGTGTATGTACATTTTCTAGTCTTGCTTTAGATCTTGGAATCTGCATATATGATCAATGTGACTTCTTTCAGCTTTTTCTTGTGTGAACTTTCCTATTTCTGAAATCTTCTATTTCTTGATATACTTATTCTCCTGCTTTGGTGCAGTGTATATTCTAGCACTTTCTAAAAAGACTTTAAGTTGAGACACTTATTAAGATACTGTGTTTGTGAAATGTATTGATTTAATCTATTCTTACAATTAGTTAAAATCTAGACTGGGCATAAGATTTTATTTTGGAAAAGTTTGAGATGTCATTTTAGTATTCTCTAGCTTCCAGTGTCGCAGTTGAGAATAAGGATGTCTTATTCATCCTTGATTCCATTTTTATATTTTTTCCTCTCTGAATTGTTAAGATTGCCTCATCACTCTGAATGTTCTAAAATTCACAAAGAGGGGCCCCTGGGTGGCTCAGTTGGTTAAGAGTCCGACTTCGGTTCAGGTCAGATCTCATGTTCGTGGGTTCAAGCCCCGCATCAGGCCCTGTGCTGACAGCTCAGAGCTTGGAGCCTGCTTCAGATTCTGTGCCTCCCTCTCTCTCTGCCCCTCCCTGCTCATGCTCTGTCTCTCTCTGTATCAAAAATAAATAAAATGTTAAAAAATATTTTAAAAATTAATAAAATAAAATTCACAAAGGGATATCTTTACTTGGATAATCTTTTTCCCAACTATCCTAAGTATTTACATGGTGGGTCTTTGCCATCATGAAAATGTTCTTCACCTCTCAAAATTTTATTAAAATGTTTATTATTTAAGGCCTGGTCTTTTCCAGGCTGGTTTTCTAACTTTCTTATATATTTAATAACATTTTTCACCTTTTCTCTTTTTTCAGTTTTGCTCTATTTCCTCTTCTTTATTTTCTAATCTTTCTACTGAACCTTTATTTTTGCTGCTATATTTTTTTTCAAGTGCTCTTTTTTTCTTTGTCAAAGTAACCTTTTTATTTTCACAGATTCAATGCCATCTCAGGTCTTAAAGGTTATATTAATTATATCACCTTTGATGATTTATTTCCCTGTTTTTATACATTTTCTAAAACTTAAAATTTTCTATTCATTTCTTTGTTTTATTCTTTTATCTTTTGACTTATTATTAGATTTTATTTTCCTCAAGTGCTTTGGATTCCTTAACTGTCTCAACATATTTCAGAATTTTGCATTAAAAAGATATTTGAGATTACCATGTGTGTTAATGTGCTTACTGATAACGGATTTGAACTGATGATCTGGCGGGGCTGTTATGTTTACAAAACCAAAATACAAGTATCTTTAGGATTTTTCTTGGGGACAGTTTATTTCTCCCTGTGAAGATGACTTCCATCCAAAAGGATACTAATTAACCAGGCATGTTTGTTCTGGGATTTTGGGAGTTTATAGAGGATGAAGAGTCGGTGCTCATTATTCATTAACGATAGCTAACACTTATTGAGCACTTACTCGGTGCCAGGTGCTGTTTTTAATGTTCTGCCTCATTTTCTCATTTATTTCTCACATAATTCAATCAGTTAGGTACAAGAATTATCCAGATTTTATGAATGATAAATCAGAGCGAGACTTATCTAAACTCACAGGACTATGGTTTCTTTTTGTTCTTTTTTGTTGTTTTGTTTTGATTGTATCACTAAAAGATCTTGATTTCTACTGCATGTGTTAGAAAGGCTTAGTAAAACTCTTGTTTGTGGTGTTTTTCACTATTTTTTTTTTACCTCTTTAAAAGGAACATTGTTGTCAATTGTTCGGATCATTTTTTTTCCCACTCCATTATATGTGATTACAAGAGAAGGAATGAATATATGTCATGTTTTTTTTTTTTTTTTTTGATCTGTGTGTAAACACTATGCCTCCAAAGCCATGAGAGCTGTTTTGGTTATTTACATTTTGCTATGATTGCAATGTATTAATGAAAGAGTGAGCTACATCATCATTATTCTGTCTAGTTACAGAATAAATATTTTTCTGCCTTTTCATTAAAATATTCCAAATTGTTTTATACAGCCAAATGTAGTGATCTTTTACAGCAAAATTGTTAAGGCAATTTTAGTTTCTATTCATAAAGAAAAAAAGTGAAGACAAAGTAATAACCTATGGATGCTGAATTTAAAAAATATGTATATATAATTTTTTATCTTTTATTAATTAAAGCTAGATGCTGGGTAGGGGAAATGCCATCTTATATGTTTCAAAAAGTTATTAAATAACTAAATATGGCAATAAGGTGTTGATATTTTACATATTATTGTGAACACTGATTGTATCCAGACTTTTGTGAAACGCTGCAATAAATGATGTGAATGCAGAAGACTCTAACAATATAACTTGATAGTTTTAAGAATAAAGTATGTAGAAAGAATGAAAGAACAAAAACAAAGAGGCACATTTGTTACAATAATGTTATAATTTCTAAAACAATGACTGTTCCAAATTATGTCTTTTATAACCCATGTTTTGATTTTATGCTTTATCAAACATAGCATTATGAACAATGACCTTTTATTTTTATTTTTATTATTTTTTTGTATTAAGTATGAGTTTGACTTTTGCTAATTTACCAGGTTCATTTTTGGTCCAAGTGCAAGAACTCATAATGGTTGTCCTTTTTGAGTGCAAACACATATTTAAAGCTAAATATTTACTACTCTATTGCTTAAATCTTCCTTTGGACTACTTTGTTTTCCCATTTTTATTTATTTCCCCCCCAAAAAAAAAACCCTCCAACTTATTTCCTAAACATATATATCCCATTATTTCTAATTAAATGTTCCTCAAATCCTGAAAAAAAACACAAAAAAACAAAAAACTAGTTGCATTAAAAATCATGTATATTATCCAGGAAATACAAATCAAAACTACAATGAGATACCACCTCACATCAGTCAGAATGGCTAAAATCAACAACACAAGAAACAATGGGCGTTGGCCAGGACGTGGAGACCGGGGAACACTCTTTCATTGTTTGTGGGAATACAACTTGGTACAGCCACTCTGGAAAACAGTACGGTGATTCCTCAAAACGCTAAAACATGAACTACCCTATGACCCAAAGAATACAAAACTTTATTTACCCAAAGAATACAAAAATACTGAATCAAAGTAACATGTGCCCCAAAGTTTATAACACCATTATCTGTAATAGCCAAATTATGGGAAAAGCACATGTCAATTGACTGATAATGGATAATGGAGATATATATATATATGTGTGTGTGTATATACATATATATATATATGTATATATATATATTTCCGTATATGTAATGGAAACCATAGAAAATGAAATCTTGCCATTTTTAATGACATGGAGGGAGGTAGAGAATACTATGTTAAGTCAGAAAAAGACAAATACCTTATTATTTAATTCATATGTTGAATTAAATAAGGAAACAAACGAGCAGTGGGGGAAAAAGAGAGAGAGAGAGGGAGGAAAACCAAGTAACAGACTCTTAATATTAGAGAACAAACTCATGATTACCATGGGGGAGGTGTATAATAGGTGATAGGGATTAAAGAGTGCACCTTTCATGATGAACACCAGGTGTTGTATGGAAGTTTTGAATCACACTGTATTGTATACCTAAAACTAATATTACAACATATGTTAACTAACTGAATATATTTTTCAATAAATTGAAAAAAAATTTAAAGGTTTTTGTATAGATGCCATTTAGTTTATTTTCTATCAAATTATTTTTGGATTTCTAGATCCACCAACTAGTTACCGTATGAAATCAGATCGTTATTATTTTTTCTTGTCAAATGCTTAATCGTTCTTGTCTAGATTTGTCATCTGTTGGTGCCTGCAAGACTTGTTGAAGAGTGGAAAATTTTGAATGTAAAGATATCTGCAAAATGCCATAATGATATATCACTATAGAATAATTACTTTGAATTTTTGGAAATTGGATTTATTTTTACTGCTTTGCACATTTTCTCAAATTGGACTTGCATCACAGAAATTGCTATATAATGTAAAAGAAAATAACCTGATATGGAAACAATGCATAATAATCAAATGGATAACTATATTTATGAACATAGCTTTAATTGTTATTAGGGAGAGGCTATTTTGCATAGATACTGAGAGAGAGCACATGAAAATATTCAGCACATATGAGACGCCGAACAAAAACGGGATCAAATAATGCTATTATCTGTAACTTTACAACTATTTCTTTTTTTTCTTACAGATGTCCATAATACTTTTCCAATCCATGAGCAAGAACAAGACATATAATTTTTACTCCAGAAATAAAATTTAAATCCATTTATTTTCCTCATCTTCATTACCATCACTATAGTATCATCCTTAGATATCTTACCTAAACTCCTTTAACTAATAGCTTCTTACCTTCTCTCTCATCTTCTGCTTAAATTTGGTTGTGTTGCCACCAAGCTTAAAATTTTTCAAGGGCTTCTCAAGACATGTAGGAACAATACCTAGTCTTTATGCAATGTCTGCCCTCAGACTGCTACCTAGATTCTTCATTGTACATTTTTCCTTTCATAATGGTGTTCCCACCAGCCTGACATTTATTTTCATTTCATTTCATTTCATTTTATTGCTTTGTCTTGTATGTTTTGTTTTATTCATTCTCCAAGCTTTTTTTCTCCATCAGGAACCTGCACTTCCCAGACCTCTGGATTCTTTGGCTCTTTTGGATTCTTTGCCTTGGCTTTGGTGTGACCTGTTCAGAAGGAACATGTCTTTAAGTTTTCCTTTTTCATAACTTCAGATGTACCATTTAAATCACTCATCATATTGGAACAGCCTTTATTTTCCCTAATTAGTTGATTTATTTCTTTTTCTTAAAAAAACATTTATTTATTTATTTTTGAGAGAGAGAGAGAGAGAGAGCCAGAGAGAAGGGAAGAGAGAATCCGAAGCAGGATCTGCATTACCGGCACAGAGCCCAACACGGGGCTCGAGCCCAGGAACCATGAGATCATGACCTAGGTCAAGACCAAGAGTCAGATGCTTAATTGACTGAACCACCCAGGTGCTCCTAGTTAGATGATATGATATGGTCAAACATCCAAGTAATTCCCAAATGTGGTTATAACTACATGCTGAGGCTACAGACTTGTAATAACAGGAGTAAGTTGCATAAAGAAAGATTACTTTTATAGCTGCTGTTAGTTTATCTTTTTAATCTTTTTGAAATTATCATAATAAATGGAAAGAATGTTCAGCTACATCTATATATCTCTATGTTTGCACTTATGTTTATATATAAATTTTGTCATACATTTTGATCAAAATTATGTTTGAAACTGCGCTTTGTTTCTTTGTTGGTTAAGAGGCAAGGCAAAATCTGTGGTGATACAAATTGTCATAAGTTTCTTCTTTTTTGTATAGAAATGATATTTTATTCTAGAGGTACCTCTGTTTTAGAGGTGAATCTGAAACAGAAAACATTTTAGCGAACCCTAATCATGCTCATATAAGGGAAGGGCGTATCCATTGTGAAGAGCTGCATGAAATAGAATAAGAGCAGGTACTTAAGATGTTTATTCTGTTTAATAATATAAAGTGTGCTTTTGCAAATTAGGAGACCCATAATTTCTGGCAGTAGAAGTATGTTGCAAGGTGTTACTCAAATCCACATGATCCTTTTTGCTGCAACATTGCTTCCTCTCTCTCAATCCCCACATGTATCTTCATCAAAAGTTACTTATGAAGAGTCGACTTAACAAGAAATAAAAGGTGGGTGTAGTTTACACGTGGTTCAAGATATACTGGCACCATCAAAAGTGGATGGCTGCAGTACCGCAGCCCCATGCAGGGATGCTTCTGAAGAACAAAAGTAAAATGAATTCTTCCCACCAGGCAGATTTTTTAGCTGTGCGTTAGATTGTTCATGTTTCCTGGGCAGAAGCAGAGGTTTATAAACATGCAGATTTACACTGATTGATGAGCAGTGACACATTGTTTGGCTGGATGGTGGGTAACTTGGAAAGGACACACATGGGAAATTTGAGACAAGAATTTTTGCTAAAGAAAGTATGGATAGGCCTCTCCACATTCACAGAGAATGTGCAGATAAATGTGCAAGATAAAAGTTAACCAAGGAGCAATCCCAGTGAAAGAGGATCTTAGTAATTAGACAGAAAAACAATGTTCTGTTCTGTAGATTCCATTCAACCTTTTCCCAACCATTCTGTCCTCGCTAAATTGGCTCATGAACAAAGTGGCTATGGCAGCAGGGACTAAGTTACGCATGGGCTCACTAAACAATACCTACTGCTGAGAGTCTGACTTGCCAGCAGCAAGTTGGCACTTGCTGGGTGCATTCTCTGTGGTCACACTGAGCCTCCAATATGGCATCAGTCTCCAAGGGATTCATCTGTCTACCTGTGGCAGGATGCCTACTCCCATCTTAGAAGAGGCAGTTTTCACTTACACTGTCTGTGAATTTACCTTTCCTGCCTCCAGTGCTTCTTCCCAAAGCATTCTTCATGTATCACAGGATGACTTATTTACCACGATGGTGAATTGTTGCATTGCTTCTGACTGATAGTCTCTGTTTCCTCAGTAAATCGGACACATAGTTATCCATTTAGAACGAGAATGGAAGAGGAGATCTGGAGGGGCATAGAATGAGGAGAGGGCATATGTCTGTCTAGGAGAATAGAAGAATGAGGGCACTAGCTTATGTAGCAGGATCCTGGAGCAGCACTAAAGGTCCACCTGACATTAGCAGTTGTGAACTTAAAGTGAGACTAATCTTCACAGTGTATCTTTAACTATGTTCAACTATGCATGGACTTAGATTTAATCATGATTACTGTTTGCCAGAGACGTGCAATGAAATGATTAAGGAACAAAGGAATTTATGGTTTCTGCCACATGGGACTTTCGTGAGGGATCATGGACTCTCCTTTGTGCAAGAGATAGTAGGATCTGTGGATGGTGATTTTAGGGTAGTGCTTCTCAAACTATACCATGAATCTGAATTCCCTACAGACATTTAAAAAACAGATTAAAGATTCATAAACTTAGAGTTCTGTATTCAGTACCTTTGGGGAGGATGCTGGGAATTTGCATTCCTAACAAGTTATTGACTATTGATTGATGCTTATGCTATGGCTGCCATGATCACACTAGGAGACCCACTCTACTGAGATAGACTTAAGGCTGTGTCACTCTTCCCACCCCTTACCTTTTGTTCTCATTCTCTGAGACCACCTCTCTGCATTTCATGTATTTATTAATTGGTTCACTTATAACATATTGATTCATTTACTAATGTTAACCTATCTGAATATCTCTTGAAGGATTTAAGATAAAAAATAATATATACTCTTATAATTATAGAACAGTAGGAAAAAAAATATTACCACCACCTCATCTTTTGTTCCAGTCTTTCTGGCTACAATTGTGTTTAGTACAGTCTACTTCTTATATTTTTTTCATTAATTTTTTTCAAATGATGATATGATAATTATGAATCTGTGAAAATAATTTATAATGTTTATATTACTTTTTTACTTTACACTATAAATGGATCATAGTGCATTTTCCAAAAAAACAAAAACGAAAACAAAAAACACTTCCTTAAACCAAACCAACATAAAGATTAGCAAAACATATTTTTCCACAGACACTTACTCATCTTTAGATCATAGAGGGAAAAGCAAAACAAGAAAGTCTGTACTGGAAAGTGAATGGCAGTTTGAGCAAAGTTATATTGTTTTGGAAAATACATGGTCACTTGTAAACTCCTGTCATTACAGAAAAATACACCAGGAGGTTTCTCCAAATCAGCATGCCAAATCTGGCAGTAGGGATGATGTTATCTTTGAAGAGAGTCGACAGGACTCCAGAAGGAACATTTGGCGAAGAATCTGCCAACTGCCTTTATTACCTTCTGAACTACCTCTAAGTTACAGGTATTTCCAGTTTTGTTCTGCAGATAATTTGAGCTCCATCTGTGGTTGATGAATATTTTTTAGTATGCTATTACAAATTATGGCTTCAGGCATTGTTGCACCTTCTCCCTGCAAATTCAACTACATGAAATATTGTGTTTCTTGATTCTGGGTATATTTCCATAATAGGAAATGCAGTGAGGGAAATGGGGAGCATTATTTTCTGTTGTAATTTGTTGGTTAGTTTGTTTCTGAGAGAAGATAGTTTCAAATTTTATGCTAAAAAGGTGATTATCATTTCTTAAGTATAAAATCCCAACAGAGACTATACCATATACTCTGTAAGGAAATCAGAAGTATCTGTAAATAAAATTTAATCCATATAAAAATCTATGTAGTAACTGTATAGTTACTTAATTTGGCTTGAAATAAGGGAAACTTGACTATATGTCTATTGTGGATAATTTATACAATGTTCAATATCTAAGTAGTTATGTCATTTTGGTGGAATTACTTTTATAATCTAGGAAAATTTGAAAATATTTTGTAGGTTGATGTTGTATTATTCAGCAGATGCATCCCTGAGATAGTTTTAGTCTTGGACTATTATATCCTGAATCTGTTATATACAACGGGCTCAGAAGCCTGGCAGGTCAATTACGGCAGAGGTCAGAATAAGGCAAACAATTATATGCCGCGTGGTAGAGAGGGAGAGGAAGGTCAAAGTAGATGATTAAAAGAACAGACAAAGTATAGACACTCTGAGATTCACATGGATTAGTGTGTGATGCAGATACAAAACAGTACATGGCATCATAAAAATAAAAGAATTTTCAAGTTTTTCTCCCAGGTCTTATGGTGTGTTAGAAGCACTGTCAGGTAAGTCTGGGTTTAAACTCACACTTACATTGGCCACTCACTGAATCTGTGACTTCAGAAAATGCTTTTTCTGCCTTCAAGATCATTGTATGTTTTTTTTCTCTTTTAATCTGTTGATGTTGTAAATTGCATTACTAGATATCTTGATAAGCCATTCTACATTCTATGGATAAAGTTCTATGATCATGATTTATCTTGGAAAAGGTCCTGGATTTAATTTGCTAAATCATAAGAATGACTTACAACTATACTAATATAGTGGAACTAATCTATGTTATTTTCTTTCCTTATACAAATTTTCACCAATTTTGGTATAAAGATTATGCAAGCTGGATAAATGAATCTGGTAGCTATTCTATTTACTATCTGCAAAATTTTTGAGTTAAAGAGTAAGGATTATTTGTTCTTTGAAGAATTATTAAAAAATTTGGCTGTCTCTATTTTAATTGCTCACTGGTTAATGCAGGTATTATGTTTATATGGAAATGTATACACTTTGTTTGGATGTTCAAATTTTGATTCTTGAATTATTTCATAAAACTGTCCTATGACTTTTAAATCCTAACATATATGAGGATAAATTTAAATTCCTGTTTTACACTTATTATTGGATTTTCTTGGGTGTTTTTACAGTTTTTTGTTAGTCTTCTTTTATTTTTTCTTTGATTAATTTATCTCATGATTTCTTTTTTAATACTTTATTATAATTTTTAAAGAACTACATTCTGTTTTGTTTTATTTTGAAGGCTGTTTCTTTTATTGTCCATCTTATCAAATTTATGCATTTACCTTACCTTAGCTTCCTGAGTTGAATGTTTACGTCACTTATTTTCAACTTTTTGCTTTCTTCATATGTATTAAAAGCTGAAAACTATTCATGAGTAACAATTTATTGGTTATATTTGAGATATAATGATTGCACTAAATATATCTTAATTACCGTTATAACTTATGGATAATTTATGACAATAGTTTCAGTTCTTAAATGTGGTATAATTGAGTTTAATGATCTAATTTTTATTTATTTCTAATTTTGTTGCTTTTTTATCAGAATATATAACATTGAGTGCCCAGAGATTGTTTTTTTTAAATTTTTTAACATTTATTCATTTTTGAGAGACAGAGAGAGACGGAGTAAGTGGAGAAGGGACAGGAGAGAGGGAGACACAGAATCTGAAGCAGGCTCTAGGTTCTGAGTTATCAGCACAGAGCCTGATGCGGGGCTTGAACCCATGAATGATGAGATCATGATGTGATCTGGTCAGATACTAAATCGACTGAGCCACCCAGGTGCCCCTGAGTACCCAGAGTTTCTTAAGCCATGCTTTCTGCACTTTAAGTTGTCAATATTAGCAAATGGTTAGTGTCATTTTAAAAGCATGCACATTTTATACTGAGTTAAAAGTTCTATTAAAAACAGAACTACCTTATGATACAGTAATCATCCACTGAGTATTCACCCCAAAAATGCAAAAACACTAATTCAAGGGGATACATGCTTATTGCAGCATTATTTACAATAGTCAAACTATTGTTTGGAGCTGCCCCAGAGTCCATCGGTAGGTGAAAGCTTTGCTTTCACAGTTTTGGAATTCTCATGTTGGCAATATGGGTATTGTCATTGTCCAGGGCTACCCCTTCCCATTTTAATAATAAATAATACAAATGGTTTCTCTTTTGAATCGACTTATGAACATAAGCCTTATGCCTATGTCTTTTACTTTTAGTATTTATTTTTGAGAGAAAGAGAGAGAGAAAGAAGGAGAGGGACAGAGAGAGAGAGGAAGACACAGAATATGAAGCAGGCACCAGGCTCTGAGCCTTCAGCACAGAGCCCAATGTGGGGGCTGGAACTAATGAACAATGCGATCATGACCTGAGCAAAGTCCACAGCTTAACTGAATGAGCCACCCAGGGGTTCCTGCCCATTTCTATAGTAATGCACAATAGCCAGTTTGGATAAATTGTGTTGATTGGCTTAAACATAAAGGTCATTACTACTTTTAGTTACCACTATTATCTCAATTTTGCAGATGAAAACTCAGGCAAAATTTACAAAACTAGAAAGCAGGGTTGCAAAGATTTGAAACCAGGTACTTTGAATCCAGAGTGTGGGGTACTAAATATTATGTTATCTAGTTATTTTCCTTTATCATAGACAACCCTGTTTGAGAGGAAAAAGTGTGATCAAATACATTTCCTTAATATCTCATGACAGAGATCATGGTATAAATAACTGAAGGCAATTTTAATACCAAGTACGTCAAACCAAGTACGAGGAAGCCTGTATACTTCCCAGTCTCCAGTGCCTACCGCTTAGATCCTTTTGTATGTATGCACCGGGATCTGAAGTGTCACCATGGGACTAGGGCAAGTTTATATCCATCAGGGATTCTCAATATCATTTCCAAATACAGAAGAGAAAGGCGGCATTTCTCTTTTCATCTGAGTGTTAAGACTACACTCTCAACCCACCCCTATTTCAAGATATGCCATTCTTCCAGATAATTGAAAGTGGCTGTGTTTGCTTTCTTCAGGAATTACCTCATGCACTAACCACAGATGTTGCCTAGTCATATGGATCTAACAGCAGCAGCAGAAAAAGAAGCAACAACTACAAAACATAATAGTGGCATAAAAGTGCAGTTTTACTGCTCAGAGATTTGTGTCATTAACGCCACGTTGTGTATGCCTGCTACTCTGAGGAATTCAGACTCAAGTTTGCAAAATCAACTTTTACCAGAATTTCTAGTCTACCTACCCTACAGATTTTGAATTTGCCACAGCCTGCACAATTGAGTGATTTAAATTCTTTAAAATAAATTTCTCAGGGAGCCTGGATGGCTCAGTCGATTGAGCGTCTGACTTGGGCTCAGGTCATAATCTCACCATTCGTGAGTTCAAGTCCTGCATCGGGCTCTGTACTGACAGCTCAGAGCCTGGAGCCTGCTTCAGATTCTGTGTCTCCCTCTCTCTTCACTTCCTTACTCATACTCTCTCTCTCTCTCTCTCTCTCTCTCTTAAAAGATAAATTAAAAAAATTAAAAATTTAAAATAAAATAAAATAAATCTCTCAATAGAGAAATAGGTGGATAAAGACATACTGACATTTATATATCCTACTGGTTCTATTTCTCCAGAGAATCCTAGCTAAAACACTTGTATTCATAATATGCTATAATTTCCTTGAGAGAGATTATTATTTCGGTTTGGCATAGTGTTATTTTCAGTATATAATGGGTTGGCATTAATTTTTTGTTGAGTGGATAAATGTTCCTTAGTTTATTTTTTTTCTGGATGTTGCTGATATACTAAAAGTAACTCATATTAAAAGGAAAAAATCTTTAAAAGGGGAGAAATATTTAATTCTAGAAATATAGTATGGTCAGAGTACATGGGTGGCACAGATGGTTAAGCATCCAACTTCAACTTAGATCATGATCTCCTGGTTCATGGGTTCCAGCCCCACATCAGTATCTGTGCTGATGGCTCAGAGCCTGGAGCCTGCTTCAGATTCAGTGTCTGCCTCTCTCTGACTCTCCCCTGCTCACACTCAAAAGTTATTAAGTCTTTAAAAAATAATAGTAAAAAAGAAATATAGCATGATCTTTGTAGTATTTGGAGATAACTTGGTTTGTGGATTAGAAATGATTTTTTAAATAAACATAGATCTTAATTGGTGGACATGGGGAAAAATTACACTACTCTTGGGTACATGTATTACACAACCTGTGAAGTGACAGTGGTGATGATCTTAATTTGCAACATGTAGTGAAGATATATGTAGGAAGTGAAAATAAATAACTAAATATTTGCAGAAAGTATTACTATATCTTATTTAACTTTCTGTTATTTTCCTTTGCTCAAAATTTATCAACTATTATTTGTCAAGTTGAATTAATTTTTTAAAATATTTCATTTTTAAGGAGATAGAGTATAAATATTTTTAAAATGCTTAAAAATAATGAGTGTATTATATCAAGTATCTAGATGAATTACCTAAATAAATTTTAACAAAATGTAACTGATTATTCTTTCTTTTGAGAGAAACGTATACCAATCATGATAAATATCAGTATTATTTTTTAAAATGTGTTAGTGAATGAAGCTGTAGAAGAAAATATATATGAAATAGACATATATATTTAGAGCGAGAGAGAGAGAGAGCGAGAGAGAGAGAGAGAGAAGGCTTCATGCCCAGCACAGAGCTCAGCAAGAAGCCCAATGCAAGGCTTGAACTCATGATCCTGAGATAAAAACCTGAGCTGAGATCAAGAGGTAGATGCTCAACTGACTGAACTACCCAGGCACCCTTGTAGGATGTATATTTAATCTAATTCATATCATTTTTAAAGCTCTGTGATACAAACATCTCAGAAATAATTTTAAATGAACTTACTGTGCTCCTTACCCTGAGACTCATTAAATCAACAAAAAAGAAATAACAGAAAAATTGTTATTTTTAATAAAACAGAAAATGACTGTGGCACCAAATTAAATATTATGAAAAAATACTACAGTTAAATTTTGAGCCAATCAAATACACCTCCATTTGTCAGTAGAATTATATTTCTCTTCAAGAAGTAATAATGTCTTGAAAAACCCTACCAAGGGTATTTTGGAATAACAGACTTTAGTGTTTGAGGAAAATCTGAGTTAGGAAGAAACATCAATTTAAGGTTTTTTAAATTGCAAAACAGCCATGCTCTTTCCAATGGTGGAACTTTGAAAGCTTTCTTTCTGCCAAAGGCCTGAGAAATCATCCAAGGAAAGAGAAACAAATGGCCTGAATAACTATGAATAATATGGCATAGCTACTAGAGTCATATATCTATTTTCTCTGAAAAAAAATCAGAAAATATGCAGGCAGTGAATTAAAGTAGAATAAGAAGTATACCAATGGCTTTAATGTTTTAGTATAAGTCCTTGTCCTGAACAAAGCCAATCAAACTAATGAGTTTACAATTAGGGCTTCTTTTTAAACTATTAATACAGCAAATTTTAACATTGAAGGGGATGTGATGGATGTATGAAACCATCTACGTAGAGAGCCCACAAGTGAAACATCAAGATAGACATGACCCCAGTATTCAAAGCTATGGGGTCTTAATTCAGGTCTATCTGGAGAATAGCATGTGCGCACTGAACAAACGGATCCAGGTGTATCCCTTTTACATAACTTTCATGAGTTCATAAGTGTTCCTTTTCCTTGAATCAGTTTGGTTTGTGTTTTATCTACAGGAAAACTCCTAAATAACAAACAAAGCTATTTCAAATATATGCAGCAAAAACAACCAAAAAGAGTATCGAAGAATACAGAGATTGACATAAAAAAATTTCAGTTAAATAAATAAGGAATAATGTAGTTTTTAAGTTAACCATTTTTCACATTTAATAAAATGAATTGAGACAACAACCATCAATGTTGATGAAATAGGTAAAAGGTTTATGGGGAACTTCATAATAAATAGATCAATCTAAAATTGTGATCAATCTTAATACTAATTAAAGTGGGACATTACATCTAGCATGATAATAAGGACCATGGAGCACTATGTGTTTTTGCTCCCCTAAATAAGCTAAAATCTAAACAAGCTAGTATACATACCATCAGATTATTGAAATATGGAACAAATAACACCACAATTTAAATTCTATTGCTAAAGGACATATTTTGAAAGGAACTGGAATGATGTAGAATACGTTCTATTAATGGCAGATTTTTTATTTATTGGTTTATGTATCTCATATCTGTCATTTTGTTCTTATCTATTTTCAAGTTGTCAGCAATTTCATACTAATTTAGATATTTAGATCTCTCTGGTGATTTTTTAAATTAAATATTCACCCTGTATATTTTAAATAATATTAATATACTATCAGGATTTTATATTATTTCATACTGGAATACCCTCAATTTTCCAGTATGCTTCAATAATTGATAATGGCTGGTATTATTATAGCTATACAATGCTTTCCATTAGAGTTAGCTTATTTGGCTTTATTTTATTCTATCTCATTATAAATGTGTCCCTATTAAAAACATATAGGTAATTTTTCTTTTTCTTTTATCTATCTTACTTGGAAAACATTTTCTTGTTCTCAAGGTTCTCTTTCTTAAAGTATTTCTTGTACCTTCACAGTCAGAATTTAGTGCAGAATCTGAAGTTAAAGTCTAGAGGATATATCAGAAGATCAGATGCATTGGTATGAGTCGAGTAGCTGAAAACTAAGAAAATCATATTTAAAAAAAACTGTGATGCTTATTCTAAAACCAAGACAAACAAACTGCCTCTTAACTAACTACTGCGTTGCCTGGGTGGCTCAGTTGGTTAAGTGTCCAACTCTTGGTTTTGGCTTAGATCATGATCTGATGATGTGTGAGATTAAGCCTCCTGTCTGGTTCTGACAGTGTGGAGACAGCTTGGGATTTTCCCTCTCCCTTTCTCTCTGTGATCTGTTCGTACTCTCTTTCTCAAAATAAATAAATAAACTAAAAAAAAAGGACTACACACTAAATAGTAAATCTAAAATATTTCTAGAAGTATAAGATAAATGGGCTGTTTAAGACTTTTCCTACAACAAAAGCACCTACCTCAGATATCTGTACTAATTAGTCCTATCAACATTCAAGGAACAGAAAATCCCAAACTAACATAAAGTCTTCTGGAGGATAAAAAAAGAAGTGTTATTTATCAATGTCTCTCATAAACGCATAAACTATGACACTAAAATTCCACAACAATGCATAAAAATAATCTAAATTATGATCATAGATGTAAACATTGAAAAACTCAAATTAAATATAGAAATATAACCCAAAGTCATGACTAAGTTGAGTTTAACCCCAAGAATGCAAGAAGATTTTAACATAACAAAGTACATTAGTGTACCAAAAAGAAAAAAAAGCATACCAAAACCCAAAATGCATTAATGTAGTTTATATTATTAAGGAGATGTGTCAATAAAAAATTCTGATAGAGTTCATTATAAGTATGGGGAAAAATGTGACTCCTATTTATCACTATACATAAAGTTAACTGCAGATGGGTTAAAAATAAAATGTGAGGGGTACCTGGGTGGCTCAGGCAGTTAAGAGTCGACTTCGGGTCATGTCATGGGCTCACAGTTTGTGAGTTCAAGCCCCGCATCAGGCTCTGTGCTGACAGCTCAGAGCCTGGAGCTTGCTGTGGATTCTGTGTCTCCTTCTCTCTCTTCTCCTTCCCCACTTGTAATCTGTCTCTCTCTCTCAAAAATAAATAAATGTAAAAAATTAAATATATAAATAAAATGTGATGCTCTTAAGAGTTTAGATTTTTTGGGGGTAAGATTTCAGAATTTCTGAGAAAATACCCTTCAGATCTCAGAGTATTTGGATACTTTTTGAAGAAGACAGAGACATAAACAACTAGGAACAAATTCAGTTTATAAAAACAAACTGCATTTTAAAAATCTTCAAATATAAGCCTAGATTATAGGAGATATTTTCTGCACTTATCAAAACAGTTGTTATGTAAATGATACAAAAATTTTGTACAAATGAATAGAAAAAGACATTAAGTGTAAGAAATAATGTTAAGTAGAAGAAAAATAAAAAAGTGCAAAAAAAGAAAATAGAAGCAAAAACTATTTTCTATGAAAAGTAATTCACATAAAAGGATATTTATAGGAATTCATGAAAATCACAGTATCAACCCTATAACTGTTCCATAAATTGGCCAACATGTCAAAATCTAAAATAATAATAAAATAAAATAAAACAAAAATAAAAAAATTTCCAGGATAAGGAGAATGGGAACACTTATATATTGCTTTTGGATATACAAATTTCATGTAAGAGCTGGTCATTCCAGCAAAATTCAATGAAATTGAAGTGATATATATCCTTGGACCTAGTAGCTCAATTCTTAGGCAATGCACAAAATGCTAAATGAGGCATTGTTTTCAGTATAAAATACAACCTAATTTTCTATCAATAAGATAATGAAAAAATAAACAACAGTATTTTCTTGCAATGGAAATATACAAGTGGCAGGAAACATGAAGTAATTGTGCTGTATCTATCAACACAAATTAGTAGCACAAATATAATGATGCTAGGTACACAGAGGTAGGTAGGCAATGTTTCTAAAGAAGACTTACAGGGTTTGCCAAAACACTTAACAGATCTACAACTCATTTCACGAAAGAATATGGTATCACAACATCAAATTAAGGATTTATTTCATAACCCTAAACTGTCTGTTTCATCCATGGGGTTTTGAGATGGCAGGAGGTAACTCCTCTTTTCCTATTTGATAAGGAAGAAATATATAAATACTTTTCTGAATATTTCCCTTTGATCAGAAATCAAGGTGTGCAAAAAATAGCTCAGAACCAAGAAGTACAAAATGGAATCTTGGTCATTTCTTATATGATACTGGTCACACAGGTATATTCTTGCTATGCAAACAGCTTAGCAGTAAAGCCTTCAGGCTTCCCATTTTCAATCTTACCTCTTTAATAAACAATGGTGACAAGCTTGTACCAACAATCATGAAACTCCATGTACCCATGATTAGAAAGGAACATTATCAATCAATATGTTCCATGACATTACCAAAGTAGTGTAGTGGCATACAGTAACTTTAATAAAATAGTTCAGGCTAATTCCAAGACTATGGAAATTAGCCTTCAGAGCAGATCGGGAAGGATAAAGTTAAGTGAGACACGTGCAGTATAGTATCATTCATATTAAGTTTGAAATCCTACTAAACAATGCCCCTAAATTATGGTATAGTGTAGACTTCTTAAGTTGTTTTAACCTATGTTGTTAAAACATAATATATAAAGCAATGTAATGTTTGGAAGTATAAAGAAATACATGAATATTATAATCACTAAGTATAATATGTAATTAATCTGTAGAGAAGAAAATGTGTATTAGGAGAGCTGTATAGACAGAGCTTAAACTATATTAATATTCTATTTCTTAAGCTGTTATATAATGAGTGCACATCTATTCATTATTTTGGACTTTGTAACTTTTGTCTTACATGTTGCAAAACATTTCAGGGCACCTGGATGGGTCAGTTGGTTGAGCATTCAACTTCAGCTCAAGTCATAATCTCATGGTTCATGAGTTTGAGCCCCGCGTTGGGTTCTTGGTGGTCAGCACAGAGTCTGTTTCAGATCCTCTCTCTCCCTCTCTCTGCCCCTTCCCTGCTTGTGCTCTCTCTCAAAAATAAATGAACATTAAAAAAAAACATTTAAGTTTTTTAAGATTCCATAAGTAACTATGGAATCAAAAAATCATAGAAAGAAAGAACTGGTGGTAAACAGTGAATCAGGTTAAATATAGAATAAAAATAAACAACCATAAGAATTATGACTAAAAAATACCTATTTATTTATACAAGGATGTCGTGGTTGTCACAAGATTGACAATGATTGACAGAAGGAAACACAAACAAAAATAAACAAGTAATTTTAATGTGTGTTTAGGGTAAAAGAAGTTAAGATTTTACATGCATAAAAAGGATTAGGCACAATATGACTCACAGAACCACTGAACCAAGTAAAGAGGCGTGGCGGTCATGGCCCTCATCATGTTTGCTATTCAAGTACGCACAAGTGGTGATGATGCCATCATTGGGATGAAAGCTGGATTCTTCTTGAAGTGTTTCCATAAACCCTGACCATTATGTGATTACCTTGTGAGCCAGGCTCTGTGCTGGGAGGCTGGCTTAAAGGAATCTGCTGTAAACTATAGTGCATCTTATCACTGTATAAGTACTTTTTAGTGTGAACATATACACATATGGTATTAACCAGCCCCTTAGCTGATTGATCTACTTTATCTATGACACTGAATATCACATTGACTCTCAATCTGACTAGCACATCCCACATTTCCTTAACTCCTTCATTCTCTCACTGCCTTAGTTGACTTGTTCCATACCTCCTCATCTGTCCTCAGCCTCCCTGTACCTCCTTCCTGTTCGTTACTCTCAGCTCAGGATGAATGTCCTATCTTACTCAGAATAGCGAAGAAATCAGAAAAGAAACTCTGTACGCATCCACAACCCCTTATTCCTGCTGCATTCATTGGTCTTTCACTTCTGACACTGCAGTCACCTATCTATACTCCCATCTGTGATCTAAACTTCAAGTTGTATGTTGATTGTATCCTCTTTCACTGACTCAGTGACAGAACCACATTAATTATCTTGTCTTTTGTGTTATCAAATTTTCCTTATCTGTTTTGTCATTTTCAGAAAAATATCTATTATTTCTTCCATCGTCATAAATCCTTTGGACCCCATTTCTCCCACCAGATAAGCCCTATTTTCCCCTTATAGAAAACATCTGGAAAGAATTGCCTATACTCAATATTCCTTAGATTCTCCTCCCTTTATCATATAAAAATTAGTCAGTCAGTTCTTTTTTCCTACCTGAACAAACATTGAAGAAACACAGTGAATATTTCTATCAATCTCCATGTAGCATGGGAAACCACATATGCCAATCTCTTTCTTGGGACATTTTATTTTCTTGATTCCAGATACACACTATCCTAGTTTTCCTTCTTCACTAGTAACTTCTCTGAAACTTCTTCTTTACCTGTTCCTTCTTGTCCTTGCTCAAGTCCACTGAAGTAATCCTGGGCTCCATCCTCGAATGTACATTTAGATTAGACCTGTCTCTCACACACCTTCCTTATTCCCCATCCTTCTCTATTATTCTCTGTAACATGTTTTGCAGTCTGACAAACTATATGCTGCATGCTTAATTTTTGTTGCCTATTTCCTTCTACTGTTTTATAAGCTCTAGGAAAAAAAGCAATTCTTCTCTCTTTTATTACCATACTCTACTTATAGTACCTAGAAAAGCACCTGGAGCAAAGTTAACACTCAGTAAGAATTGTTGAATAAATGGATGCATGAGGTGCCCCTCCCGACAATAACCATTTCAAATTTTCTCAAGGCATTGGTCATTAGACAGGGGTTAGAGGGCTGGGACAGGCACAGAGATCTATTATCAAAATACAAAACTCCTAAGTCTTAAAGACTATATATGAATAAAACAATTGGCGAGATTTATGCTTAAATACATTGAACTCACTCCCCCCTCCCACACAAATAATTCAAGAAATTGTGTTGCCAAATAAAGCCTCATGATCAATCACTCTTACTTTTCAACCCACCATCTCATCTCTGGGCTCTCAAATTTATACCAGAAAAGTGATTTGTAAATGCTTTGAATTGAATTTCTCAATGCCCAAGTAAGATGTAGCCATAAGGAAAGAAAAAAAGATGAGGAATCCACTTACCTTTCAAGGGCAGGACAAACATAAAGGAAGATCTTTCCAGTTGCTCCAGGGGCTAAACAAGGACCCAATCCACCAACGGGGTGAGATATTCATGCTACTCCTACCCAGAGTGCATGATATTTCAAACTTTATATTTAGTAATCTTTTCTTTTCCATTATGACATAATGAGGTGAAAAACACATTACTTTCCTTATTATTATAGTTCATCAGATCATATGGGATCACTGACTAAGGTAGCTGAAGCAAGTAAAAATACATTGTTAATTAAATGTACAATTTACAATACAAGATTTGTTCATTTTGGAATGTCCAGCTCTATGTTGTCCACCAATCCACATATCCATAATCTAAACAGAAATTGTCAAGTTAAAAAAGATAGAAAAAGACATAACAGACAAATACTAGCCAACAAAATTAAGACAGTTATTTTAATAATAATATCACACATAAAAGGCATGAGAGCAAATATTTTTAAGGATAAAGGATAGAAATTTTAATATATAGTGAATGAACTATCATTGAAGGAATTAAAAAGACTTTTATGGAGTTGCCTATGTGGTGCACTTGATTGAACATCCTACTCTTGATTTTGCCTCAATTCATGATCCCAGGGTCATGGAATTCAGCCCTGTGTCGGGATCCATGCTGAGCATGGAGCCTGCTTAAGATTCTTCCTCCCCCCTCTTTCTCTCTCTCTCTGTCTCAGGGCACCTGAGTGACTCAGTTGATTAAGCATTGGACTCTTGATTGTGGCTCAGTCGTAATACTGTTCATGAGTCTGAACCCTGCATTGGGCTCTGTGATGACATCATGGAGCCTGTTTAGGATTCTCTCTCTCTTTCACTCTTTCTGTGCCTCTTCCCCATTCTTTCTTTCAAAAATAAAAAATATATATAAACTTAATTTTTTAACAGATTCTTTCTCTTTCTCCCACTGCCACTTTCCCTACTTGCACTCTATCTCTCTTTAAAATAAATAATAATAAATAAATGTTTTAAATAAAAATAAAAGAAGTTTACATCACCTGCCTGACATTTGGAAACAGGATTTTAGACGCAGTAGAGAAATAATGGTGTCATGTCAGATGATTTAATTAAGTTGAGTTACTTCAACTATGATATAAAAAACAACTATCTCCTGGACCAAAACAATGATATCGAAAGACTATGGAAGTAATTTCAGAAAAACCCTGCCAATTGAGGTTCAGTCAATAAAAGAGAAACCACTATAGACATTTAAAGCACAAAATAATTAATGCAAAGAATGTAGTGTCCACCAAAGCGTTGAACCAGCTAAAGAGGAATGAGAAACCACCACCAGTTTGCATGTTAACTGGTGCAGCTATGGGCCAGAGATGAAGAACTTGTTGTCCTTCGCCATGACTAGAAGGCCCCAGGAATCTAGGGTTGACTTCATCTACCAGACAAGAGTGGTGACTGGCGGGCGGAGGCTGCTACAAAAAGGATCCACAGCTGTCAGAGCCCACATCAGCAGCCACTGCCTTCCAGACTTCTCATATGTGTGTATCACTGACAACTTGTAAGCTGCCTCTAGAATTGTTACACGCAAGAAAGTGTAAAACATAATTCTAAGATCTTCAGCCCCTAAGGAAAAATTCAGGCAATACTAAAAAACAAACAAACAAGCAAAAACCCAGAAAAATTAATGAGAAGCTTTCAAGTTCATTGTTCTTAGTTTATGTGGTAATGATATCCACATTTTACACATTTTAGTTTGAAGTATGCTTTCATAGTTTTCTTTCTTTCTAGACTCCTTCCTTTTTCTTTATTACTTTCTTGCTTCCTTGCCTTCTTCCTTTTTTCCTTTTCTTTCTCTTCCTTTGTTTTCCTTTCCTTCCTTCTTTTCTTTTTTCTTTTCTTTAAATTCTATCATATTTAATAACATTAAATGTATTTCTGGTAAGATAACAAAGCATAACAAAAACATAATTGCAAGGATACTCCAACAAATGAAAACCTAGCTAATGTAATTAATAGAGTAAAATCAGAACACAAGAGAAAAGAAGAAATTTTTTAAAAAGGACTATTAACAACATTAATAAAAACAGAATTTCTGAAATGCCCAACATGAAGTGACTGAGTGCTTTAGAAAGAGCAAGTAATTAAAGCAAACAATATCCACATGAACTGAAAAATATTGTCTATCCACTGTGTGGCAAACTGAAAGTTTAAGTACCTTACACAATGTTATTTTCCATGGAAGAGACAAATACAAGAATCAGACCTTGCTTATATTAAACATTAATTAAACCTCAAGATGTTTCCCTAATAAAATATGATTTGACATATAATGAATATCTAGTATGAATCTTCTTAAATATTTACCTAAATAAGTACAATATTAATTCATTAATGTATAAAACACTAAGAAACCAAGGGAGAAGTTGGACATACTGTTATAGCACTTTTTTTTCCAGACACTTAAGAACTTTCATTTTGACTTGCCTATTTTTAGAATCCACTTATGTTATTATAGAATTATACTGGGAAATTTTTATTAATATTACCAGCATATAGCCTTCCTTTCTTTTCTTTTTCTTTTTCTTTTTTTAATTTAAATCCGAGTGAGTTAACATATAGTGTAACAATGTTTTCAGGAATAGAATGTAGTGATTTATCACTGACATATAACACCCAGTGCTCATCCCAAGTGACTTCCCCCATCACGTATTTGGCCCATTTTCTACCCAATACCCTGCCAGAAACCCTCAGTTTGTTCTCTGTATTTATGTCTCTTGTGATTTGTCTTTCTTTCTCTCTGTTTTTATCTTATTTTTGCTTCTCTTCCCTTTGTTCACCTGTTTTGTTTCTTAAATTCCACATGAGTGAAATCATATGATCTTTTTCTTCCTCTGATTGACTAATTTCACCTAGAATAATGTAGTAGTTCTATCCACATTGTTACAAATGGCAATTTCTCAATCTGATTGCCAAGTAATATTTCATTATATATATATATTTCTCATATATATGTGTGTTTGTATATATATATATATATACACACATATACATATATATATATAAAATCACATTTATCCATTCATCAGTCAATGGGCATTTGGGCTCTTTCCATACTTTGACTATTGTTGATAGTGATACTATAAACATTGCAGTGCATTGGGGCACCTCGGTGGTTTAGTCGGTAAACCATAGACTCTTGATTTCAACTCAGGTTATGATCTTGTACTTTGTGAGTACAAACCTCACATCAGGCTCTATGCTGGCAGTGTAGAGCCTGCTTGGGGTTATCTCTCTCTCTCTCTCTCTCTCTCTCTCTCTCTCTCTCTATCACTGCCCTTCCCCTGCTTTTGCACGCTCTCTCTAAAAATAAATAAATACATACATACATAAATACATAAATCTTTAAAAAACATTGAAGTGCATGTGCTCTTTCAAAACAGCATTTTTGTATCCTTTGGGTAAATACCTAATAATGCATTTGCTGGGTTGTAGAGTAGTTCTATCTTTCATTTTCTGAGGCACCCCTGTACTTTCCAGAGTAGCTGTGCCAGTTTGCATTCCTGCCAGCAGTGCAAAAGGGTTCCCCTTTCTCCATGTCTTCACCAATGTCTGTTGTTGCCTGAGTTATTAATTTTAGACATTCTGACAGGTTTGAGGTTGTGTCTCATTGTGGTTTTGACTTGTATTTCCCTGATGATGAGTGATGTTGAACATCCTTTCATGTATCTATTAGTCACTTGGATGTCTTCTTTGGAGAAGGGTCTATTCATGTCTTTTGCCCATTTCTTCACTGGATTATTTGGTTTTTTGGGTGTTGAGTTTAAGAAGTTCTTTATAGATTTTGGATAATAACCCTATATCTGATATGTCTTTGGAAATACCTTCTCCCATTCCATTGATTGCCTTTTATTTTGCTGATTATTTCCTTTGCTGTGCAGAAGTTTTTATTTTGATGAAGCCCAATAGTTCAAATCTGCTTTTGTTTCTCTTGCCTCCAGACACATGTCAAGTAAGAAGTTGCTGTGGCCAAGGTTAAAAAGGTTGTTGCCAGTTTTCTCCTCTAGGATGGCTTCCTGTATTACATTTAGGTCTTTCATCCATTATGAGTTTATTTTTGTGTATGATGTAAGAAGAGTGATCCAGGTTCCTTTTTCTTCATGTCACTGTCCAGTTTTCGGAGCATAACTTGCTGATTAGACTGTCTTTTTACCATTGGATATTCTTTCCTGTTTGTCAAAGATTAGTTAGCCATACATTTGTGGATTCACTTCTGGGTTTTCTATTCTGTTTTATTGACCTATGTGTCTTTTTTTTTTTAATTTTTAAAATGTTTTATTTATTTTTGAGAGAGAGACAGAGAGAGAGAGACAGAGAGAGAGAGACAGAGACAGCATGCATGGGGGAGGAACAGAGAAAGACAGGGAGACACAGAATCTAAAGTAGGCTCCAGGCTCTGAGCTGTCAGCACAGAGCCTGTTGCAGAGCTCAAACCCATGAGCCATGAGCTCAAGAACTGACCTGAAGTGAGATGCTTAACCAACTGAGCCACTCAGTTGCAGCCCTATGTGTCTGTTTTTGTGCCAGTACCATTCTGTATTGATGATTACAACTTTTTAATACAGCTTGAATTCTTGAGTTATAATTTCTCCAACTTTGGTTTCCTTTTTCAGGATTACTTTGGCTATTCAGGGTCTTTTCTTGTTCCATACAAATTTTAGGATTGTTTGTGCTAGCTCTGTGAAGAATGCTGGTGTTGTTTTGATAGGGATTGCATTGAATACGTAGATTGCTTTGGGGAGTATTGACATTTTAACAGTATTTGCTCTTCCAATATAAGAGCAAATGTTTTTCCATTTTTTTGTGTCATCTTCAATTTTTTTCATAAACTTTCTATAATTTTCAGTGTATAGATTTTTCACCTCTTTGGTTAGGTTTATTCCTAGGTATTTTATGGTTTTTGGTGTGATTGTGAATGAGGCTGATTTCCTGATTTCTTTCTTCTGCTTCATTATTGGTGTATAAAAATGCAACTGATTATTGTGCACTGATTTTATATCCTGTGACTTTGCTGAATTCTTGTATCACTCCTGGATCAGTTCTAGCATTTTTTTTTTGGTGGAATCTTCTGGTTTTCCACATAGAGTATCATGTCATTTAAGAAGAGAGAAAGTTTGACTTCCTCCTTGCTGATTTCAATGACTTTATTTTTTTTGTGATGTCTGATTGCTGAGGCTAAGGCTTCCAACACGATGTTGAATAACAGTGGTGAGAGTAGATATCCTTGTTGTGTTCTTGACCTTAGGGGGAAAGGTCTCAGTTTATCCCCATTGAGGATGATATTAGCTGTGGGTCTTTTGTATACGGCCTATATGATTTTGAGGTACGTTCCTTCTATTTCTACTTTCTTGAGGGCTTTTTTTTTAATTAAGAAAGATGCTGTATTTGTCAAATGTTTTTTTATGAATCCATGTTTCATTATTTTATTTTTAAGTTTATTTATTTTGAGAGAGAGAGAAAGCATGTGGGGAGGGGCAGAGAGAGAGAGAGAGAGAGTGAATTTCAAGCAGGCTCTGCACTGCCATTGTGGAACCTGTTGTGGGGCTTGAATACACAAAACATGAGATTGTGACCTGAACTGAAACCAGCAGTCATGCGTTTAACCAACTGAGCCACCCAGGTGCCCCCTGTATTTGTTTTAATATAAAAATAATTCATATACGTCATAGAATATTCAAGAATCTTGCAGAATGGAAAGAGAATTCTATTCACTTTTCTACTTGCCAAATACTAAAATATTCCATTTCCTTCCAGAATAGGGGATTCAATTTTATTTACACCAATAAGACAATATAAAACATAGTTTTACACTTTTAATTTTTTAAATAAAATATATTCCAGCTGTATCACTCTATGTAGCACCTCAAACATGACTTTTTTATTCTTATGTGGAATAGCTTTATTGAAATATGAGATTATAAAAGAGATAATGCATGAGTGAGGGAGATGGACTGAGGTAAAGAGAGAAAAAATTGTAAGCAGGCTCCACAAGTCTCCCTTCAACACTTTCTCTGTTGCATCAGACTGATTCTCCAATAATCCATATTTTTATGTCTGTATCATAATAAATGAAAATTTAGCTTTGAATTCTTGATTGACTCTTAGAACCACTTGGAGAAACTAAATTCTAATTGGGTAGCTCAATAGCTTACTTGTGACATAAATTTTAACCCATGTTGAAATTTAAAATGTTTATTTTAGAGGAGTGACTGGGTAGCTCAGTTAAGTGTCCAACTTTGGCACAGATCATGATCTTACACTCTGTGAATTCAAGCCCTGGGCCGGGTTCTATGCTGACAGCTCAGAACCTGGAGCCTGCTTCAGATTCTGTCTCTTTCTGTCTGTCTGTCTCTCTCTCTCAAAAATAAATAAACATTGAAAAAAAAAAAGTTGTTTTTGCAAGTTAATCCTGACCAAAAACAAAAATAACAAAACACATTTCTCATCCATTCTTCCATACTTGAAATCAAAACATTATTATATTCACGCATATTCCTTAAGTTACTACATCAAGTTACTCAATTTCAGTAAAGTTTATATGTAATAAAGATACTAATACCATCTAAATCTGAGAGATAAATTTACAATTTTGAAAACTTGGAGGAAGAAATTCATAAATACATCTCATATTTCTTATTAAAAGTCATAAAATAATTTTTCTTATTTTGATACGTAGAGACATAGGGTGTTATCTACATTTGATAATTTAAAGATAAAAAGTGGAACTTAATATAATTCTTAATTTCTAAGTAAAAGAAGATAAATACAGATGAGTATGATCCATATAGCAAGATGTGAAGAAAATTCTAATAAAAACAGCTTAATATTAGTCTTGACAACAAATAAAGTGTTATAAACCCTCTTATTAATAAGAAAATAACCAGAGTGTTTTTAAACAGATTAAAAAGATTAAAAATAACTGACAGAAATAAATTAATTGTCAAAACTGGAAAAGCAGGCAAAGAAAAAATAGGTAAGAAAGGCAAAATTAGAAAGACACACAGGTAGAAACACACAGTATTCAAAGTGAAATACATTACAGGTAATGAAAGGGCCAATTTTATATCAAAGCTAATAAATAATGAGGACATTAGTGTCATGAAGCATAATGTACCGAAAGGAATCCATCACATAAATATAAATGAAAAAACTTATGGTAAAAAAAAAAAAAGAATTGATGGAATCAGATACCTTTTTTCTTTGAAAAAAAATGTTTATTTTTGAGAGACACAGAATCTAAAGCAGGCTCCAGGCTCCAGGCTCCAAGCTGCCAGCACAGAGTCCAATACGGGGCTCACATTCATAGACCCCGAGATCATGACCTGAACCAAAGTCAGATGCTTTAACCCACTGAGCCATGCAGGCGCCCCTATCTTTTCAGTTTATATTTACCACCATTTGTGTATGTCATATTTTGAATCAAAAAATAGAACAAAGACATAGATGGTTTCCAAAAAAGTCAATGTTTCAACGACTAATGAATGTCTTGAACCATTTGTGTTTTAAGAACAGTAAAAGGATATATAATAGGGGGAGAATAGGCTTAAATTTATGTGGGTAAAATAATTTAAAAAATATGTTAAGCCAGATCCTGATTCCCATTATAGTTTCATGTTTATATGAAATCTGCATAATCAAGGATTTGTCATTTCTTCAGTGACAGTGGTGGATGAAATGTAGATTGACCTATATCTTCTATGTAATAGTTGAAGGTGTAATTGCTAAAATATACTTGTAAGAAAATCATTCTAAAAATGGTATTGAATATTTAATATGTGGTAGATACTGTTGTAGTGGCTAGAAACCATACTATAAATGCCAGTCTCAAGGAATTTATATTCTAGTTGAGGAAAATAGGCAATAGATATACAAATAAAATATGTATCATGATATACAGTAATAAATTATATAGAATAAATCAGTAGGGGGCTAATCAGAACATGGAATGATATTTCTTATGTAGCATAGTAACAGAACACTGTATAGTGTAAAAACTAAAGGAGGATGGGAAGGGTATAAACCCTAACTATCTGGGGCAAGAAGATTCCAGAAATATCAACTGAAAAGGCAGAGGTAGGGGGGCTTAATATAGTTGAAGAATAGCAAGGAGACCTGTGTGAGTAGAGCACAGTGAATGATGTGGAGTAAAGTAATATCTGAAGTCAGAACCGAAGTCAGAAGGGGCCAGATCTTGTAAGATTTTATAGGACAAAGTTAAGGATTTTTAATTACACTCCAAGTACGATAAAAAATGCTGAGGAATGTACTGGTTTGGTTTACATTATTCCCCCTTATTTTTGTGTTGTAAAAGAGATGTAAAAGGACAAGAGTGAAAGTAGAGAGATCTCTTGGGAAATTAGGGCAATAATTCGGTGGAAAAAAATATGGTGGTTTGAACTAAGTTGTTATTGGGAGAGAGAGGCTACGTGAAAAGAACAGATTTGGGATGTTTTTTAGTGTAGAGAAAAGATTTATACAGTGGTTTTGATATCAGGTATAAAAAGAAAGATTCGAAAAAAATTCAAGGTTCATTATGCCTGACTCACTTGTATGATAAAATTTCCATTGTTTAAGATGGAGAAAACTATGGGAGGAGTAAGGTAGAAATCAAGAGTAAAGTTTTATACATCTGAGTGGAGATGTCAAACAACTAGCTTAATATTCAAGCTAGAATTCTAGGTAGATATCCCAAGCAGAAGTATTTGTCAATCATTCACAAATAGATGGCATTTAAAGCCTGTCAAATTGAGGGAAGCTGATGGACTAAATAAAATGTGAACAGAAAAATTGCCCATTAGATTTAGCAAAGTGGATGTAAGTGAATATTTTTTTTTGTTGGGTAAGAAGAGCAAAAATTAGTGAGTTCAAGAAAGACTATGGAAATAGCAATTTTTTGTAAAGTAGTACAGCAAGGAAGATAGTAATGGTATAAAAATGTTTTTAAGAAGAAATTATAAGATGAGCAATATGCAAAGACAAAGGAGTAAAACAGTAAGAGAGGAATGATTCCTGGAATTATGTCCCTCAACAACAACAAAAAAAGTAGATGGGATCAGTGAACAAGTGGAACCGTCCATCCTTATTAACAGGATCAAGAACAGAATATATGGGAACAGTGGTGGATGAGTTAGAAACGGGATGCTAGATACATCTAAAATTTCTGTTCTGTGATTATTTCTTGTTTCTTGGTGAAATGGAAGAAACATATGAGTGGGATAAGATTACTGATGGTGTGGCATTTAAAGAAAAAGAAGATAGTGGAGAGAGAAGGAGAGTTAGTGAACTGGGGAACTCTAAGAGGATTACAGAGCACATTAATGACCCACCTGAAGCCAGTGGTCATGATTCAAAAGTAGACCAGTCAACAAGGTTGCATATTTTTCTTTAAGCACAGAGTTGATGGAAGATTCCTGGACTGGGGATTCTCTAGGCAGTTTTATGGGTGATATAGATTATGGAGGCTGCTAAGAATGTTTCAAGGGAGTGATAATAGTGTTAAGTCAATGATTCTTATCCAGAAGTGGAGGAAAGTGGGAATAGGATAGGGATGAAGACCAGAATATCCGGGGGCAGGATTAATGTATTGTCCGTTTCTGTGGGGCCACATACTATGAGTCATGGCACTGCAAGAGATGATTGAGCTCTGAATAGCCACCACCAGGGAAATCCAATGATAATAAATATGTTCTATTTTAAGAAGACAACCAAGAAAAAATGAGAGAATAGCAAAGATGTTTACAGTACAAGAAAGTAATTCCTACCTTTTGCTTTGTTTTACAACAAAAGGCATAGGAATATATATTTTTAATATTGCTTTGTACTTTAAGTAAGATACATAAATATATATAGAGTTACAGATTTTATTACATATAAAATGCAATAAAGACTATCTATGTCTTTCTGTATCTATATCTGTCTATATATAAAGGAATGAGGGCATATAAATAATTTCAAACTACTCATTCCATTGTAAGTCCACACCAACTGCCAAAGCCTAGTTTTAAAATAGAATGTTTTAATCTATATTTTAAAGGGAAAAATTTGGTTTCTGGGATGATGGGGTGCTAGTTGTGAATATATAAGAATAAGTACAAAGTATAAAAAAACTGGTAATTACAAAGAAAATTGAACAATTTTATCTCAAACTGTATAGCAAAAGGAACTAGGACCTATGGCGCAAATCACTCACTTAAATACAGCTGAGAGTCAGCTGTATCTTTGGAAGAACATTTGTGTCTTCCTTTGTCTTGTCCTTTTCTTCTTATCAGGGGATGAGTTAAGGATGAACAGCTTACAGAGCTTAGGTGAGAGATATAATAAACATTCCGAACCAAATTCCAAATTACATAAAATTTGACAACTTTAGGAGTTTATGCCTAAAGAACCATTTAAAACCCAGCGTCGGGGCACTTGTGAGGAGAAACACTGGGTGTTATATGGAAACCAATTTGACAATAAACTATTATAAAAAAATAAAAAAAATGAAAAAAACGAAAAGACATTGCTGAAAAGGAAAAAAATAAAAATAAAGAAATAAAATAAAACCCAGCATCGGGCAGGACAATATAACAGTGGCAGTAGCTCATTATGCACCGCAGAAGACCAGAGTCTGACAACTTTCTGCTACCTTTTACAACAAAAGGCTGTTATCAAGATTTTTTCTTGGTAAATGCTTTTAATGAAGCCCCTGTGGGCATGTTGTCAAAGTGTGCACATGCCATTTTTGCATGTCCCTCCTTAAAAAATGAAATGAAAACTGATGAGAACACCTTGGACAGCACTTCTTCACAGAACAGGAGCCCTCTGCGGCTTCTAATGACCAGGTCCATAAGACCTTAATAATGATACAATTTCCTGCTGAATGTCTTGTGTGGCCCCACAGGGAGCACAGTTACACTGATGTACCAAAACTGTTTAGTGACAATGCCTATTATTGCATTCTCCGTTTTCTCCCTTCTGAGTTTTTTGACACACTTTTTTTATACAAGGATTTGGAAAGTACGACAAAGAAGCAGCTTTTTATGTCTCAGCTGGAGCAAAAATTAGTTTGCCTGAGAACTTAACCAACTCATCAATTTCTGTAAATTCTGTGACGTTTTAATATTGGGGACAATATATTATGTGTACAGCAAACACTGAAAGAACGTGAGCACAACAGCTACTGTTAGATTTCTGAAAACTGTATGCAGCACACTCCAAAATATATATGTCAGTGCACTTGTGGAAGAAGTAAGGACATAAAGTTTTCCAGTTTGTTCTAAGAGAAAAGGAGAAAAGGACAGAAATCTTATATTTATCTCTACTGCTGTTCTATACTTTTGAAATCTTTATCTAAATTGAAATAATGGCTCTAAGGAATATTTTAATGTGTACATATTTATGTTTTTACTTATAATATACAGAAGAAGACCAGAGGATGGCTTTTTTGGTATGGGTTAGAGCCCAACAAGAATAAGTTTAATTTAGATTTTTTTTTTAATAATAAGACTGCAACTCCAAGGTTTGGCTGATCCCATTCGGGTCAGAAATAGTATTAGGGAAGCTTGGGGTCCCAATCAGACCGCAGTACATAATGGCTCAAAACCAGTACATGTATTTTCTGGTTCATGTCCTGGAGGAAAGGAATAGAGAGGCTTTTTTTTTTTTTCACCTTAAGATTTAGGAACCCAGGGTTATGGAGGCTCCAAAATGACGGAGACTTTTCAACACATGACTTTGGGGGGTTCTTTGGGAGTAAAATCTATTGAGTCATCTAGGGGGAAAGAAAACAGTTGGTGACAGGCACATGAGGGTTTCCACGTCAGATGTGGAGGTGGAACTCATCACTTTCACTCACATGGAGACTGACTCTAGATCTATAAAGAAGAGAAAACTCATTTTTCTTATTAGCCAGCAGTCATTCCTTAAGCATCTTCCGTTAAGTCCTTATCAATATGAGAGCTTTATGCTGCAAACGCATTCACTGAGAATAGTGTCCGCAACAGGGTTAATTAATTTAAATATAGGTAAAACAAAGGTAAACAAATAAGGGAGGAAAACACACTGCAGCAGTTAGGGAAAGAAGGTGCTGACCTCAGGTTCTAATCTGTTGAAAGCAGTGATTACTGAGAAACATTTTACATTTTTACAAGTCTCTCTCATTTGATTCTATGCAGATTTTAGATCTCTTTCCTCTGTTTTACGTACAAGAGTACAAAAATTAAAGGTAGATAAGAGAAATCCTTAAAAAAGTGTTTTACAATAATCCAAACGCGCAAGCGCGCGCACACACACACACACACACACACACACACGCCTGCAGAGACAAACCAAAAGGTGTAGTAGACACCCATGAAGTAAAGAGCAGACATTCTTTCCTTATCACTTTGTATCTTACCCAAGGCAGGAAATAAATTTTGCATCTCATTCATCTGGTCCCTCTAAGCTAAAAACAAGTTGAATGGATATGTCTAGAGGTAATTGTCTTTAGCAATACTGAAAACAAAAGAGACAATAAAACTAATTCTTTTAGAAAGGAAGACAGAGTACAATCCCAGGTAAAATTAGATCTTCCAAGTAAATGGCATGCAGTTTTACAAAAGAGAAACATCTAAAAATTATAGTAACAAGAAGCAGATCGTCGATTGCCAGAGGCTCATGAGCAAGGATTAGGGACTGGAATATAAAGGAGAACTAGGAAAATTTTAGTACAATGGAAATGTGCCAAATTTTTGGTTATCATGATATTTACCAAACTATTAATGTTTGTCCAAACTTGTAAAGTGAACACTTAATGTGGCTGAATGCTATGTTGTATACATTACACTTCCATAAAGTTGATAAAATTAAACAAAAATGTTAATATTAAGCATAAAATGAAATATGGCAGTCTGCATTTGGCCCCTTTTGGAAAGGCCTCCTAAAAAGAAAAGGTGAGGAAGGAGGAAGAGATTGTGGACTGAGATTTGAAACTTTTATTTTCTTTTTATGTTTATGTTTATTTTTATTTTTTTGAGACTTGAAACTTTTAGAAGAAAGAACATGTTAAAGATGATGCCAGCCTAACACAAATCCCCAATCTCACTGCGGCAGTTAGGAGACAAGATTTTTGGCCAGCAGCAAAGTGTGGGATAGAACTAGAAACCCTCGCATTAAATCAGAACTCTTTGGGCACCTGGGTGGCTCAGTTAGTTAAGTGGCTGACTTCAGCTCAGGTCATGACCTCCTGGTTCGTGAGTTCCCCCTGCAATGGGTTTTGTGCCTACAGCTCAGAGCCTGGAGCCTGTGTCAGATTCTGTGTCTCCCTCTCTCCCTGCCCCTTCACTGCTCATGCTCTGTCTCTCTCAAAAATAAATAAACGTTAAAAATGAACTAACAAAACAGCAACAATAGCAGCAAAAAATGGAACCCTAGGAATTGTGCTAACATGGCTCCAGATAGTTGCTAATTAAAAAAGGTACTAAATTAATTTAAAAAACATGTGCAAGAATTTTGAAGATATAAAGGGTACAATGGGAAGGTGTGTCATATATGCCTATTCAAATTTCTAAAAGCAGAGAATGGAGAGATGAGTGGAAATAAAATATTTGAAAAGAGAGTGATAGAACTTTTTCCTGAAGAATAAATACAAAGACGTGCCCATCGGCATGCATTATAGGAATACTGAGAAACACCAGACATAAAGATAGTTTTAAAAGTAGTCAGAGACATCGCTTCTCAGCCTTTTGGCTAAGATCAAGTATAAAAGTAGCCAGAGATTTGTAAAGAATCACATACGCAGGAACAACAATTAGACTAATGCCAGAAATCTCAGCAACTAAGGCCTGAAGCATTTAATTTATCAATTTATTTTCTAAAGTATTTAATTTATTAGGGAGGAAGGCATCAAATTGAGGTGGTATAGAGTAAACTGTGCTTGGCAAAATTTTATGGCAAACCAGGTAAGAAGAAAGATTATAAAACTTGTACAAGAGTAACGGGGACAATTTCATAAGAAAACAATATTGAGAAAAAAACTATTTATTTTTTATTTTTTATTTGAGTATAGTTGACACACAGTGTTGCATTAGTTTCAGTGTACAGCTTATGCACTATGCTGTGTTCACCTGGAAGAATAGCTACAATCTATTCATTACATCCTTATGACAATATCGTTGACTATATTCCTTCTGCTCTGCTTTTCAATTCCCTGACTTATTCATCCCATAACTGGAAATCTTTATCTCCCTCTAGTCTTCACCCATTTTGCTCAGCCTTCTACCTCCATACCGATGGCAAACATCATTTTGTTTTCTGTATTTATAGTTTTGCTTTTGCTTTTTGTTTATTCATTTTTTAATGTTTATTTCTTTTTTGAGAGAGAGAGAGAGTTTGTGCGTGCGCAAGTCGGGGAGGGGCAGTGAAAGAGAGGGAGACAGAGAATTCAAAGCAGGATCCAAGCTCTGAGCTGTCAGCACAGAGCCCGAGGTGGGACTCAAAATCATGAACTGTGAGATTATGACCTGAGCCAAAGTCCAATGCTTAACTGACTGAGCCACCCAGATGACCCTTTTTATTCAATTTTTTAGCTTTTATTTATGAGTGGAATAACATGGTATTTGTCTTTCTCAGTCTTATTTTGCTTAGCAAAATACCCTTTATATGCATCCATGTTGTCTCAGATGTCACAATTCCATCCTTTTTAATGACTATGCAATATTCCATTATATATATTTACCACATCTTCCTTATACATTTGTCTATTAAAGTATTTATTAATGTGTTAGGTTTTTTCCAAGTGTTGGCTGTTTAACAAGATATTATTAGGGGTGCCTAGGTGGTTCAGTTAGTTAAGCATCTGATTTCGGCTCAGGTTGTGATCTAATGGTTTATGAGACAGCCCCGCATTGGGTTCTGTGCTGACAGCTTGGAGCCTGGAGCCTGCTTTAGATTCTGTCTCTGTCTCTCTCTCTCCACCCCCTCCCCCTAACTCATGCTCTGTTTCTCTCTGTCTCTCTCAAAAATAAATAAATGTTAAAAAAGTTAAAAATAAATTATTATTATTTTTCCTCTTTTTTGTATATAGTTGACTGCAGGGTTTGACCAGCAAACTCGGGTGGTGATTACAGATTATTACAGATTTCTGAATTGGAGAAAGTAGAGGGTAAGCGGGCAAAGCCCTCTGGTGGTAATGTCCCGGAACAGAGGTCTTTTATTGAGAATCTTAATCAGTACATTTCAAGGGATGCAAAGGAAAGGAATGTGTAGTTTCAAAAGCAGTAATAAAGCACACTCATAGATTATCAGGGAAAGTACAATCAGGGTGGTGACGTGCAGGCATATGTCATGGGGCGGTGTATAAATCATGTAAGAGTTGCCATGGGAAAGCAACTGAGTGGCCACTTTGATGTGGAAAGCTGCGAACACTGACAACCCCCACTTGCAAACCTGGGATGACCCGAGCCATTTGACAAGCACCAACGGCCATTTTATTGCAGGCCAGATACCAGATCCAGGCGCCACCAGGACTGATGACCCCCACTCTCAATCTGGACTGTCTCAAACTGTAATGCCTCACCATGGAATTCCAGCATCCCCCTCCCCACTGAAGCGAACAGCCAGTTGAATCCTGCCACCGTCCAGAGAAGACCCTACATGGCTAACGGCCCACCTGGGCTCAAACCCGGAACTTTTGCACCCATAAAAGACCTTGCTCCCCCATATCAGGCGCGACTTCCCTGACTCCCCACTCCAGAGTCACGGAACCTCGCCCGGGAATTGCAGATCCCAAAAAAGGCCTTCTTGGCTCCATAACGTGGTCTCTTTGTCCTTCCATCTCTGCCTCCATCTATTAAACCTTACAAATCACAGGCAGGGGGTTGTCTGCTACTTCAGATTACATATTTATAGAGTGGGGAAACATGTCGATCCACAAGCAAGTCAGCCTGACCTCAGTCTTGATATTTCAAAGGAGACCTGGTTTTCTTGGTCTGCTTTGCTGCTTCCCAACCAGCCATTTCCCAGGCTGCAAACATTTTTTTCTTAAATCTTAGCCAGCCAGGTTCTTTAAGCTCCCACAGTTGACCTAAAATGTGATATTAGTTTTAGGTGTACAGCCAGTGAACTTAAATGTTTATACATTATGCTATGTTCACACAAGTATAGCTACTTCTAAAGGCAAGAAAGAAAAAGAAAAACTACGTAAGATAAATAAATGCCAGATAAAAAGATATATTAAATGTAAAAAGTTAAAGTGAAGTCACGGTGTGTACACAACCATTTAAAATATAAATACACTATTTAAAAGAAGGTGACAGAATGGATTTCAAAAAATATAACAATATACTCCTAATAGAAAAAAAACAAAGACATAAATATTTGGAAATATGTAAAGGAATTTCAAAGTATCAGAAAATTGCTAATTAAAATAAATATGACATAGCTGGAATCATATCAGAGAGAATATTCTTAAGGCAAACACATTATCAGGTATGGAAATTCATTATATAGCTATAAAAGTTACAATTCATCAGGTATCACATAGAAAAAATGTTTATAAATATTGCATTTGAAAAATGCAATTAATTTGATTCCTAGACTATTGTGTGTGTGTGTGTGCATGCATATAATTGTAAAATTAGAGATTGGATATTTTTCTCAAGCATATGTGAAATACTCAAATGTTGATTATATATCAGGGCATTTTAATTTGTTTTAAGTGGTAACATATACATCATGTACTTTACCACAATACAATAGATTATTTTTTTAAGTTTATTTATTTATTTTGAAAGAGAGAGAGAGCACTAGTAGGGGAAGGGCAGAGAGAAGGGAGAGAGAATCCCAAGCAGTGCAGAGCCTGATGCAGGGCTCAAACTCATGAACCATAGGATCATGATGTAAGCTGAAACTAACTGAGCACTAAGATGCCCCAATAAAATAGATTATCAATGAGAATGCTCATACATTTGGAACATGGGCATTTGGGCCATTTCATGTAACTTACTTCAGGGCTTTCTCAGGTCTGATTGCATGTATACCACTTTTATTTGTTGACGGAGTACTACTGCTCTCACCCAACTCTATGGTGTCGTAGGTCAGATCATAGTTGGTTTAATATGGGCAACTGAGGCCACATGGTAACTTGGTGGCCCAGGATTAAATGTTTAATTTCGACGTAGGCTCTGTAGCAGGCCAAAGATTGTTTATCAAAAGAGAAGTAGTTATTGCAGAAGATGGAAAAAACTTTGCTTCAAAATGAAGGGCATGGGCTGTGATTCCCTTTAGGGGCCTGCTCAAGACTCCAAACAGCCTTCGTATCTGCTGCTGCCACCTCATGTGCAACTGAATAACCTAGACGATATGGCCAAGTGGTAGATAAACTTGCAGAGCAACTTGGACCTGTTACAGAAACTTCTCCTGATCTGTATAAGCAGAAAAGTTTTCAGTTATATGAATAAAATCGAATCTGAATTATAAAAACAAAGATTCATGGCCCTTCAATCAATTCCCACACTTGATCCGGTTTACAGACCCAGAACCTACTGAATAAAAGAAAATTCTGGTTCCTTTAATGAAAGACTTCGGTGCATTTTCAAAAATTTATACTGTTAATCTTTCTTCTAGCCTATTCCAAAAAAAAACCTATGGCCTTTTATTTTTACCAGGCCAACAGTACATTGGGATAATAAAATAATCAGATCTTTCAGGAGCTACTAGACTCTGGCTCTGAACTGACACTAATTCCAAGATACCAGAAACTTCACCACAGTCCATCAGTCATACTAGAAGTTTATGGAAGGTCAGGTGATTGATGGAGTTATATCTTGTGTTCATCTCAAAGTGAGCCCAGTGTGTCTGGAACCTATTCTGTGATATTTGTCCAGTTCTGGGATGTATGTTTGGAAAGATTTATTCTACAGAAGGCACAATCTTGAGAAGGGTTAGCTGACCTTGCAGAGAGGGCAATTATGGTGGAGAGGCCAAATAAAAGCAACTAGAACTATCTCCACCTAGGAAAATAGTAAACCAAAACTAATTGTGTGTTCCTGGAGGAGTCTCTGAGTTTAGGACAACCATCAAAAACTTGAAGGATACATGATTCCTATCACATTCCCATTCAACTCGCCTGTTTGACCTGTGCAGAAGGCAAATGGATCTGGAACCAGAACAGTGGATTACCATACGCTTAACCAGGTGGGGACTCCAATTATAGCTCCTCTACTAGAGGTGGTTTCACTGCTTGAACAAATTAACACTTCCCTTGGTACCTTTAATGCAGCAGTTATTAAGGTGGCAAATCATTTTTTCATGATGCCCATTAGTAAAGAGCACCAGAAACATCTGGCAAGGCCAGCAAAAACATACCTCCACTATCCTGACACAGGGATATATTAACTCGTCAGCCCCAGGTTGTAATTTAATTCTTAGGAATCTTGATTGCCTTCCCTTCCACAAGATATCACAGATCAATTATATTGATTGAAATTACACTTTTTGAACCCAAACAGCAAGAAGTAGCAACTTCTCTAGACTTATTGGTAAGCTATATGCATGCTAGAGGGTGGGAAAGAAATCTGACAAAAATTCAGAATCCATCTACCTTAGTGAAATTTCCAGAGGTTCTGTGGTACAGGGCATGATAAGGTGTCCCTTCTAAGTGCAAGGGTAAGTTGTTACTTCTTTTCCCTTGTGTAATTAAAAAGTAATGGGACTCATGGGTCTCTGTATTTTAGAAGTAATGTATTCCTTACTGAACTGTGTTCCTCCAGCACATTTCCCAGATGACCTGAAGATCTACTAGTTTTGAGTGGGGTCCAGAATAAGAAAATTTTCATACTTGTACCGATCAATTTCACTTCTAGGATTAATATGATCAACTAGCCAACACCATTGGTCTGCGTTAGTCAGACTATTTTGACTGTTGCTTCAATGTTGTTGCTGCCCATTACAATAACCATACTCATGTGGCCTCTGGTGGTTGAGAGCTGCTACTTACCCCTTGCCATCTTGGAATCCAATTCCTCCCTCTGGACTGGCTTGCCATTTGAGTGACTGGAAATCCCACACAGAAGAGTGATCACAGAGCTCTTTAGGGATGCTGAAACTCCCCACACATTTATTTCTCACAGTACTGGTGAAAGATAGGTCTTCTGTACCCTTACAGTGTGGGTACATAGATCTTAAATAAAAAAATTCATTCTCATATTCCCCTTTCAAGCCTTTGATTTGCCTTCCTACATTAAACCAAGTTAGGTCTAGTATTTCCAGTTTATTTACTGTGGGCAGTTTTTGATCCGTGTTTTTGGGGATTGAACAAATTTCTAGATACCTTCCCAAGTTTCTGAATTGCAGCATGAATGTAAACTCTCTTCATAGTGAGTACATATCAGTGAAGTTGACCTGAATGAGAAAGAATGAAAATATGTCATTTGCAACAATGTGGCTGGAACTGGAAGGTATTATGCTGAGTGAAATAAGTCAGTCAGAGAAGGACAGATATTGCATGTTTTCACTCATACATGGATCTTGAGAAACTTAACAGAAGACCATGGGGGAAAGGAAGGGAAAAAATAGTTACAAAGAGAGAGGGAGGGAGGCAAACCTCAAGAGACTCTTGGATACAGAGAACAAACTGAGGGTGGATGGGGGTGGGGGAGAGGGGAAAATGGGTGATGGGCATTGAGGAGGGCACTTGTTGGGATGAGCACTGGGTGTTGTATGCAAGCCAATTTAACAATAAATTATATTCATAAAAATAAAACAACAAAAATTGGGAAAAGGGAAAAAGTTAATTTGGCCTCGTTCCACTTTATGTTCCATCCATCATTATTCCACACCCTTAGTAGCCATTCTCACACATGTTCGCCAGAAATTCGTCTGTGTATATTAGGAAATTTGAGTAGTTCTTTTAGAGTGCAGCACACCTCCTCATGGGTCGTATTTTATACCTAATCTTCAGAGGCCTGCTGAGGTTCTGGTGTGGTTTAGTCTAAAAGCCAACACTTATGCCAGGACTTGAAAGCATCAACATTATCTTGCATGACAACTGCTCAAAGGAGGCCATTAAAGTTTCCTCACATAATGCAGAGAATCCATCACTGAAAGGCTGATACCACTGTGGAAGGAAAGGCTGCTTCTACAGAGATTGGGGAGGCATTTGTCAAAGAAGACTCATCAAAATCCAGAGTCTACTGAAGCAGAAGAAAATCTTATATATTGATTATCTGAAAATTGTTAATAAAATAAGCAGGATAAGTATCATTAGTGCATATTCATGTCCTTTAATTTGTTTAAGAAAAAAAAAAGAGTATGGGCAGCTGGGTGGTTCAGTCGGTTAGGTTTAGTGGCCAACAACAGCTCGGGTCATGATCTTGCAGTTCAGGAATTTGAGCCCTCGTGGGGCTTATGTGTTCACAGTTTGGAGCCTGGAGCCCGTTTCGGATTCTGTGTCTCCCTCTCTCTCTGTTCCACCCCTACTTGTGCTCTGTCTCTCTCACTCTCAAAAATAAATAATAAAACATTTTACAAAAAAGAGTGTAAGGTCTCAATGTCCCATTTTTTTGGTCAATATCTCTCCAGTTGTGCTTATCCCAATTTAGAGGAGTCCATTCTTTCTCAATCAATGCTGTTAACAGTAGATACTCCATAAGACTGGGAGTTCATGTTGCTTTCTAATTCAGCCAGTCACAGGATGAGAGCCTACATTTCATTTTAACAGTCTTAACCCTGCAGCTACAAGAAATAAGGGTCTCCTTCAGGTCACATAGAGAAGATTTCAGTCATGTCTGTAGCATTTGAGGTGGGAGTGTAAATCCCTAAGCTTATCCTTTTCTTTCATCACTTGTCCAAGGACATTGGGATCAACCAGGCAATCCCCTTAAATCTATTAGTTTTCCAAAACTCATTTAAATATATACTATACAGCCATCCCAGATCCTTGTGTCTTATAAGTAATTGGTTAGGAATATCCAATGATAATATTTTGCATAACTCTGGTGCCAGATCATGTCATGAGCTCATTAGTGCTCTGTACCACTAGAAATAAAGTCATTAGCGTCCTTAAATATAATGAGATTTGAGAGCTAATTCCCAAAACCCTAGGACCAATTCAGAAAACTAATTCTTAGAACTCTGTTCCTTAGAATCATTTTCAGCATACACACACACACACACACACACACACACACACACACACACACGCCTATATATCTATATCTATATCCATATCTATATCTATGTCTATGTCTAATCAGAATATATATAGTTTAGCATAGAGGATTTTCTCAGGCAATTATGCAGGCTAAGGTATCCCATGATTTGCAGTTCGAAGGCTGACAAACTAGTAGAGCTGATGGTTTAAATTCAGGTCTGATTTCAAAGGTAGAAGACTGATGTGTTATTTTGAGGACCATCAGGTAGAGAGCAAATTCTCTCTTGTTCAGCGTTTTGTTCTATTCAGGCCTTCAGCAGACTGTACACAGTTCATCATTTCTGGGAAAAACAAGCTGCTTTTCTCAATTAAAACACTCTTATAGACACGCCCGGAATAATGTTTAATCAAATATCTGTGTACTCCATGGCCTAGTAAAGTTGACATATTAACTATTACAGGCATAACTAAGTACTTACAAATGAATATTAACGTAGTAGTTGCAAGTAGAATTATTTTTCTTAAATGCTTATTTTAGAAAAGAAAAACATTCAAACATTCTAAAATTAATGAGAATATTGTCTAATAGTGTCTAACTTAAAAACTAAAAAATAAATTTAAAAAGAAAAGTATACCAAAAAATTAGAAGGAGCAAGAAAAGCATAGAAGCAAACATTAATGAAATAGAAAGGTACAAAGGAGAGGATATGTAATGGTAAAACTTCATTCTTTAAAATGGCAAATTAAATAGACAAATGTCTGCCAATATTGAGCAATAAAAATGGCGAGATGGCAAGATAAATTCTATTAGCAATAAAAAATGGGATCGCTGTTGCCAATGGTCCAAATATTATAAACATTTATGTACCAAAAGTATTTACAACATAGCCAAAAATATACACGTTCCAAGATAAAATAAGTTACCAAAACCAGTTATAAAAGATACATTTAAAAATATGCATAGTCATATAATCATTAAAGAAATCAAACTATATTGCTTGGGATGTTTATAATAGGATGTTTATAAATGCCCTATGAAGAAATGCCTCATGGCAGGGCCGCTAGCTGGGTGGGAGAAAGCTGCTCTCTCTGATGTGCCAGCACCTCTACCTTCCATATCGTATAACAAGATGACAATTATGTAAAAGCATAATCTGACAAAGCTTTCTCAAGCAGAAGGGAATACATATCAAAAATCTTAGAGATGTTTATATCCTTTCACTTAGTAAATCTATTTCTAGAACTATAGCCAACATAATAATCAAAAGTGGGCAAAAAAAAACATCTTGAAAGAAACATATTTGTGATGCCAAAAAAGAGAAATCACTTAAGTGTTTAACAATATGAGGCTTTTAAAACAAATGATGTGTACTCATATAAAAAATGAAAAGTAAACACTAGAAAAAGATTGTTCCTCAAAAGTTCTCCATATTTTCACAAATCATACCATTATCATTTTAATTCACTGAGAAGATAGGAGAAAGAAAATAATTCTTTCTTATTTTGCTTTTCTGTGAATTCAGGCAAAGAGAGAAGTTTAAGTAATTTATTTGGGAGATCTGATGGCCATGGATGTGTGTCACTCAGAAATCATTCAAGAGAATCTGCTGCAAGAAAAATAGATAATTAACCACCACAGCTGTTGCTTTTGGAACCATCATTTCATGTGTGCCGAGACTACTATCAGCAAAGTCTTGGTGGGAAGAGAACTTGAACCACTACAATGTTCACTGTTAGATCTCTTCTGAAATCCAGAGCTGGTAATAGCATAGGTGATCACAAAGCCAACCTCTTTAATATCAATAGGTCTAATGGATATGAAATAATAGGGGCCAAGTGATGTTATGTCCACTAGGTCCATGGTCCCAAGCTATGGTTATCTCTTCTCTTCATTATTGTCTACTAGGGCCACTATAACAAAATACTACAGATGGGGTGGCTGAAACAACATAAATCTTTTTCTCACAGATTTGGAGGCTGGGAAGTCCAAGACCAAGGTGCCAGCAAATTTGGTTTCTGGTGAGATCTCTCTTCCTGACTTATAGACAGCCATATTCTTGTTAAGTCCTCACATGGCCTTTGCTTCAATGTGCATAGAGAAAGAGCAAGAGACCTCTTTCTTCCTCTTCTTATAAGGCCACCAATCTTATAATATTAAGTATTCGTTAAGTACCTGATTTAACTTTAAGTACCTCCTAAAGGACCTATCTTTGAATAAAGACAACCTGTAGGTTAGAACTTCAACGTATGAATTTGGGGGGAGCCAAATCAACCCAGAACACTGAATTTATAATAGGCATCTGTATTTAAAAGTATATATTTGAAAGTTGAAATATACCCAGACAAGATCTTTAACACACAGGAAGAGTACTATTATAGTGGGAAAGGCTAAGTGGAATAATTCTGAGGCTACCCTTTCATATCCTCCTTCTGCGGACAAGAGAATGAATCAAAATCAAATTACATCCTTAGAAGGAGGGTGGGAATACTGATATCATTAAAGATGTAAAGGAAGCATGTGGGAGCAGTCCCTGTCACATCTCAGTTTAATTCACCAATCTGGCTCTGATAGAAATAAACTGGATCTTGGAGAATAACACTAGTCACTATGTTTAGATGCTATCATTGACAGAACAGATTGATAAAGCCTCAGCATATGACATATCAGCCATTGACATGATGTGTTTTCTGTTCCCTGTACCTATCAGCATATAGAGGATAAGAAAGAGTCCATATTCATGAAGAATGGACAACAATATTCATCTATAGATTTTTCCAAGGATTATGTTAATTTTTCTGCCACCTGTAATAATGTAATCCAAAAGCCCTTGACCCCTTCCACAACCCTCAGAACATTGCAGTGATACATTGTGTTGATGACAAGTTGTCTAGGGAAGAAAAGAAAAAAAGTGGCTAGTTAGCCAGAGGTCTTAGTAACACATGGCCCCCAGATCTTGGAAGATGAACTCTTGGGAAGATGACATTTTGGGAAGTTAGTTCTCAGTAAAATGGATGTACAAGGATATTCCTTCCAAATAAATGAAAAGTTGCTGTATCTTGCACATCTTCCCCACAAAGAAGAAAGTACCTGGTAACTTCTTTTGCCTCTGGAGACGACACATTCTTCTTTCAGTATACAGTTCAGACCCAAATACTGGGAGACACAAAGGCTGCCAAACTTGGTTGAGGCCCAGAGCAATAGAGGGCTCTGTAACAGGACCAGACTGCAGTGCTAGCAGGCCTGAAGCTTGGGCTCCATGATCTTTCAAAAGCTGTGTTATTGTAGGTCTCACTGATGAGAAAAGACATACTTTGAAGTTTATGCCAAATTACAGTGGAAGAATTACAAAGCAGATCCCTAGGGTGTTGGGACAGGGTCATGCCATTGGCAGTGAAGAATTATAAATGGCTTTTTAAAAACAGCTCTTAGCATGTTACTGGGCCCCTAGACAAAGAGCACTTTATCACATCATACCATAAGTCCATGTCTCCAGAAGACGCTATTATAGCTGAATGCAATAATAGAGCAAACGAGATTAGAATGGTAAGCAATAAAGGCAGAGATTCATTATAGGACAGGCTAACGAGCCTCAAATGCAGTGGTAAGACAAGGAAACAACAGGGCCTGATTTTTTAATTCTAAAGGAGCACTATGGTTGCTGTGACAAGAGTGGACTATGAGGGAACAAAGTATAAGTAGGAAGTAGATCGGCTCACAGGTGATGAAGAACTAGAGTTGTAACAATAGAGATAATAAAAAGTTATTCTCATTTGCATTTGTTTTGGAAGTAGAGGTGATAATAATGGCTGTAGATTGCATGTAGGTGATGATTTGTGCCAGTGTTTCTCAAACTTTAATATTTATATGAATTATCTGGTGATCCTGTTATGAAGTCCAGTTTATGAATCTAAAGAGTTTGATTTGGGTCACATGGTATTGAGTAAAACAAATTCTCAGGTGATGGTGGTTCATAGCACACTTTAAATAGCAAGTGCGTAAAGACTGAAATTGAAAACCATCCTGGCGGTTCTGAACTGAGTAACTAGTTGGATGAAGAAATAAAGCTGATAAAAGAACATTGCAGTGCTGCTGCTGCTAGGATCATGAGTTGAGCAATTTGTTTTGTCCATAATAAGTGTAAGATTCTCATTAAGTATCCATGCTGAGATGACAAACAAGCAACTGAATGTCTAATTCTGGAATGCAGAAGAGAGAATAGGGCCAGATTTGGCATTTTAGGATCATCAATTTACAATTTGCATTCCAAGGCATGTAATTGTACAAAATAACTTACAGATAATGGGTAGATGTAAACTCAACTTAGTCCAAGTCCTGGGCTCTAAGTCATTCTTATACTAACTATATGTACTATAAACCAAACTCACATATTTTTAGGTTCAGAAACTATCAGCTTCTTTATTGCTTTTGTTTTAAGCTTTTTGACAAACGAAAAAAAAAGCACAGTATTGTAGCCGCTTTAAAATACAAAGATATATTAAAGAGTTATTTTAGCTTCTTTTAGAACAAAGATGGGAAAGGAAACCAACCCAACAAAAGAACAATTGGTTTCATTTATAATTTAAGTGAACAATTGCAGGTGCCATATTTTATATGATAATATCTTTCTCAGACTCCCTGCCCCCAAAATATTTCTCTTAACAACTTTCAAACAAACACAAGAAACAAAAAACAAAAACAAAAACAAAACCCTTTCAAACAGTCGAAGTCTTTGGAGTTAATGTAAACCTCAAAGTTTTTATTTCAAGACTAAAGACAGATTCAGTAATAAAATAATTTGGAAGAAACATTATTCTTATCTTTTACATTGAATGAGAGAAAACTACAGTACAGGTACTCTGCCACTTATAATAGAACACAGCCAATTTTAGAGTAAATTGTTTGTCTCAACCTTATTAAACATTAGGCAGACTCTATTTTTTTCCCTCCATGGTGTGTAAGTACACTGATCCTTAGCTGTTCTGAATAGCCAAAGGAAATAATTTCTAAAACACGGTATGAACAATACATTTTTATATCTACATGAAATATATCACCCTTGTTGTTAATGCTGATTTTATCCAATTAGATAGATACTTATATTTCTGATTTCATATTTTTATTGATTAAAGAAGGGAATACTATTGCTTTGTTTTCATAAAATCTGTAAGCATTTAACAAACTTTTAAAATCCATTCTGATTACAAACATAGATATTTTCTTAACATGAAAGCTAGCTAGTTATATATAGACAGATAGTGGGAGAGGAAGAAATAGAGAGTGGGAAAGAGGTGTATGGAAGAAGAGGGTGTCAAGAGCAAACAATCTTTAGTGGTGAAACATTACTAGAAGTATTCTTCTTAAAAGTGAAACAAAGCAAGAATAACCACCATCACCGCATTTATGTAATATTATCCTGGACATACTAGAAAATGCAGATAGTTAAAATTAATGCACATTTGTGTGTGCATTGGATAAATATGTAGTATAAATTCATATAGTATTTTATATTATTAAATGAAGCAACCTGTGTCATTTTAAGATAAGATGATCAGATCGAATAGTGTATAGCTAAAAAGGCCAAGAAAAATAACTGAAAAGTCTGTAGGAATATTCAGATAGTACAACATTGAGTAATCTCCTATATATATATACAAAGTAATACCCATTAAAATTTCTGGAAAAATGTCAAATTCAAAATAAAAACTAAAAAATTTTTAAAGTTGAATCCAATTAATGTTTAAGATATGTAAAAATGTTTTAAAACTCTGAGTGACATAAAAAATTTACTGATGTTCATGGAAAAACATCAGTCTTTTTGGAAAATGATTCTTCTATATTACTTGTCGTACAATCTCCACACTTTGGGAGATATTCCATGATCCTTTCAATAATAAATAATAAAACTGTATTCAATGCAACTTTGTTGAATGATCTTGGTAGATTAAGGAAAGTTTTCAATGAAATCTTATTTTTTCTTAAATTATGCCTAAAGCAAATAAATAATACATCAGAATATTTTAAATAAAAATGAAAAATTACATACTTCATTTTCAGCAAAAACATGAAGTGTCTTTCTAGTTCCCTTCCTGACCTGTAAAGAGTGTGAAAATGAAAAATCAACTTTTCTTAAACACACCAGAGAATTACAAGGCAAACTGCTGCCCCTAAAACTAGAGATACAGGTAAATACAGAGAATCACAGCCTGCCAGGAAAAGAATTTTCTGGAGTCAGGAACTGTAGGAACATTTAAACTATGATTGATGAGTTGCTGGAGGCTCTGTGTGAACTAGCTTAAGAGTTAAAATGCAAGACCTAGTTTTATTGGAGCCACACACATTCTTGAGTTTTACTTCCAGGAGTCCTACCAGGTTTATACTGTGAGGATTCAAGAAAATCCCATCATGCTTGCAGCAGAGGAAGAGTAAAAGTAGCAATTTTGAAATATACCCACAATATTATGTTCTTCACTATACTCTCAGTAACAAAATTTACCCCTCAAGGGAATATACTATACCAGTCTTATTTGACCTGGGAGAAGGGAAATTAGGCAACTTCAGCCCATTATAGCATTGCTGCTTCATGTAGGTGGAGAAAACAAAAGGCCAAGAAATTATTATGAAAGTCACAGCCCAGAGACACTGGTGTAGGAAAATAGCAACAACAACAATGGAGATTCTATCTAAAGATTATAGAATCCTTCCCTACTCCAATATTATACTACCCTCTCCACCCCACCCCACCCGCCCCATACATAAGTAGGGCTTCGGGATCACAGTGGATTGCAGATGAAAGAACTGGAAGACTCAGGCTCTAATTCAGAGGAGTTTATAGAAAAATCTAGTAACAACAGCAGAGAAAATAGCCAAGTTTACTAAAGGAAATTGAACCTTCTGACAGCTATAACTATAACAAACATGAAACACAGCCTGGTTCCGCACCAGATGAACACAAAACCTCACACTAAAAGACTCTGTACTTCAATTTCTTTTATCCTATACATTGTGCTTGACTGTCAACAAAAATTACCCAGCATGATAAAAAGCAAGGGTAAAAGCCAGAAGAGACAAAACAAGCACTAAACACATTCTGATATGGAGAAATTTTGGAATAGTCATATCAGGAATTTAAAATATAATATAATTAATATGCCAAGGTCTGTAATGGTAAAAGTGGAGAATGAAATAACAAATTGTTAACTTAAGGAAAGAGATGACAAACCTATGAAAGAATTAAAAGAAAAAGCTAAAAACAAAAACACTGAAGAATGACTTTGATGGGCTCATCAGTAGACTATGAAACAGAGGATAGATTCAGAAATTTTGATGATGTGTCAGTAAACATTTTCCAAACTGAAATTAAGAAAAAAGATGTAACAGTGAATCCAAGAACTGTGAGACAATTACAAAATGTGTAACTTTGTAATAGGAGTACCAGAGAAAGAAAGAAAGGTAGAAAGAAAGGTAGGAAGGTAGGTAGGAAAAAAGGAGAAAAGTAGAGGAAAGAAGTAGTAGAAAGAATAATTGAAGTAATGATGCCTGAAGAATCTCTCCAAATTAATGGCAGACATGAAACTACATATCCAGGAAGCTCCAGAGAACATCAAACACGATTAATATAGAAACAAACAAACATTCAAACAACACACACACACACACACACACACACACACACACACACCAAGACAAAACACCTCACCTAGGTATGTCATATTTAAACTGCAGATGAACAGAAAAAAAGAAAATTTTTGAAAAAAGTTAGGGGTGGCTGGGTGACAGTATTATTATTTACAGAGAAACAAAAATAAGAAACAACAGAACATCTCTTCACAGACTGTACAAGCAAGAGAGAGTGGAATAAATAATTTAAAATAGTGAAAGAAAAAAACCCACCAACCTAAAATTCTGAATCAAACAAAATTATCTTTCAAATGTGAAGTAGAAATACTTTCTCAAATAAACACTGAGGAATTTGTCACCAGCAGAATGGCCTTGCATAATGTTAAAGAGGTTCTCCTCTACACACACACACACACACACACACACACACACACGAGAAATTCAGATCTATATAAGAAAAGAAATGAATCAGAAAAAGAATAAACAAAGTATTTTAGTTTTCTTTCTAAGTGATCTAACAGATGCATGTTCAAAGTAATAACAACAATGTGTTGGTGATTATAGCAAATAGATAAGTAAAATGGCAGCAATGGGTGGAAGGGAAAAATAGAGAATACTCAGTTATAAGATACTTACAACACTTATGAAACACTATATTGCAATGTAAAAGGGACTTGGATTGGGTGTAAATGTGCATTTCAAACACTGAGACAACCAGTAAAAAATAAAAGTGAAAAAGGAAGTATAATTGATGTAGTAAGAGATGAGAGAAGACTGAATAAAAAAGATTTCTCATTTAAAACCAGAGAAGGCAGAGGAAGAATGGAAGACAAGAAAAAACAGTGTATAAAAAATAATACACTGCTATATGTCATCCACAAGAAACCAACTCTAAATACAAAGACACGGATAGATTAAAATTATAGGGTTGGAGAAAGAAATGCCATGTTAATAATAATCAAAAGAATACTGGCATAGTTATGGATTTCAGATAAAGCAGACTTGCAAATGAGGAAAATTATCAAATATAAAGAGGAGAATTACAGTATGATAAAGAAGTCAATTGTGTAAAAAAACTTAACAGTCTTTAAAATCTAAGCATCTAACAACAGAGTACCAAATATACAAGGCAAAAAACGATAGAGTATCAAGGATAAATTGACAAATCACCAGTTATAATTGATTAACATGCAAAAGTTAATTGATTTCTACTATAGAAGCAAGGGAGAACTTAAATACCTCTCATAGAATAATTGACAGATCTAGCAGGCAGAAAATTGGAAAAGATATAGCTGAAATGAACAACACCATCAGTGAATTGGATCTAACTGACAGCCATTAAATATCCAATTACAAGAGAACTGGAATTTTTCTCAAAATAATATGGAGCATTCACTATGATAGACCCCATTTTAAGTCATAAAATGCACCTTAGTAAATGTAAGAGAATAGAAATAATACAGCATATACTCTCAGACCATAATGGAACCAAGCTAGAAATCAATAACAAGAAGATAACTGGAAAACTGCCAAAGGTTTAGGAATTAAACAACATACTTTTAAATAAGATTTGAAGCAAAAAAGTCTCAAAATAAATTAAAAACATATTTTTTGCAGTATATGAAAATGAGAATGTGATTTCCAAAATGTGTGGAATGTAGTGACAACAATGGTTCCTGGGAATTTTATAGCATTGAATGCATCTAAGAGAAGAGAAGAAAGATCTAAAATTAATAGTTTGAGTGTCTACCTTAGGAAACTAGAGAAAGAAGAGCAATTAAATCTAAAATAAGCAGGAAAAATGAAATAATAAAAATTACAATGGAAATTAATAAAATTGAAACATAAATATAAGAGATCAATGAAACAAAAAGCTGGTTTTTGAAAAAAATCAATTGGGGTTACCTGGCCAATCAGGTGCCCCTTGGCAATGATGTTTTAGATACAACACCAAAAACATCATTTATGAAAGAATAAAATGAGTTGGAATTCTGAGCAAGGTACTTTTAAGGTAATAAAAAGCCATGCTATTACCTGGGAGAAAATATTTATAGAGCACATATCTGATAAAGGACTTGTATTCTAAATATACCAAGAACTCTTTAAACTCAATAATGGAAAACAAAAAACAAATTAAAAAATGGAAAATGCACCTGAATATATAACCCACTAAAAAGAAATACAGATGGCTAATAAGCATATGAAAAAATGTTCAACATCATATACTATTAAAGAATTACAAATTAAAACATTGAAAGACTACTACAGATTCCTTTAGAATGGTCTTAAGCCAAATTACTGACAATTATCAAATGTAGAAAGGGTGTGGAGCAATAAGAACGCTCATTAATTCTTGGTATGAATGTAGATGCTTTGGAAGACAGTCTGGAAGTTTGGACAAAGCTGAACAAACTCTTAGCATGTAATCCAGCAGTATACACATGATTTGGTCTTGAATACAAACAGAATTCTGGAAGTGAATATTTATAGCATTCAGATAACATAGAATTTTATTGCCAAACACTGGAAGCAATTAAAATACTCCTCAATAGGTGAATGCATAAATAAAATTTGGTACATATTTTTACAGTGGAGTGTTATTCAGCAGTAAAAAGAAATGAGTTTCCAAACCTCCAAATGATATTGCTTAAGTGCATGCACATTGCAAAATAAAGGAAGCCACTGTGAAAAGGCTACCCTATACAATGTATATTTCCAGTTATAGGACACTCTACAAAAGACTTGCAATCTTTTTCCTTAATTTGGCACTTGTATTCAAGGCCAGTATTAATTTCTTTTGTCCTAGTATTCTACTACTTTAAATGTGTTTCTTCTTCTAATCGTGATTATCCAGGCTCTCAGTCTGTCCTACTTTTAGATGTCTAGAATGTCCCTTTCTTAGAGATGACCTGAGGATTCCCAATTTCAAAAAAGCCCTTCAAATGTGGTAAACAATTTGGCATTTCACATTAGATATGCAACATGAAAAAAATGGAGCACTAGAAAGAAACCTGATTTGTTGAAATAGATAACAGGCTTTGAATTTACACACCAGACTCAAAATCATTACAATTATATTTGTTTATTTTAAAAATCCACAGACCTGAGCAGAGGCACTGCATTCTCCAAGAAAAAGAAAGAAGGGATCTTTCTAACAATACCTCTAAACGGTCTTTTTGTTGGTTCTTTTTACTCCTTATTATACATAGATGCCACACGTACATGATTCCTGGTGAGTTGGGGAGCTGTGCAGCTGGTAGCTACCATCACAATTCAAATCCACATCTGTTGTAATACTTCCAGAAAGATTCGTCACTAATGTATGTGTCGAAGCATCTTTTACCCACCACCCCTTATAACAGAAGTACAAGATACTTCAAAATAAAGATCTGGACTCTGCTAAAAGGAGATATTTCTTATCTTATAAAGACATAGTTTTTATTGGATTCATTAGGTTATCTCACTAGATTTTATATTTTCAATGATTTGGTATCAGTATGCATTGAATCAATGAAAATTATATATTGCTGTCAGATATATGTTAATTCAAAAATACTTTTGGAAAAACTTTTGAGAATTCTTCTTAATTATTCCAACTGACTAACGTTTTTCAAGGTACCAGGAAAGAACAAATTACTTCTTCTCTGAGTTTTGCAAATTAATTGTTGTCTCTATTTTTTTCTCAAGATTCAGCATTCCATAAATCTTTAAGCCTCCAAAAGTTACGTTAAAATAATGTCAGTACTTGAGTATAAAACCAACTCTTTATAATCATGTACTTTAAAAATTAAGGTCTCATAAATTTGTTTTGCTATATTGCACAGTAATTATAGTGTTTATTTGTTCTTAGTTATATCAGATTATCACAAGATAAATGATTTAGTTAGCATTGCTCTAAGACCTCTATCTTAGACATTTTCTAAAGTCTTAGGTTTTATTGTTCAGTATTTCCTGGTCATACGGCACAGTATCTATTTTAATTAGGTGATATTAAATTATGAGCACTAAATGGAATTATAAAAAGTATTTCATAAATCAAAATAATTCCCTAATTAGAGATGTGTGGTAAAACTCTGACGTTTCAAGTATGAAAAACAGTTATGCTCAGAAATGTCCAAAATGAGCACAGGAGTAAATTTATACAACAGTATGCTTGTGTGCAAACTATAATTTTTTTTCATTTCTTGATGTATTTTTTAAAACTATCATACTGTATTTTCAAAACTGGTGTAGTGCAATTCATCAAAATAAAATAGCAAATAAAATTTATAGGAATAGTTTTATTCAAGTCAACTTTAATGCAGAGTTTTATTTTATTTTTAATTTTTTTAAACACTTATTTATTTTTGAGAGACAGAGAGTGACAGAGAACAAACAGGGAGGGTGCAGTAAGAGAGGGAGACACAGAATCAGAAGCAGGCTCCAGGCTCTGAGCTGTCAGCAGAGTTTGATGCGGGGCTCAAACCCAGAGCTGTGAGATTATGGCCTGAGCCGACATTGAACACTTAACCAGCTGAGCTACCTAGGCACCTCTTTAGTGCAAAGTTTCAATCCAATGAGTAAATAAACACACATTCACTGCACCAAATATTATGAGCAAATAAACTTACTTATTTTTACATTAGTTATTGAGAGAAAGGGAGGTAAATAATGGATGAGAGAGTCAGGAGGCAAATGAGGGAACATACTGTAGGCCTCTTAAAGAAATTGGATTTAGTTTCAATGTTATGGAAATAATATGGAAAGATTTAGGCAGCTGAGTGCCTTGCTATAATTTATCTTTTTTTTTTAACTTACTGTTTCTATTGTCTTGAAAAATGTTATAGGAAAGAAACTAGAGGCTAGATATAAGACTATAATTAATGTTTATGAAGTTTATTTTTATTTGAGAGAGAGAGAGAGATAGAGAGCAACCAGGGAAGGGACAGAGAGAGAGGAAGACAGAATCCCAAGCAGGCTCCGTGCTGTCAGTGCAGAGCCAGACACAGGGCTCAAGCTCATGAATCATGAGATCATAACCTAAGCTATAGTCAAGAGTCGGATGCAGTTTAGGTGCCCCTAAAATACATAGTTTTGAAAGCTGGATTATCAGTATGTTCAAATAGTATAAGTAAAGTATATGATCAAATATCCCAGATTCCATGTCAATACCTCCAATTGCATCAATACCTCTTCATTCATCTCACACCTATGGCATCAATGCTTTTTCTTTATTATTTCTATGTATTATAATAGAACAAATAGAATATTATTTCTAAGTATTATAATAGAACAAAAATTCAAAAATTGGGTGCTGCCAATGACCCTACTCTAAAAGATGGAGGCTAAGAAAAATAACACACATTAATTTAAAGCAATACATCTCATCATCATCTTGTGTGGAGGAAGAAGTGGTTGAAAGTAAGCACATAGAATCAGGAGCAGATATGAATCCCTTGACTTATTTTCTCTGATCCTTGAAGAAGCAAGGTTGTAATAAATGACAAGAGTGTCTTGGAAAAAGTCTTGTGAATGAGTCTGTGGGAAATAGCATCAGTGTGTGAATTTTTGTGTCCCATGTCCTGAAAGCAGCATCTGCTCTAGAAGAGATACTGAACCACCATATTTATAATATGTAGCTATTAGCCAGTCTCCTTTCATGATCACTACTGTGCTTGCCTAACAGAACTATGAACAGAGTTCTCTTGGTACCTGATATGAAGGTTATGCATGGGCCCAACCATGTGATGAACTCCCTCTCACCACGATTATTCTAGCTACTGCCAGAGCTAAAGTCGCCAGAAGAGATCAAACCTGAGTCCCCACCTTGTTATTATCTCTCTAGGAGACTAATAATACCCTTGATGGCAAGTGAACTCAAGAGACTGACCCACCCCTTTCAACATGGAAAGGACAGGAATTTGTCTTCAGTGGAAGTATATATATTTCAAGTAGAAGGAAGAGATAATAAACAGCACTAATGACTGTAGCTCTTTACCACTATTGTAATTATTATTCTAGAAGTTGTGATCAGCCATTATGGAGAAGAATTAGTAACTTAGCATATGTGTGAGTCCAAGCTATGGAAAGAGTAGACCAGGGTGCAGAAGAACTTTTTAATGACGCCATCTACATATGCCTTGCCACGTAGCTGCTTGTACAAGCCAACTCCATTGTTTCGTACTGTAGTACCTACTCATTATTGCTGAAGACATTCTGATGTTCAGCCTGTGCATGAAGCAGGCTAAAAATACCAAGGAATTAATGACCCCCCAGAAGCCCCTCACAATCAACAGGAAACTATGGCTCTATATCCATAGGTAAAAACTACTCACAAAACACACTTTCTTGACCATTTTTCTTATAAATGTTTCCTTTTGTCATTTCCAAATTTTGGGGGGGACTCAAATCTTGGGTTCTCATCTAATTTTGGGGGAAGCTTCTTAAAGATAGTCAAGCAAACATCTCCCATCCTTTGTTTTTTATAAATATCGCTTGTAAAGCGATACAAGGGAGATTTCCCTGTTTCCTGGAATCTTGTTTATAAGCAGCTTAGCATAACTTTCTGAAGGAAAATAAAAGTTAAGAGGATTGTGTATATTTTGATATTTCCTTCCCTATAATCTTTCCCTTAAGTAACTCTTTTTGGTATTAGAACTTTAGGGTACTAGCTCTTTGTGTGGCCACATTCCCTTTCCACAGTAGTCACTATATCCAGAAATGTTGATGCTCATTTCTCTTAAAATTCTGTTTCACATTGATATCCTAAACTAAAAGACTGAACCATAAAGTTTGTGGAATTATACACTTTAACGGGGAAATAGGAAAGGGGAATTTGGATTTGTTGGGTCATTTGGGTGAAGAGGTAAGGCTTGCATTGCATTTTGGATCAACTGAAAAGTCTTCTCTTATCCTGACTCCCCTTATTCAAAATTTGTCACTTTAAAGATTTTTTTTATTATTGTTTTTTTGAATTAACATTTATTTATTATTGAGAAACAGAGAGAGACAGAGTATGGAAGAGCAGAGAGAGGGGGAGACAGAGAATCTGAAGCAGGCTTTGGTTTCTGAGCTGTCAGCACAGAGCCCGATGGGGAGCTCAAACTCACCAACAGTGAGATCATGATTTGAACTGAAATTAGGTGATTAACTGACTGAGTCACCCAGGCACCCCATTAAAGGCTTCTTTAAAATGTATTGGAGGCATATGCCAACCTGAGATATTTATTTCCTCTGAAATTCAAACAGGTTGACAAAATGTACCTCTTTTTTAAGGGTAGAGAGTACAACAATTCAGCACTTGCTATTTGATTTTAGGCAGCATTTTGACATGCTCCAGAGCACTGCATTCCATAGTTTTTGTTTAATTTATGGATCACCTGGTCTATCAACATATTATCAGGTTAACTATGATACCTGCTGCCTGGGGTTTTCCAGGTGAATCACCTTGCTGTACAATCAGTATGGTGGTTCTTGATGATGGTCCTAAGATGAGTGGTATGCAATGATTTTGTAGACTAGATTATGAGAGAAAACTGAAGTAAGTCAGAAAGAAATGCTGCTGTTACGCTCAGTTAAAAACAAGTTGTTAATAGTATTTGTGGGTGCTTTGGATAGAATATAAATCATTAGCCTGAAAGCTTATAAAAGATGACAGGATCTGTGTTGATTTGTTCAAGTGAAGAGATTATATTAGGAAATGATCTGTCATTAGTGTTAATGCCAGTTATATTGATATTTAATCCTCTTATTTTTTCTAAAGTTCTTGGTTTCTACATAAGTGAAATAAGTTAAAAATGAGGGAACGTGTCGGAATACACCAGTCCTCAACATTTAAAGTCTTTTATCGTGGTATTAGTTTTTGAAATCCATGATAAGTATGGTATCATATATTTATTACTGTTTACTAAAGAAGGAAAGGGGCTTCACCAAAGCTTTCTTATCACGAGAAGCCAGTGTGGACTTGCCAAGTTCCAGGTGTACTAATTCGCATTTGCATGTAGTTAGTGAGAAAATAAGTACAAGGTGGGCTCACAAAGGTACTAGACAATTTGAGATATCACTCAGCCATTCTCTGCCTTCTTCTGTTCTCCAAAACTAGAGGGTTTTATATCTATCATCGATCAATCATCTATCTATCTATCTATCTATCTATCTATCTATCTATCTATCTATCATCTATCATCTACCTATTGTCTATCATTTATCTACCTATCATCTAGCCTCCAGCATCATCATAATCTATATATTTATGTATCTACTAATATTTTTTAATCACAGGTCCCATAGGACTTATTTTAGATTGTTCATTCATTATGGTTCTAGGGGACCATGATCTATTGACTCCCACCAAAGAAACTGTATGTAAATTAAATCATTTGATTACACAGTGGACCCTGCTATTCATTACAGTGTTTATGGTCATTCTGTTTCTGGTGGTGACATGCTGCAATTATTGATGGTCTCAAGCACAGTACGTTCTGACACAAATATCAGAAACTATGCTAGCTATTTCTAGCCAAAAGAGACTTAAGATGAACAATTAAATATTTGGACAATCACAGGGGGTGTGTCTGGACTGTTGCCCTTAAATTCATAGCTGAGGTGCCATGATAGAAGGGTCAGTTAAGAGTGTAGCCACTGCTGCTGTTCTGTCCTGTCACGGTTAAACCGTCTCTGTCACCTATAAAGCTAGTAATCAGATAACAGAATGTGGGTCTACCTATTTCAGTCTCTCACCTGCGGGGGTCTCTGCCTCCATTCCAGTTTCCAAGTCTTATGTTTTTGGATCTAATTGATGAAATCAACTTCTCTTATAGAATGTTAGTTGCAAAACATCATGAAATTGTAGTTTTTGCTTAGAAAAAGTCCAACATAGGAAGGAAGACTACCTTCTCAATAATTGCTTTGACTCTAGGGGACTCTAGTTATTATTACTTTACTTGCATGTATTTCTCATCATAATATCATTAGCATCGCTTCTTGTCAAGGAAATTGGCAAAGAGTGATGAAAAAGTATTTTGTTTTTCACAAGAACCCCAAAAGCTACTGTATCTATTTCATTTTATAGACTAGGAAATTGAGACATGATATGTTAAATAAAACAGCAAATATTACAGCAGCAAGCAGCAGAACTGGGTGTTAAACTCAGGTATTTTATGTTCCCAGAGTGTGTGACCTGAACCTTAGAAATGTGATATGCCATTTCTAGTTTAATATTTTCTGAACATAACGTTCTGCCTTGATGGACTCTGATTATTCTCATGGCCACCTCTCTCCAGCTATAAGAAGACACAAACTTTAAAATGTTGAGAGTTTCTTCACATTATTTTTCAATGTCATCTCAACATTTTCTTAACCTCATCATGCTTCCTTGTATTCACTAAATTAACTAATTTAAAATTTCTAAGTAAAGTTGATAACTCATTTTTGTCAAAAGATAAAGGTATGTATCATATATTCAAATATATCAGATATCCATCTATCTATCATCTATCTCTCTACTGTGAATTTTGGTTATGGAAAGAAACATGCCGAGTTACTACAGGAAGAGAAGGTACAGAACTTATGGATTTGCAGTAACTTTAAGAATATTGCAGTTAAATTTGGATATCAAAATATATTTCCAAACACATTGTTTTCCTTCCCATCATTGAAACTACTATTCTTCACCATCAGAGTTGTTTTGTTTGTATATAAATTGAATGAAACGCTGATTGTAATAACAGAGAAAGAAAACAAGATTAAGAATATTAAAAAAGGGCAGATGTTGCCTAACCTAATGTAAGAAAGGTACTTCCCAAACTAGAAACTAATTAACTTCCCCATGACAATATATGCGAGTATCATTATGATCATGCCATATGTGTGATTTTCTCAATAGGAAGGAAATGGTCAATTAGCTGGAACTCCAATGTGGACACATGCTGGTGTCCCTTGCTTGCACAGTGAGGCTGGCCAAGTAAATAACTAGCAGCAAAGAGCAAATAGAGAAGCAATATCTATAGCAAATTGTATAAGCACAATTTGCAAGCATTTATAATCTGCCCTAAAGAGATTACCAGGCACACAAGTCTGACTTCTCTAATGGTCAAATGCTTCATTTGTGAAATTAGAGCACTAGATGATAGGATCCCTTAAAAAAAAAAAAACAACCCTTTTTTTCTTCTAAAATTCTGCTCATCTTATGTACTTGAAAGTTTAGAACATTCTTATTCAGTTTTGATGGGTGATCCAATTAATGTATAATTGTTTAATATAAAATTATTATTTCTTTAAAAAGAATGATTAAGGGATTCTATTATAATCAGAGATGAAACCATGACTGAAAATATTGTTACCATAGTCTTCCAATTTGGGTGACTTGGAGATCTCACTATATTTTTGTATAAAAGGTGGCATTTAGCAAACTCCCCTTTCTAAAACTGACCCTCTTTAATTCCACTAGTAACTTTTTCAATTTTTTAAAACATTTATTTGAGAGAGAGAGAGAGAGAGAGAAAGAGAGAGAGAGAGAGAGAGAGGACCTAAAGCAGGGTCCACCCCTTGTCCCTGCATGACCTGAGCCAAAACCAAGAGTAGGATGCTCAGCTGACTGAGCACCCCAGGAGTCCCTCTACTAGCAGTAACTTTTAAACTCAACAGAGATATTTTCAAATCAGATCAGAACTTTCTGATATGTAAAGGTATTTTTACTCTAGGTAAAAATAAATGTATTTTTATACTGAATTAGAGTTTTAAAATTGCCTTTAGTATTTTTTCAAACTTCAGAGGACATGCCTAAATAGACTGGAAAATTCTTTTCATGGAATTCTGACTTTCTACAATTCTAAGAACTTGGTCCATCTCAGGAAATATTACTTCTAAACATTATTTCTGTCTGGAATTTCCTCCAAAGGAAGAAGACATTAGTGTTTGATATCTTTCTGTTTACAAACAACTGTGCCACTTGCAATCTTATTTCACTTCAAATATGGAATCTAGAAATTAATGATATTTTATGAGATTATCCTCTTCTATCCTTCTACCAACAAGATTGTTCTTAATTCAACTGATAGAGATGAATGATTTTATTGCCAGTAATATCTAATGTAGATAGTTAGTAATCATTATAATAAATAATAAACATTATGAATAATTCCCAAACGGTTTAGATATAACTAAATACATAAAATAATCAAAACTTTGTTACATATGCTCTAGAATACATAATATCAAATGAAAATGTTTTGAAACATGAGTCATTGTATTAATATTCTAATTGATATATTAGTCTGCAACAAGAAAAAAGAAAGTTCAGTTATTCTGACTTATTGTAAAATGTACAATAAAAATGTCCTTCCTGAACACTTTTTGGCTATTACAGGATAATGATAGTCTTTTTCTGTGTTACAAATGTACTTTTTCTCTATTCTGTGACAATTAACTTGAATCTAAATTAAACCCATTTAAGCTGCCATTCTTGTTGAGCTCCATTTATACTGAGCACTGTTAATTCATTTTTTAATATATTACTTCTTTTTTTAAGTTAAAAAAAAAGTTTATTTAATTTTGAGGGAGAGGAGGAACAAGGAGAGAGGAGAGAGAGAATCCCAAGCAGGCTCTAGGCTGTCAGTGCAGAGTCCAACATGAGGCTCAAACTCATGAACCCTGCTATTATGACCCGTGCCAAAATCGAGATCAGTTAACCAACTAAGCCCTTCAGGTGCCCCATTCTACTCACTGACTAAAGCTTGCAGGTTCTGGAGAAGATATTGATCTTAAATGAATATTTATTTTCCGCCTTTATAATTTCAAACTGCAATGATTAGGGCATGGTTATGTCCTGCTTCCATTTTTCAGATCATCAGGGAACCTCTCTTAGGAACAAACATAGTTTGATCCCTTCTGAGCTGAATCTATCACAATATAAATGACTCCTTTTGAATTTTCAGGTTAAGGATCATTTGTAATTATGAGCTCATTACTAATATTTTAAATATTTTTCTTGTCTGGAACACTTCAGTGGCTCAGTCAGTTGAGCACCTGACCCTTGATTTAAGCTCAGGTCATGATCCAAAGGGCATGGGATCAAGCCCTGCCTGCTTTAGATTCTTTCTTTCTCTCCCTCTGCCCCTGTTCTGTGCTCATGTGCTCTCTCTAAAATTAAAAAAAAAAAAGTTCTTCTTATTTAACTGTCTTGTTTTCTTTTTATAAGTAATTATTAAAAATTAATAACTTTATTGACCTATAACTGATATATCTAGTGGTATCTAGTATGTATTTTTCATTTATAAATTATTCTAAATTTATTTTTACTACTGCTACACAAATAGAAACGCTTAACTAAATTTCCTGCTTCAAAAAAATTAACTTTGATTTTAACAGTTTCCTTCAGTCTTTTGATTTGCAAAGAATTCAGTTGGCAACCTATGTAGGAAATGCGGTAACATATCCACATATATGGGCTAACCTCCCATTTAATCAAAATCTTACAGTGTTCAATTTGTATGACATTTTTAGTGTTTTCTTTCTTATTTTATAAATAGGGAGGTGAGAATCTAGCTTTTGAACGTGATATACGTTAAATGTATAAAATTATAATTATACTTGAAAAATATTAGAGCAACTATCTTTTTTAAGAAGTATACTCTCAATTTTTCTTTTCCAGTATGATGAAGAAACTTTAAATACCTAAAACAAAATAGTTGTCATTCTTCAAATTTGTTTTTACTGATGGCTTCAACCTCCTGCTGCCATGGACTTTTTCTCAGAACTGTTGTGGACCAATAAATGTAATGGATATAGTTTTCATCTTCCCTTTCTTCCATAGTGGTCTTTAAATTGGTTTATTAATGAGCAACTACCTAGCTAAAATGAATGCATTATGGAAGGATAAAGTGAGTATTGCTAGATGATACAAAAATGACTTAAATTACCTTGAAATAACCAAGTGTTGGTATTGAACATTTAAACTGGATAAAAAATTGAACTTTTCAAATAGTTTACTGTCACATTCATGGAAAGATTCAGACAACGTGCTACTGACTTCATTTCCATACATTCAGGTGAATAGTTATACTACATGCTTCATTTCTTAGTTAGATTTTACAATTCCTTCACCAAGTTCTTAGAAACTGTATGCTATTCTAGCAACGAGACAGTTTTATTTAAGTTGCTAACATATCAGCTTGATTCTTTTTTCAATAAAGAATGTGATGGCTCTATTTAAAAACTTTAGAACTGAAGATATTAATATAATGATAAACCATAACTGATTTTTCAAAAATAACCTTTTTAAATTTTACAATAGTTTAGAATGTTTCCATTATTATTATCTTGTATCAGTATAATGTATGTGTTCCAACTAACAACATTATCCTGATACATTAATATTAAGTCCATATTTTATTCTGATATCCTTAATTTTTGCCTAATGTCCTTTTTCTGTTTCAAAATCTCATCAGGCATACATTTAGTTGCCATGACTCCAAAGGCTTTTCTAGACTGTGACAGTTTCTCAGACTTCTCTTATTTCTGATGATCTTAACAATCCGAGAAGTATTGGGCAGATGTTTTGCAGAATAGCCTTCAATTTCAGTTTGCCTTATGCTCTTCTCACTGTCAGACTGTTGATGTTGCAGGGACAGAATGACCACAGAGGCAAAATGACATTTCATCATCTCATATCACATATTATGCACATTGCTTACTGCTAATGATCCTAAACTTGATGCCCCGGAAGAAGTAGTGTTTCTTATTTCTCTTCACTTTCAGGTTACTTTTTCCCTCTTTCCATTCTATACCATTTGAGAGGAAGTCACTATGAGCAGCCAACATTTAAGGAGAGCTCTACCTCCTTGAGGGGAGAGTAACTCCATAAATTATTTGGAAATATTTTGTATGAAATATTTGTCTGTATTCCCTTATTAAGTATTCAGTCAATTATTTACATAAGTATGGACTCATGAGTATTTGTTTTAAGCTTTGCTCATAATCCAGTTCTATGTTATTATTAATTAATTAATTAATTAATTTATTGTTGTTCAAACCATTCCAGCTTTGGCTATTGGTAGCCCTCTCAGGTGACTGCTGTGTTCTTTTAATGCACTGTCATCCCTTCGTTTCGTTTACTTTCAGGTACTGCTACAGGCTCATTTTGTGTGTTCCTGGCCTTAGCCCTACAGTGAGCCATTTTTTCAAGGATCCTTGGTTCTTTTGTTGGAGAAAGGTATCAGAAACCAAATCGAGATATTGGCTGTGCTCACCGTGACTCCTATGAACTAATTTTGAGGTGGTGAGGGGTAGTCAATGACTTAGAATCTTTTAGATAAGTTTAATCAATTATTCCAGATGAAACAACTGACCCACATTCAGAAAGGTTAGCTTCCCTGCTACTACCTACATATGTGACCATAAATGTGTCAGTGTAACTTTTGGACTTCAATTTATTCATCTGTAAAAATAATGTACAAAATTAGTGAACAGGAACTCTCCAGGAGGGTAAAAATCTGATTTGTAAAGTGTTATGTTCTATAGTGTATTTTTTAACATTAGGTAAGTACCTCTAAGATGACTGATTTCAAACTACCACAAAAGGCTTGCAAATAATTTCCGAAAAAGTAATTACTGGTTGTCTTGAGTTGGTATGATCTAGCTGCAGCCACAACACAGAGAAATCATACACATGCAAACAGAAACACATACACATCTCACAAACCATACACACATACACAAACAAGGACACACCATTTTTTAACAATTAGAAGGATAGTTTCAGTCTTTAAAAACAAAATTAAATATGTCAACAAAAGCTAAGGGAAAGGGTACCTGCCTTAGCCTGAGTCTAGTTTAAGGCCAGGGTTTCCTAAAGCAGGTCCCCTCTGAGTGGCAGTCAAACAGATGCTGGGAGAAGCTAACAGGGTTCCCTGTGGCATGAGGAGAGGAAGGTTTTGTTTTCTTAGTGCCAGAAACCCCTGCAACCTGAGTTGGAGTGAAAAGTGGGGTGGTCCCTGCTTTTCCTCAACTTGAGCAGTCTGGGGAGTGGCAGGAGGCAGAAGACTCCCTGAGAAGGATGAGGTGACACCTCAGTCCTGTCTAAGTCTCCTGAAGGTGATTCTCAAGTTCACAAACATTCTCCCAACTCCCTCCGTTGCTCCATGTAAACCTGAGAATGGACAAGTGAATATCCATCTCCCTGGGGACAAGAAGAGTATCCTTCACCTGTGGCCGGGTTTCTAGTGGCCTAGTAACTTCTGGGTTATCTCAGATGAGTATCTGGTCCCTTGTTCCCCTGACGGCTACTATTTTCCAGGTGTTGGTCAAGGGGTAGCTGGTAGAAAATAGCTTTAGGCTATGGGTTACCACTTCTGTCTCAAGAATTGCCTGCAGAAAAACTCTGTTGAGCCCACTGTTGTCCTCTTAAATAGCAGAAAGCACAGGCTGCTGAAGTTTCATGGGACACTGTGGACTGATTGCTTTTGAAAAATACAATCACGGGCAATGTAAACAGCACCAGCTTCATGTTCTCACCCACCAGGTCAAGGCTGATTGGCTTTCAGACTTTCTTGATGAGGTTTCACCACAGCCTTGAGTTCCATTATCTGAGTGCTGCCCCTCTTTCAAGTCTTTCCCCAGGTGCAGAGGGTTTATAGATGTGTGTTTAATTTCATATATACGTGCACACACACACACACACACATACACACACTCTGTATATTCAAATAAGGTTAATAGTTGTAGAAATCAAAACTTATCCAATAATAAACCAATCTGTGGGTACTCTTTGAAAGGTTTTTTTTTCTCCTTAATTTTAATTTCCCTACTACTACCAAGGAAAATGAACCCTCATGCACTGGCTTCATTTTCTTAGCGAAATAAATTGGCATAACATCTTTAGAGAGATACTTGGCAAAATCAGTCAAGAATGTTACAATGTTTTTTATAATTTAGAGTTAGTAATTCCATTTCTTGGGAATTATCCTAAATTAACCACCAATAAGATAATATTAATGTAAAGGGTAGAGGCACAAAAATTAAACATTTTGGGCTTAAATTTAAATTTTTAATCTGAATTTCTTTCTTTAAAAATACATAGATATCTATATTTTATATAGATATATATTTTCTATTTATTTATCTTTCTACATTTAAATCTAAACTTTTAATATTAGTTTCTTCTTTTTAAAAATATATAAGTATATATTACATATATTTTATCTATTAAATATAGATATGCTGATAATAATACCTGGGAGGCTCAGTCAGTTAAGCCTCCAACTTCAGCTCAGGTCATGATCTCACAGTTCGCGGGTTTAAGCCCTGTGTTGGGCTCTGTGCTGATAGCTCAGAGCCTGGAGCCTGCTTCAGATTCTGTATCTCCCTCTCTCTCTGCTCTTCCCTGCTCAGGCTCTCTATCTCAAAAATAAATAAAACATTAAAAAATAATAATACTATTTCATAGAGTTGTTAGTATCACATAGTCAGCACTCATAAATATTAATGTTTAATTCAAGTACAATAATTATAGTACAATTTATAATAAAGTTTCTAAAAACCATGGAATTGATTAAATGTGATAAAATTCTGTGCAACCCATGGAAGTTGTTTTGAATGTGACATTTATTCTTGCCTCATACTTCTTTTTATTTTCATGATTTTTTTACTGTCATATGTTAGGCATATATATTTACAGATAAATTGCACTAACATTTGTAAATATAATGAAGTGATCAAATTAGTCCACGTGTTATGGCTTCTATCTCTTGATTCAATATTTTAATAGCCCTTAGGTAGAGAAATTAATTCACATATAAGGCGATCACACTTTCTAGTGTTATTTTATATAGTATTGATTCGTCATGGTTTCCCTCTTAAATCCCTTTAATTTTGTTCTGTATAGAAATTTTTTATTCAAAATTTCATTTTCTCTAATGGTAAACATTTTCCTGCTCATCCTCTCACCTCCAGTAATGTTGGATTCTTAACCTTTATGTCCAATATTAGTTTGACTTTTAAGACACCCAGTAATACCCAGATGTGTTGAGTACTTATCAAAAGGACTTCCTCACAGGGAAAGCTCTCATACCATCCCAAGTATAAAAGGCCTTCAGCCTTATTTCCCAAGTGTGGAGCAAGGGTAGATGCCACGTCTGCCTTTCACTTATTGTAAATGCTAAAGGCACACTTTGTTTTCTTCTGTGGTCCCAAGTCCACTGCAACTTTTGTGCTTTCACCACAAAAATTTTGACATGTAAGATGGCTTGCAAAACAAGTAGTGTCAGATCTATTCATCATGTCGTCTCCCTCTCTTGCAGACACAGGTTTAAAATGAAGTAATTGTTGGTTTTATAATCAGAATTGCTTACACTCAGTCATTTCTCCTGGTCCCTTGTTAGTTCCTTTGTTTTCTTGTCTAGTTTGATCATCTTCCTTAAGTTGATCCTACTCAAAACCTAAGAGATAACAACAATTCAGAAATATAATTAGGGACAAGACTACTTCATGACTGAATGTCAGCAAGTTTTTCAAGTGAAAAACTTGACTCTAACTTCACATTGGCACAGGTATTATGTGATTAAAGATGTTTTGAAAGGGAAGATTTTTGTCCAGTGTTAGGATATAGTATCTCTTTTTTTTTCTATTTATAAAATAAATGCCAGCCACTAACTTTGGGTTTGAAAAGTTATAGAGAACACAATGGGGAAGTGTGAGACATAGGTAAGTTTGCAGGATTTAATGCTTCATATTGTGTCCTGAGATGAATTTGTCAGGATTTCTTAAATATCTCACTTGCAAATATTTTTGTCATTATATTACAAACATTTAGCAGTTAAAACTATTTTTCAAATGTAACTGGGTGTTTTCTGTTTTATTTGGTATATCTGCCAAGCCTAGACACAGGCTTTTCTATTGTGAAAATGCATTAAATTTATTTTAAATCATCATTTAAATTTATAAAGATTTATAAAGGACATATAATTTATAAAGGATCTCTTTTGTAATATTCTTTTTAATGTTTATTTATTTTTGGGAGAGTGAGATGGAGAGAGAGAGAGAGAGAGAGAGAGAGAACAAATGGGGAAAGGACAGAGAGAGAGGGAGACACAGAGTCTGAAGCAGGCTCTAGGGTCTGAGCTGTCAGCACAGAGCCCGATGTGGTACTCAAACTCACAGAGTGCAAGATCATAACCGGAGACAAAGTTGGATGCTTAATTAACCCCTCTTTTGTAATTTCTAATTCCTTTAGTGTGCAGTATAGGAAGTCATAGTAATATTTTTCTTAGGAAACATTACAAGAAAAAACAGGCAAGGAAAGAGAATTTCTGCTTTAACATTTATTTGGTTGGATGATTCATCTACTAATTAGCCTCCCAACTGACCCTGAAAAACTTCTGATGTTGAGGCCCCTGATATGGTCAAGTCTTTAAAATGTAAAATGATAGAAGTGCCTGGGTGACTCAGTCAATTAAGTCTCTGACTCTTAGTTTCCGTTCTGGTCATGATCTCATGGTTCTGTGAGTTGCAGTCCCACATCAGGCTCCATGCTATTGGTGCAGAGCTTGCTTGGGTTTCTCTCTCTCTCTCTCTCTCAAAAATAACAAAAAATTAAAAAAATATAAAACGAAAGAAAAGAGGAGTGTTCATGAGTAGTTAAAACTGATGAGGATTTAAGTTGTAGACTCTGGTCTACCTCCCTTTATATCCTAAAGAATAATTATCTTCAGTCCTTTTAGTGTCTGTGATATAAATAGCCCTTGCCAATAGCAAATCTACCTGTATGTTATTTTTTTTCCAAACTTTGCTCTCATTTACTTTTTCTTGCTGTAACATCTCTGAGAGTGCTATGTAATGAATTATGTCTACCCAGAATTTTATGTTGAAGCCCTAACCCCTAATGTTTGGAGACATGACCTTTGAGAGGTAATTAGGTTTAGATGAACTCATGAAGATGAGGCTTTCATGAGATTAATGCCCTTTTAAGAAAGACACTAGAGAGATTGCTTCCTTTTTCCTCCACCCGCACACACCAAAAAAAAAAAAAAAAAAAAAAAAAAAAAAAAAAAAAAAAAAAAAGCTATGTGGCTGCCTGAAATTTAAGGAGAGAGTCCTCACCAGACACTCAACTTACTGGGACCTCGATCTTGGATTTCTAGTCTAGAGAACTGTGAAAAATAAATTCCTGTTGTTAACACGCAGTCTACAGTATTTTGTTTTGGCAACATGAGATGGCTAATTCGGGGAAGTAGCTTAAAGTGGCTTCATCTAATTAACTCTGGTACTCCAGTCATGCCTCACACTGCTGACAGGATCCAAACAAGTACCACAGAAACACGATGTGGCTTTATCACTATGTTTCTAAAACTTGGTAACAGAATTCAGACTAAAATGTCACTTTTTATGAAAAAAAAAACCCCAAAACTCTGTGAGATATGTAATTTACTATTTAAATCAACTTTAATTAATATTTTTTGAATCTATATTTAATTTAGTGGCAATTCTGTGCAACCACTAGTAATTCTGGAAGAGGTATTTTTTCTTTTTTTTCTTTTTTTTTCTATTCAGAAAATGGAATCACAACAATACACCCTTGATTCTTGCAAGGATACCTCAGTTGTACAACCAAAATTCACAAGTTGAGATACTGTCATGTAAATATCATTCTAAAGCAAACAACACACTACTAATACCATTGCAATATATAATTACATTGGTGAAGCTGCAATAATTTTGACATATGAAATTTTTCACATTCAAATTACATGAGCTCCTGAATTGTGGAAATCCCTAGGATAGCAATCTAAAAATTAATTAGAATCTGGTTATAAGAAGAGTATCTCTACTTCAGTCAGAACTCAATTAACCCAATTTTCCATTTACTGCTCGTAATTTGTGCATTAAGGAAGTGGTTGAACATTTCTGAGCCTCTGTGTGAAGTACTTTATAATTTCACAATCACAGTCTGTTGCACAATCATGTTAGCACACATTCAGAGATATTTTCCACAATTTAATGATCAAGAATTCCCATGCCTAATTAGCCAAAGGCTAGTATGTCTTTTATCAGATTCTTCAACCCTCTACCCTGAAATTACCCCAGATGCCCAAGGAATAGATCCAAGATTTTTCAGCTTAACTAATTATTATTGCTTAAGCTTTGGTAATTTGTGTCTTTCAAGGAATTTGTCCCTTTCATGAAAGTTGTAAAATGTATGTTTTTAAAATAGTTGATAATAGTCCCTTATTATTTCTTAATGCCTATAGGATATTGGTATATTTATCTTCTCTTACATTTTTGGTTATTCTGGGTATAGATTTATCTATATTGATCTTTTAAGAAATAACATTTTATTCATTACTTGTGTGTTTTATAATTCATTTTCAGTGTCATTGATATATGGTCTTACTTTTACTACTTTCTTCGTTTTGCTTGCTTTAGATTTATTTTAATGTTCTTTCATCCCCCACCACCATCCTGCCCAGGGTCTTAAGGTATAAGTTTAGATTATTGATTTGAGTATTTATTCTTTTCTAATAAAAATTCAATTTCTAAAATGTTATGCTAGATGCTACCTTAAGAGTATTTTACAAATTTTGATATGTTGTATTTTCATTCAGTTAAAACTATTTCCTAACTTTCCTTTTGATTTCTTCTTTAATCCATGAATTTTTAGAAGTGTATTGTTTGCTTTACAAAATGAGGTTTGTTTGGAGATACAATTCTGTTAATACTTTCAAGTTTAATTTCATTATATCATACTTTATGATATTTCAATCTATTCAAATTTATTGAGAAATTTTTATGGTATAGAATATTATCCATTTTGGTAAGTATTTAATGTGTACTTGAAAATGATGTGTATTATGACGGGTGTCTAGGTGACTCAGTCTGTGAGGCTTCTGACTTCAGCTCAGGCATTGATCTCATGGTTCATGGGTTCCAGCCACACATCTGACTCTGTGTTGAAAGCTCAGAGTCTGGAGCCTGCTTCGGATTCTGTGTCTCCCTCTTCTCTCTGCCTTTCCCTGCTCTCACTCTGTGTGTGTCTCTCTCAAAAAAATAAATTAACATTCAAAAGATTTTTAAAAAAGAAAATTATTTGTATTATGCTGTTTTTTGATGTAGTACTCTCTCAAAACAGTCGCTTTAAATTCATCAATAGTGATGTTCAGGTATTTTGTGTTTTAGTGTTCTTGTTTATCTTATACTGGAGTAAGAAGGCCCAGATATCCTAATATAATTGATGATTTTTAAAATTTGTCTTTTAAGTTTTATTAGTTTTGCTTTATTATTTTGAAGATCTGTTATTATTAAGTCTTTTTGATGAATTGGCTCTTGTGTTACTATGGAATGTCTCCTCCCTTTTTATCCCTGGCTTTATTCCCTATTCTTTAACCCACTTTGTCTGATATTAATATAGTCATCTAATCTTCCTTTTGTTTAGTGTTTGTGTGTTATATATTTCCATCACGTTTACCTTTATTCTATTTTTAACCTTGATTTGTATTTAAAATTATTTATTTGTAGATTTGGGGGAGATATTATATATTTGTTTTTTTTAATCTGACAGCTTTTCCTTTTTAATGGGAGTGTCTCTAGCATTTATATTTAATGTGTTTATCAGTATGATTATACTTAAATCAATCATTTTGTGTTTTTTCTATTTCTCTCATAAGTCTGATTAGGTGTATAGAAGCATTTAAATGTATTTCTAAGCATCACCTTCACAGCTTTCTACACATATTGATATGCTCATATGTTATACTACAATGTCAGTTTTCTGATAGTCAAGGACATTATGGGTCTTTAGTTTATATGGCTTCCTCCCTTTTTGGATAAAATGGATACACTTTCAAGATTTCTATATTTTAGATAGTAGTGGAATGCTGTGTTATTTTTATCCTTTTAAATTAATTGGGGCTTGAATAATGATTGGATATATTCTTTTTTTAAATATTTTTATGGCGAATGTTCCATCTAGTCTAGAAAGGATAGGCTTTCTGTAGTGGGTGAATGTAGCAATTCTTAAATATCAGTTTAGTCAATACAGTTGATAGTGTTCTGCATTTTTAAACTTTTTCTAGTTGTAGCAGTGCCAGGAAAAAGTGGATATAAAACCCCCCAACCATATTTATTGGAATGTCTCTTTAGCTCTCTAACAATGAATTTTTATTGCAAACTTTTCATTTTTCAGCTCAGTTTTCAATTTACAATTATAATTTCTATTTGGTTTCTCTAGGGTTTCTTTTCATTTCTATGAAGATATTTTCCTTTATGTACTTCAGCATAGTTTATTAGCTGACTTAAAAGTTATTGTTTGTTAATTTCAAATTTTGTGTCATCATGAATTAATTGGAGTCCATTCAGAGAAATAGAATCGGTAGGAGATATTCAGAAATTTAGCACAAAAATATTGGTTTATGTGATTGTGGGCATTGACTAAGCAAGTAAAAAATCAATAGGGTAGGCTTTCAAAATGGAAGTTTATGAGCAGGATGAAACTCAGAGGCATTGACCAAAGTTCCAATTCATAGGTACAATTTCTTCTCTTTTTGAGAAAAACCTCAACTTATTTTTAAATCAATTTCAACTGCTTGAATCAGTTCACCCAGATTAACAGATTAGAATCCCCTTTGTTAAAATTATGTATATAGGGGTTTTAGTTACATCTGCAAAATACATTCAAAGCAACACCTAAATTAAAGGAACATTTAGATTTCTTTTTGACTTTTTATTAAATAACTAGGGACCTTAGATTAGCCAAATTGGCAATCTAAAAATCCATTACTTTTTTCTTGTTGTTTTTCACCAGGACATTGGTTTTTACATTTGGGTCAGGAGAGGGAGTAGTGTCAGTATAATAGAAGGAACTTAACAATTCTTGGAATCATAATGATTTTTTTAAAATTGCATTTTTCTGTCTTTGATATTTTAGCTTTCTTATTCTTACTTTGTTTTAATATTCTTGCCCTTCTTGTGCACTTTCCAATTTCATCTTCATTTTGTGAACATTATATTTTTTGCTTCCTGTTTGTCCTGCTAGCTTGTGCTTTATCTATTTTGTTTTAAATCTTTCTTTCTTCTTTATCTTCTGTTTTATCTTTCAGTACTTTTATTTCTGTTTTATGCTGCCAATTCATAATTCAATTTTGCCTATTTAGTTCTTTTAATTCATTAGAAAATAACTTCATTAAACATATATACCTCATTTGGTAACATTCTCTTGCTATGTGGTTTGTCTACTGTTTGCTTTTTCTCTTTATGTTTACTTTTATTTAATGGTGGTATTTAAAAAGTGAAGCTCAGCTGCACAGAATTGGATTGTTTTTATGGAGGGAGAGAGAGATAGAGCCATGCATGCTTGTGTACATATAAGCAGGGAAGGGAAAGAGGGGGAAAGAGAGAATCCCAAGCAAGCTTCAATCCCAGCACAGAGCCTGATGTGGGACTTGATTCTACAATCCAGGGATCATGTTCTGAGCTGAAATCAAGAGTCAGAGGCTTAACCAACTGAACCACCCAGTCGCCCCCAACAACCTCTTCTTTTAATTAGTTTTTGCATGGGTCACTTCTGTTTGGTTAATTAAATAATTACTTAAGTTTTAATAATGAAATAGTCACTCAAAAACCATATCGAAAACAAAAGGCAGAATATTGATAATAAGTATTACTTATTACCACCAACCCATCCTCTGCTTCCCCCAAACTTTTAGACCAGGAATTGGCATGCTACAGCCTACAGGTTAGAAATTTACTTTTGTAAATAAAGTTTTATCTATGTATTGTCTGTGACTGCATTCAAGTTGAGTAATTGTAATAGATACCATTTGAACTACAAGCTAAATTAGTTAAATCAGGCTTTTTAAGGCAATGTTTGCTGACCACTGCATTGACCACATATTTTTTATAATTTTATTGATTTTTTTGTTTTTTTGTTTATTCCCAATTACACATATGCATTTTAGTGGTTTTTGACTTCACAAAATGAACAGTGTATATAATTATCTGAGTAGGTTTTTTTTAACCTAAAATTATATTACAAAGATCTGTTCATATTAATGTGAATCATTTTAATTCAGTCTTCATTACCAATGCATAATATTTTATTGTGTGAATAGTCAACAGGTCATTCAGTCAACTTTCTATTTATAAGTAATCAGTTATTTCTGGATTTTGGTGTTATGAAAAGTTTTATACCTTAAGAGCCACGTCCAATGTAACATGACTATTAGCAACTCTAATGGCACTAGGACCCATATTAAGAGTTTTCCCCCTTATCCATTAAAAATGTACTATATTGTTTTCATTACAAAGATCTATGAAATCTTCAAAGAAATTTTTTCACAAAATTGAATTCACTACAGCTTCATTGTTAATGCACAATGATCTGTAACTCAACAATATTTAAACAATTGATTTCTATCAATAGCTTTACAAATATATACATTTTTCTCTTTTTTCTTATAAAAATATTTTCTTCTTTTTCTAAATCAGATTTTAGTAATTTTAAGTTCATATATTTTCCATACTTTATTTATGAAAAATAAATGCTAGCTTATCATGAATATAACTCAAATATCCTAAAATTCTTTAAAATCTTTAAAAATATATTTGTTTATTTTTGAGAAAGAGAGACAAATAGAACACAAGGGGGAGACAGACAGAGCACAGAGCTCACAGTAGGTCTCAAATTCTCGAACTGTGAGATCACAACCTGAGCCAAAGTTGGACGCCTAACTGACTGATCCACCCAAGTGCCCCTCAAATATCCTAAAATTCTTATGAGTTTCTTTATCAGTAGTTTACTGTAATCACAATTTATTGACATTTACTTTGTAAAATGTGTTTACTTTGAGATTTACGTATTTATTGAAGAGAGAGTATGGTAATTGTTTGGATATAAAATATAACATTTTAGAATTCAAATGAAGTTGCTATAAGATATAGATGTAGAAGTCTGTTTTGTTCACCAGAAAATACCAGTTATTTGGAATCATAAAACACAATTCAGAAATCTGGTACTATAGGCCAACAGTTTCTCATGATTAGTAATTTACTAAACTATTGCAAAACAGAAAAATCATGTTGCCGTGCAAACAAGATATCATGTCATATAAAATATTTAAATAAGTTATAGATAAGTGCAATTTCCATTGTATGTTTTATATTAATATAAAAATTAACTACTCATAAAATATAATAAACTGTGATGTTTGTCTTACTAAGCTTCAGTGATCATAATTTGTATATTAACTTAACAACCAGAAATAATTAAGTAAAGCTAGTTAAGTCCTAGGCATGTTAGGGATTATGTTAATTTGGTTGAATGCTCAAGACAAAAATTTTAAGAGCCATGAAAACGATTTTCAGTTTTGTAAAACAACTAATATTTTGAAGCAATAGATTTTTTTCTTTTTTTCATATTAAGAAGAGGCTTCAGGAAAATTGAATCTCAAATTTTAATAGGTGTCATTATACTTGAATCTGCTTATGATTGATTGTACCAAATTATTTCTATATATTGGGGTTTGAATATATGCCTGACTTGACTGAACTAAGAAATTCAGGTATTTAATTCACCAGTTGCATGGGCTTGTGCTCAGGAAGCACATAAGTAATCTATATGATGTCTATATTAGAGTACTTAATAATTAAAGTGATGCAAGTTTAATATTTAATCCATAATTAAGTATTTTCTGATGATTATCTGACCTCCTCTTCTCATGTATAGCTATTCCAAATTTCTGAAAACTTTAAATGAGTATTTCCTGTTAGTTTTTACCATGAATTCTTCCTCTATTGCTTTATGAAGTATTTCAATATATGTGTTTAAATTTATGTTCTTTCTCTGGAAATTCCTTGGGAAATTCTCCCTCTCCCTCCCTCTATTAGATAGCTGAGTCCCAGTAAGTCTCTCAGATCTGATTACACTAAAATATTATCTGTACTTATCCCTGTATGTTTCACATGGGTCCCTAACATGACTGTCAAGATTGAGGTTTATAGAAAATAGCATGGATATTTCTTTAAAAATGAAAATAAAACAACCATAAGATCCAGAAGTCCTACTAATAGGTATATATCTAACGGAAGTGACAATAGGAGAGACATACACTTCCATGTTGACTGAAGCACTATTCACAATAGCCAAGATACGGGAACAACCACTGTTGTTATATATACCATACACATTTATTTATATTATACATACCATACACATATAGATACCACTTACTTATATTATACATACAGTGTGTGTGTGTGTGTGTGTGTGTGTGTATGCATGTAGCAATGAGAAAGAATAAAATCCTGCCATTTGTGACATGGGTGAAACTTGAGGGAATTATGCTAAATGTAATGTCAGACAGAAAAAGACAAAAATAATATATCACATATCTGCCAAATCTAAATAAAAACCTGAACTCTTAGAGAGATGAGTTGAATGGTGATATTCAGGTACTAGAGTTGGGGAGGAGGAATTGAGAGATGCTGATCAAAGGATACAAACTTCCAGTTGTAAGATAAATAACTTATGTGGATCCAATGCACAGCATTGTGATTATAGTCAACAATGTGAGGTCATATTGTCAAAAGGTGATAAAACAGTAATCTTAAATGTTCTCACCCTCAGTACAAAAACAAAATGGCAATCATGTGATATGATGGAGGTGTTAGCTAATAGTATGGTGGTAATCCTCTTGCAATATATAACTATACCAAATCAGTGAATTATAACTACACTTCAATTTTCATGTATTGTGTGTCAATTATAACTCAATAATGCTGGGAAAAAGTAAAAGAAAACCTAGTTTTATGTTTCATACTTTTCCAGCATGTTACTAAAGATTGCTATCGTTTTTTCTGCAGGTTAATCAGCTTAATTACATACTTAATTATACATAATTTTTGTCTTAACCCGAAGCCAGGTCCCGGCACGCTTGTCCCCAGCGTTCGGCGGTACCTGTCTCGTCCACCCTGACCAGCAGGGTGGAGAATCCTCGTGGGTTCTTTTCCTGAGGGAGGGAGAGAAAGGGCAGGAAAGGGCACACAGAGAGTGAAGACAGCACACGGTTTCTGATCAAGCCTCTTCTCTTCTTTATTGAGAAAACACCCTATCTTATAAAGGTTTCAAGGCGGGAAAACAAGACAGCTGACCTAGGTCGGTTGCTAGGAAACAGGGTTAAGGGATTAAGACTGGAGTAAAAGAGGAACCAGACTAAAATGTTTTAGCACAGTGCCTGAGGGGCCGATACCACCCTGCCTGCAGGCGGTTGATCTTTGGTCTTTTGGCTTCTCTGACAGGGAGTGGCGCTCCCCTGCCTATTTTGCAACTCCCCTCAGGGAGTGACACATCCGGCTAGCAAATGGCCAAGCAGCTGAGGTCTTTGCCGCTCCCCACAATTTTGGTTTTCTTTTAGTTTGTTCTAATTTTGTATTAGCCTAATTTTGAAAATGAATTGAATTATTTCTTGATTTCCTAAAAATTCCAATTATTAGAGAAAATATTTGGGAACAAGATTTCAAATCTATTTCTTATGCTTTGGGTTTGGAATACTTTACTGAGTTATTTTTCTACTTCCACCCCCCCAAATAACATATTGCTTATTTAATAAAAGCCATTCATACATGCATTCAATGCTTTAATCTGTCTCTAAATATTGATTTTATTGTATCTCACAACATTCAATAAGTTGTATTTTCATTTGTATTACAAATATTTTAAAATTTCTCTTGATACTTCTTTGATTTGTATGTTTTTATGTGTTGTATGATTTCCAAATATTCGAGAATTTTTCAGCTATTATTCTATTATTGATTTCTAGTTTAAACCTTTTATTATCTGATGACACATTTATATTATTTTTATTTTTTTATTTTTATTGTATGATTTATGACCCAGAATGTGGTCTTTCTTGGTGAATCTTCCATGTGATTGAAAAAAATGTGTACTCTGCTCTTGTTGGATGAACAATAAATATCATTTATACCAAGTAGATTGAAAGGACAATTCAGGTTAACCATATACTTACTGATTTTCTGCCTGCTTCATTTATCAATTACTGAAAAGGAATTACTGAAGCCTCAAAGTATAATAATGGATTTGTCTATGTCCATTGCAATTCTATTAGTTTTTGCCTCACATATTTAATGCTTTGTTGATTAATAATTGTCATGTCTTTAGGAGAATTGACCACCTTTTGAATATTGTAGTATTCTTTTTCTTGATAGTTTTCCTGTTCTGAAGTCTGCTTTGTCTGAAATTAATATAGCTATTTTTTAAATCAGTGTGAGCATAGCATGTCTTTCTTTAATCTTTTGCTCTTGACCCACTTCTGCCTTTAAAGCCTATTTCTTATAGAAACATGTATTTATATTTTTTAAATCCACTCTTTCAGGCTTTTTTACATAACTTGATTGTTGCTATAGTTGACTTAATATTTACAATGTAATTTTTTTACTCATTACACTTTTTATTCTTTCTTTTTCTGGTGTTTTGGTTTAAATGTGCATCTTAATGATTCCTTTTTATTTTCTCTTTTTTGTATGTAAATATATTATTTAAAAAATTTTAGTACTTGACTTAGAGTTAACAATACACACATATAATTCATCTCATTCTGCTATTGTGGGTAGTGCAGGTACCTTATAAGATAGTATTCCCAATTTTTCAGATATATTATGTATCTGGTAATATGAACTGAGTTAAGTAGGCCTTCAATGTGGAATTTTATATTAATCAGGTTAGGAGCTACGTTGTGTTTCATATTTACTGTTGCTGTAGCTGTCAGAGGCTTCAACTTTCTCTTTTTTTGTCTTCTCTACTTATCAGGGTCCCTAAAACTACCTTAAAAATAGAGTCTGAATTTTGCAGTTTTTCAGCTATAATTCATTGCTATCATGTTGAAGGTTTGTAGAAATAGTGATATGGTTTGGGGTTTGGAGAAGCATTCTATAATCCTATCATAAATCTTTTCCTAAGTTTATTTATTTATTTATGAGAGAGAGAGAGAGAGAGAGAGAGACAAAGACAGAGACAGAGACAGAGAGCAAAAGAGAAGGGGAAGGGCAGAAAGAGAAGGAAAGAGAGAATTCCAAGCAGACCCTGCACTGTCAGTGCAGAGTGCAGAGCCTGATGTGGGGCTCAAACTCATGAACTGTGAGATCCTGACCTGAGCCAAAATCAAGAGTTGAATGCTTAACCAACTGAGCCACCCAGGCTCCCTAATCCTATGATAAATCAGCCTTGTGTTGGCCTGTGAGCTTGGGCAGTGATCTTCATAACTATTTTTCAGCTTTTTCCTCCCTCCTAGATGGGAAAGAAAGGCTACAGTGGTTGTAATTGGGTAAAGCTCCTTTAACCTCTTTGTCCTTGTTGAGTAGGCTTTTGTTCTGGAGACTTTCTGGGTGTATTTCAAAATAGGTCCTTTTCCTGAGGGTTTTCTTGGCTCTCCACCTTGAGAAACTGGTAGGATCCTGGAAGTAAAAGCCCATGAGGGGCTAAGACAGAGGATCCCAGAAAATTATCATCTTAATGGTAGTCTACATTCTGCCTCGAGCAATTAGTCCCGATTACCCTTTACTTCTTCTGGTTTATGGTTCTACCAGTATTCTACTCCACATAAGCTCATCTCAGATATGACTCTCTGTATTCATCTTAGTCTCCATATTTTGGAGATGCTGGTTTGCCTTATGACTTCAATTTGTGATAATTCAATAAGACTCAATAAGACTCACTGGATTTCCCTTAGTTCAGATATTTTTCCTAATGTAAGAACAAAAATGACAACATTTGAGCTCTTTATATGTCCCAGCTTCAACTGGAAACTATAAACTCCATTTTTATTTTTACTTTGATCAACTCATGATCTGACTGTGATTGAAACTCTACTCTCAGTCTCCAACTTTCACAATCACGATCATATATTATATCACTAACAGAGCAGATCTAAATTGAGAGCTTATGTCTACAGCTGACAAATACTCTGAGGCAGCCATACGAAGGCCCATATTTACCTAATATAGATTCTTTCTTATTCATAAATCAGTAGCTCAAAGCAGGATGAAAAAACAAGTGAATTTTGTAATTGGTGCAGTTTACCTGAAGCCTACTTTTCTACTTATCAATTTAGAAACTTTCACAATCTATTCAAAGTATCTATGCTACAAAGAAAGATTGAGAATTTGTAATGTAAATCCCTGTACCTTGACAAAAAAAAAAAAAAGAATCTCTATATTTACTGCTTAGATTCAAAGCGTTTTGTTTATTCTTTGATGATTGCATCACCATCTGCTGTAATTATATTTTGTCTTGCATTAATTTGCAATGTCTCTTGTCTGTGGACTGCTTATAATTAACAGAAATTGAATAATTTGTTCATTGTTCTCATTTCAATGCACCATATTTATAAGAAACATAAATATACCAAGTATTCATATCCCTAAAAATAATGCATTTACAATATGCTTTCCATAGCTTAAAGCTATTTTGACTTACTCATTTTCTGCCTGCTTTAATTTAATTCGGCATTAAATGTCGGTGATATTCTAAATTTTTTAAAGCTTATTTATTTATTTATTTATTTATTTAGAGAGTGAGTGTAGGAGAGGCAGAGAAAGAAGGAGAGAGAGAATCTTAAGCAGGCTCCACGCTGTCGGCACAGAGCCGGACATGGGGCTCAATCCCACCAATCATGAAATTATGACCGAACCGAAATCAAGAGTCAGATGCCAAACTGACTGAGCCACCTTGGCATCCCAAAATGTTGTCTATATTCTGCCTCCAGCAATCATTTCCTCCCCACTAAACATAAACAAATATAGATAGATATTTTGGCAAGGGTTTTGGACAATTAGAATCACTTAATAAAATAATAAGCATTTATAGTATCTCATATAGAATTTTTAAAATATAGATTAAGTCTATGTATAAACATCAATTGTCTAAAGAAATAAATTCCTTTGGCTCCTCAATATTGTATAATGTGTTTTGGATGAGATGATACTACAGAATATTTTCTACAAATGAAACCCTATAGTTTCAAAAATGCAATAAAATATTAATAAAAATAAAAGCCAAGGAGTTTCTTGAGATAAAATTCCAAATGTTTGGAATGTTTTCAAGTTAATATATTCTTTTGAACATATATATTTGGGGTACTTTAATATATTTTTGAATATATTTTTAAAGTTAGTTTTAAATTGTTAATACGGAATAAATTTCTGTGTAGAAGGAATCTATCAAACAAATTTTAATTGATTGTATCTTATTTACACTGAAATGATTATATTTTTCATGTTAACTGCATGTATTTTGTAACTTAATTTTTTTTTCATTTTTTAATCCATCTGCTAATAACAATAGCAATGATAAGAAAAATTGACATGCTAAGTGCTTTGTATGTATTAAATCATGGACTCTGTAGCTTTGGGAAATTGTCTTTATTAACCTCATTTTACAGATGAGAAAATTATGACTTAGTGAAGTAAATTAACTTGGCAAAAGTCTCACATCCACTAAATGTCAGAATTTTCATCAAGATCTCCATGACTCTAATATACTGGAGGTCAAGCACTGTTACACATTTTCTGCTTCTAAATGTAATGAAATTGCCACATTTTTATCCTAAGTGTCAATGCTTTATATTAAAAGAAAATACATCATTTAGAGTTTGTCTGCTTTAAATACAGAATTTATTAAATACGGAATATATTTCCAGCAGTAGAATTTCAAATAATCAGATACTAAATAACATTTATTTCTTAAAATAGATTGAAAGAAGTCTCACTTTAGACTGTTTTTCTCTCTTTCCTTCTTTCTTTTTGTTTTGTTTTGTTTTGTTTTTTGTTTTTAATTTTTGAGGTTGTGCTACATTATAATAAAAAGCCTGGGACTTTTGAATCAGATAATATTCCAGCTTTATATTCTATGTTTGTTTCTCTACACTTAGATAATTTGAAAAAAAATTTATGTCTTTTATTTATTCTTGAAAGACAGAGACAGTGCAAGCAGAACGGGGTGGGGGGGTGGGTGTCAGAGAGAGAGGGAGACACAGAATCTGAAGCAGGCTCCAGGCTCTGAGCTAGCTGTCCCCACATAGCCCGAGGCAGGGCTCAAACCCATGAACCGTGAGATCATGACGTGAGCCGAAGCCATATGCCTAACTGACTGAGCCACCCAGGGGCTCCTCTACAGTTAGATAATTTGGATGTGTTGCTTATGTTTCCAATGGGTTAACCACTACCCTGTTCCTTGTACTAAGACTACCATTAGTATCACACTGTTGTCCTGAGGATTAAATAAGGCAGTGTAACAAGGTAGATACTTATGGAATGCTTACTCCCTCTGTTTATTTTAAAAAGAGAACAAGACAAAACACTTAGTGTGTATATTTCTTATTTTTTTCTTTCTTTTCTTGTGTCTACTTTAGTTAAAATAACTTGGTATGGGATACCAAGTACTATGTAGTTGATCTTGCTGTTTTTCTGCTTAAAAGAAAAATTGTAGTAAAAATAGATAACAGAGAGAATTTTACTGTAACAATTTAGTAGTATTTAATTTTGTGAAAAAAATTTCATAATGATTAGGTTAAGTATGTGGTATGACACACATGCAGTGAAAAAAAGGCCATTCTATAGGTAATTTTATAGGTAATATTTCAATTTGTTTCTATTTAAATCATACACACAATTTTGGGGTGTGTGCATATAATGTGTGTGTATGTCTGTGAGCTATCAAAATAATGTATCAAATGAAATTTTGAGCTATTTTCTTATGCCACATGTAGAATAATGAGTTATATAAAGGGAACTCAAGTTTAAATAATACAGCATAATTGAACAAGTGAGGTCCAAAGACATGACCCAGGGAAATATGTATGCACTTGCAATGACCATTCAAGCAAGATGTAATAAGCTCTATTTCTATAGGCCAAGTGACTTTAAGAATAGGAAAGAAATGAACTGATCATGGATTACATTGCCAACAATGTTTCATTATCTTCATAGACTGGAATTTATAATGAATGCAAAACCCAGAGTCTTGAATGTTCTTTTCTATCATTAATATGAACAAGACATGATGAACAGCAACTTTATTGTAGAAATACCGGATCGCTAAAATTATGTCCTAAACACGGTACAGGTAGATGTTTGATAGCTATGAGTGAAGAACTTGTGAAATTTAGTAGCTATTAACATACTGTGATTATTCATTTTCTACTTATTTTTTCATTATTGATTGCTTTATTTGCTATATAATACATATACTATATAGTATATATAATTTTGGAAACTACTTACCTGAAATGATCTTTAAGTATATTTGAGATACCATTATTACTTACATTATATTTCTATTCCTTAAAATAATTATCCTTATTTGATTTTTAAAATTACTCTTATTTTAGAGTAAATATTTTTAACTGAGCACCTCTTGAAAAATATGGTCCATTTATAGTTGAATTCCTCTAATTACCTTTGTTATTTTTACTTTCTATTTGTCTATCTCTCCTAATTTCAATATCTTTCTTCAAAGTTAGCATCTATTTGTAAAACAATATTTCTTAAATACTAAAACCAACTTTTAAGATTTCCATATGCTTCTAATGGAAACTGACCTCAAGATAATAATCAACATGGTTTTACATTTTTATTCAAGACACTTGTATAAGGTTATGTTAAGTTGTTTGAATTTCAGCACAAATAAATCACCAATGCTGTGTTTTATTTTCCACATTTTTAGTTTAATATTTATTGTTTCTCTTAAATTCTAATACTCTGCCACTATGTTTAGATGTAAATTGAGATTTACAATTAAATTATCTGGTCTACATAATAATAATGTAACATATTACTTTATCAATCACTTCCCCGAGTACATATTTCATCAGCTTTTCAGACATTATCCTTGAGTTTCTTATTTACTGTCTATTTCGATTCCATTCACCTTTATATAGTGTGTCTATGGAAAAAAAAAAAAAACGTGTCGGAGAGCAGAAATTTATTTTACAGAAACTTGCTGTGTTCTAACACAGTATCATATTGCTACCTCTGAAATTGTTTTGTATATCTTAGACACTCCTTAAAGAGAATAGAGTAGAGATACTATCAGATAACATGTTACATTACAAAAAGAACCAGCCACACACATCAGCCATTGGGTCTTTAAAACCAGCTTCCAACATGATCATTTCATAGAACTCTGGCAATGCTAAAGAATGCTTAGATTCTGAGTCATAGTCTTCACCATAAAAACACAAAATTTAGATAGTAATAGAAATTTAAGTTTTTATCAATGAGTCTTTTCTAGTTGTTAAGCACACTATCTTATAGAACACTGATCACCAAGTTAAAGAGCAAACAAAATTCCCACGTTGTTCCTGAATATTGGAAAACATAAGCATAACTTCATTCAAAAAGAAATAGTAAAATATTAGTTAAATCAAGAGTACACATATATTTTTTTATCATGTGATCCAGTTTTGTTAAGTTTTTCTTTTCTCACAGCCTAGGAAAACTAACTGATGAATGGCTTTTGATAACACCTTGCTAATGTTCAGATCCTTTCTTTATAAACTCAAAGGAAGTCAATTACCTTCAAGCACATAAATCTAGTTTAGAGCAAATAAGGATTTAAAATCCCATTTTAAACTCTTAAGGGAGAAATCTCTTAAAATTCCATATTCGGTAGAAGAAATGATCAACAAGGAGTTCAACATTATTAGAGTAGTGATCATGGTAAAGCAACACTGATGGGCTAGATGATTTACACATGCAGATGACAATAGTATACTCAAAGATATTGTGAGAAGACAGTAATAGCCTTTAAGAGGAGGGCAATGAATACATTGAACTCATCTGCAAGGGGTGAGGATCACTGATCATTTTTAGCACAGCCATATGAACATTTGCCCTTAGAAATGGGCTGCTTCTATCCAAAAAAGAGGCTTTGTCTAAAATTTAGGCTACAGTTCAGAGCTTCTAGCAATGCCAGACCTCGAAAACATACTTTAGACAAGGAATTAGATCCTTCATGTTCATCTGATAGGGTCTTTATGGGTAACTTGGGTAAACAATGAATGTGATTAGGTGATAAATGAATGTTTGATTAACTTAATTGAAATGTTAAAATGTGTCTATATGGAATTATTACAACAAAAGATGCTGATATTTTACTGGAATGTTACTTTTATTATAAGCACATACATACTCATATGGTAAAAGTTGTGGAGTAAGGAGATGACAAAAATCTAAGCTTAAAGTAACAAACAATATATGTGGAAAAAAGCATTTGCTTAAGTATCAGGAAACTGATTTTTGTCTTTAATTAGTTTCTTCTTTGTTTTAGTTTAATTACAAACAGCAATTTTATCATGATCTCTCAGTGCTCTTCCCACACTAAACTATGATTTCTGAAGTTTTTTATATTAATAAAATAGCCATATCATAAAAATATCACAAATACAAGATAACTTGATATGGATAAGTAAAAATTTAGAATATCATTGATAACTTGTATTGATATCCAATAGATATAATTAACAAGATCCTTAGGAGTTAATTTAATGACTTTTTCACAAAATAGTTAACTGACAAAATCAAAGTCGACTCAGTAAAACAGATACCTATTGAGTAGATTCAAGATATTTTTAAGACACTGACTCTATTTTGAACATACTTAAATGGTTAAAACAATATAACACATCTATCAATTATAAAAATAAAATGCCACATGTTAAAGAAAATGCCATGTATAAATATGTGTAATAATTTTAGACCTTGTGTCTTACCACATTCAAGTAATCCCCCCAAATAAATATCTCAAAGATAATAGAATCTAAAGAGCTATAATAGAAGTGTATCTGTTTTATAATGTTGAAAGATTTGGAACTATAAGATTTTGGAAAATATTTACAAAAGGTGATGAATTCACCATCAAGAGGGCAATAAACATTTCATAGCACCTGTATGTCTCCCATAAGTGCAAAACTATAGAGAGGGAATAAGGAATTGTTTATGGAAGAAAGAACACAGAAAAATGCCTAGGATATGTGTGGGCTTCTGGACAAGAAGGAAATATTAGCAAGAGGCACCTTTTGGGTAAGTTTTAGTTTTTACCTCTGTAGCTAACATCAGAAATAAAGTCATTCATTTAGATATCCTTCTAGTTGGTTTCTTCTACTATAGAAACCTGAGCAATTATAGATAGAATAATAGAAGTTACTGGTTTTTCTTCTCTGAGAAGGTTGCTAAGTGTACGGTTTTATTATTTGGAAGTTGTTGCTGGTTTTCTGTAAGCTTGTGTTGCAGATGGATACACTTTACCATCGGGATGCTATGGATATTGATCCTGGTAGTTTTTAAATCTAGGGCATGACAGAGATTCACAGTGTATGAACCAGCTGGTAAGAGCATAGAGGCCTTTCATGTATTTAGGCCAACTTTCTTATTATTGCCTTCTTCTTCAGTAAATAGACATCATAAAGCAGAAAGGATGTGTGTGTGTGTGTGTGTGTGTGTGTGTGTGTGTGTGTGTGTGTCTGGAGCATGGATACAGAGTAAGGGGCTTTTATAAAGAAAGTAGAAGAAAAAAATACAGAGACATACTAAAACTATGTAGCTAAAAGAACAATGTCTATTTAAGTATCATTTATAAGATTACACAATAGGATTAAAGTACAAGATTATGGGGTGCCTGGATGGCTCAGTCAGTTAAGCATCTGACTCTTAATTTTGGCTCAGGTTATGATCTCAGATTTCGCGAAACGGAGTCCTATATGGGTCTCTGGGATACTAGCAAGGAATCTGCTTGGGATTCTTTCTTTTCCTCTCTCTCTGTCCCTCCCTTGCTTGCTTGCTCTCTCTCTCTCAAAATAAATCAATAAATTAAAAAAAAATAAAGTACAAGCTTAGTACAAGTAAAACCTCATACCTGTTTAGTTCAACTTGTAGGAAAATTTTTTAGTGTATAGTTCCAAATTTTGATATTATTTTTGTAATTTGGTATTTTTTAATATGCAAGTAATTATATAAATCTACATCAGTTATCATCTCTAATTTCCTAGCAATTTTTATGATATTTAAAGAAATTGGCCCTAAGGGAAACTCCATGCCATTTGAAAACTTTTCACAAAGAAAATACTAATGTATGAATTTATTCTCAGTATTTTCTTTTCTGCAGTGTTTTATTTGTATAATTTCTTATAAAATACAAAGTCAGGCAATTTACAAAATGTTACAGTATGAAATCTTAAGCTCAAATATAAAGAAAACAAATGGATTAAAGTTTAGAGGGACATGAAAAAAGAGTATTAGAAGTGAATAAAAGTTTGGCAGATGGAACCATAGTAAGTCACCAGAGACTGGAAATCATGAAAATGCAGAAACTATTGGTGTAGTTTGGTGAATTTCTCCAGAAGCCCTTAGCAGTCCAGAAGTAAAAGGAGAAAGCAGATGGCAGCATATAAATTGATTCAGAATCAGTAAGGCAGAAAAGACAAAACGGCCATAAGAATTAAAAAAATGGACACTGTGATTCTGGCTAAACTAAAACCAAGATTTTTTCCAACCACATTCTTTCCAAGAAGAAAGATTTACTACATAAGTCTACTTCTGCCCTGATTTTTGGCAAACACAAATACAATACCAGGTTTGATGCACAAAAGTTGTCCAGAGATACCTTCTTTAACACTATGGCTTTGTTTGTGTTTCTAAATTTTGTGAACGTGAGACTCATTATTTGATAGTCTAATAGATTTTGTTAACGTTTTGAATTTTCTTTTTCTAAAAAAAAAAAAAAGACATGACAGACTTACCAATGAACGAATTAAACTTTCACAGACTTTTTTTTTTTTTTTTAGAAAAAGAGAGAGAGAAGGAGGAGAAGAGAATGAGAGAACGCATTGGGGAGAGGGGGAGAGGGAGAGAGGGAGAGAGAGAGAATATTAAGCAGGCTCCACGCATGCGGAGTGGCATTCCACCCTGACTCAGGGCTCTGTCTCACGACCCTGGGATCAAGACCTGAGCTGAGGGGCACCTGGGTGGCTCAGTCGGTTAAGTGTCCAACTTCAGCTCAGGTCATGATCTCACGTCGGGGGTTCGAGCCCTATATCGGGCTCTGTGCTGACAGCTCAGAGCCTGGAACCTGCTTCAGATTCTATGTCTCCCTCTCTCTCTAACCCTCCCATACTCACACTATCTCTCTCGCTCTCACAAATAAATAAAAACATTTAAAAAAAAAAAGAATTTAAGTCCTGAGCTGAAATCAAGAGTCAGTCGCTCAGCTGACTAGTCACCCAGGTGCCCCAACTTTCACAATCTTGAAAAGGGCAGCCCAGACTTCAGGTGTGGTAGAAGTTTAGTTTCCTTGGGAAATCTGTGTGAGGTGCCTGGGGCAAAGACCAAGCTGAAATAGAACTGCAGTTAATGAGGTTTGATGCTGGGCTTCAATTTCCTTGGGCTTTAGTTAAAAAGACACATTTTGTTTTTGGCTTTGATTCCTTTTGGGTTCCAAATAAAACATTAAAAAGTTCTTCAATTTGGGGCTTCTGGGTGGCTCAGTTGGTTAAGCATCCAACTTCAACCTAGGCCGTGGTCTTGCCATTACAAGTTTGAGTCCCACATCAGGCTCTGTGCTGACACCTTAGAGCCTGGAGCCTGTTTCGGATTCTGTGTCTCCCTCTCTCTCTGCCCCTTCCCCAGTTGTGCGCTCTCTCTTGAAAATAAACATTAAAAAAATTAAAAAGAAAGTTATTCAATTTAAAAAAATGAATTTTTATTTCATTGAATTCTAACTTCAAAAAAATTTTTCTTTACTCTTTGGGAGATTTAGAAACTTCAAGTTCATTTTCTAATTGAAATATATTACAAAAAAGTAAATACATAAATATATACATGTGGTATATTGTATACACTGCAAGTTTTTTTTTCTTAAACCCTTTTGAGTCTAAGTTGATCCTGTATTGAGTATGATGATTTTTGCTCCTGTGCTTTTTAACATTACAGCACAAGCAATTTTACCTGAGGAGTTTTGTATGGATTGTGTTCAACTTTAGTGGAAAACTTGCCTCTGAAGAGTGCTTTGCATTTGCTTTTCTGAGTATTCCGGGAATATCAGTATTCAGGGATTGATTTTTATGATAGTTTCTCAACGTGGGCATTCTGTACCAGCAAACAGGGCATAAATTCCAACCTCAGAACCACATGTGGTATAGCTCATGGGTTACCAGTTATCTAGGGAGACTTTTTTCTTCAGCCTAGAAACCGGGTGGTGATAGAAAGGCTTTGCCGTCTTCCTTTACTAATAGATAGTGTCTTTGTTATGCCTGGTTCATCTTTTACTAATTACAGAGCCAGCTGAGGATTCCTGCCTTACATGAGGACCACATTCACCTTGGGCTCACAGGGGCTTAGGTTTCAGACCCTTCCCCTATGAAGGTGTTACAGCACAGACCTTTGGTTACTAGCGTGCTTCTCTGTCCTGTGCCAGAGTGGTCAGTACATCCCTCCACTATGTGCTAACTCAACTAGTTTTTGTTCCTCTGTATTCCTGGCACTAAGGCTTTTATTAGCTTATTTGAAGTGATGATTTTAAAGAAATATTAAAATTGTATGTGTAATTTCTACATATTTGCTTAAAGAAGAATTTCCAGCTGCCAATTAGTAGGTTGCTTGAACCAGAAGTTTTTATTTCAGTGTTATTAAATATTTAAACCTTTTTACTGTTTTCTTTTTTTCTACATTAATTACAGTTGACCTTAGAACAACATGAGAGGTGTTAGGAATGTCATCCCCTGGGGTGAAAAATCCACAGAACTTTTGACTCCTGAAAAACTTAACCACTAATAGGCTATTATTGACCAGAAGCTTTACTGATAATGTAAAGTAAGTTAATACGGTCTTTTATTTTGTATGTATTATAAATTCATTATAAATTTATTATAGTATGTATTATTATTATATGTATTATGTATTCTTACGATAAAGTAAGCTAGAATAAAGAACGTGCTTATTAAGAAAATTACAAGGAAGAGAAGATACATTTGCAGTACTGTATTGTAAAACTCCAAATTCAGGGGTGTGTGTTAAGCAAGGAGCAATGCAGCCCCAAGCCAGGCTAACAGAAGGACCTCTGGGATTGCCATCTTGCCCAGCAACAGCCATTCAGGGCCCCATAGGGGCCAGGTGGGAGGCCAGGTGAGAACCTGGTGCACAGCTAAGCAAAGGCTGAGGGAATCCTTGCTGCCTGGAGTTGGGCCCCAGACAATGGCTGTTGGAGCTGATGCAGCTCCTTGTGCTGCCACCACTCTGGCTGATTCTGGTCAACCCAGCTTCCTTCATGGCCACGCTGGACCCTGGCGACCAGCAGGAGCACCGGAGACATTGCAGAAATGACAGAGGCTCACCTTTGAGAGTACCACCACGCTGGACGGCTTGCCAGCTCGAAACCTGAAGACTTCCACTTTGGCCCTGACCACCCAGATACAGGGACTGCGTGGGGTGTGGTCATTGCAGAATTCAGTGGCAGAGACTGAGAGAAGGCCATGAACGAGCACAAAATCATCGTGGATATATCTTAAAAGTGAGCAACTAATTCTGCTTTCCCAAAAAGGAGGAATGATTGGGGTAAGCAACTTTGTGGTCCCTGCTGCAGCTCAGTGGTACTTACAAATATGGCGGACCCACGCTGGTGGTTCCGTTGGCCAGCCGCCATCTCAATCTCTGCAGCTCTGCAGCTTGCTCCAGATAACAGGGATTTTAGGCACATTTTTGTCCTTCCTCAGTCTGGGTTTTGATTTGGCCACTTGACATCCTTCTTTCCCTTCCAACTTTTATTGAAATCTTTTAGAAAAATAAATATTTTTAACATTAAAGCAAAAAAAAAAAAACAGTGAAAAATGTTAAGACTTACTGAGTGCCTACCACATTCTAAGCACTGCTGCATGCAACAAGGATATAACAATGCCCTAAATAGTCATTTGACTTCATTCAGTTTCTTTCTGTACACCTTACAATTTATTTATTTATTAGTTAATATGCAGTGTTATATAAGTTTCAGATGGACAATACAGATGGACTAATTTTATATTGCTCAGTGCTAATCAAGAAAAGTGTACACTTAATCTCCTCCACTGTTTTCACCCATCATCCCCCCACCTGCTCTTTGGTACCCATCTGTTCTCTATACTTAAAAGCCCGTTTTTTGGATTGTCTCTTCTTTTCCCCTTTGTTCATTTTTTCCTCAAATTCCACACATGAGTGAAATCATATGGTATTTGTCTTTCTCTGACTGGCTTATTTCGCTTAACATTATACTCTCTAACTCCATACTAGTTCTTGCAAATTGCAAGATTTCATTCTTTTTTATAGCTAAATTATACTACATTGTGTGTGTGTGTGTGTGTGTGTGTGTATATATATATATATATATATATATATATATACACGCATCATCTTTGTTCATTCATCTATCAGTGGATACTTGGGCTGCTTCCATAATTTGGCTGTTACCAATAATGCTGCAATAAACATGGGAGTGCATATATCTTTTTGAATTAGTGTTTTGGTATTCTTTGGGTAAATACCCACTAGTGCAACTACTGGATCATAGGGTAGTTCTGTTTTTAATTTTTTGAGAAAACTCCATGCTGTTTTTTTGCAGTGGCTACACCAGTTTGCATTCCCACCAACAAAACAATATAGGGTTTCTTTTTCTCCATATTGTAGCCAATCTTATTGTTTCTTGTGTTTTTGATTTTAGTTATTCTGACAGGTGTGAAGTGATATCTCATTGTACTTTTGATTTGCATTTCTCTGATGATCAGTGATATTGAGCATCTTTTCATGTGTCTGTTGGTCATCTGTAATGTCTTCTTTGGAGAAACTGCCTGTTTATGTCTTCAGCTTAATTTCTAATTGGATTATTTTGTGGCTGTGTGTTGAGTTGTTTATGTTCCTTATACATTTTGGATGCGAACCCTTTATTGGTTATGTCATACGCAAACATCTTTTCCCATTCAGTAGACTCTCTTTAACTTCTGTTGATTTTTTGCCTTTGCTTTGCAGAAGCTTTTTATTTTGATGTCATCCCAACAGGTTTTGCTTTTATTTCCCTTGCCTCAGATGACATATCTAGAAAAAACGTTATGACCTATGTTAGAGGAATTACTGCTTGTGCTCTCTTCTAGGATTTTTATTATTTCAGGTGTCACATTTAGATAATTAATCCATTTGGGGTTTATTTTTGGGTATGGTATAAGAAGGTAGTCCAGTTACATTCTTTTGCATATAGCTGCCCAGTTTTCCCAAAACCATTTGTTGAAGAGACTTTTTCCCATTGCATATTCTTGCCTCCTTTGTTGGAGATTGACTGTATAGTCATAAGTTTGTTTCTGGGTTTTCTATCTTGTTCTACTGATTTTCTGTCTGTTTTTTTTTGCGTCAATACCATACTGTTTTGATTGACACAACTTTGCAGTAGAGCTAGAAATCTGGTATTGTGATATCTCTAGCTTTGTTGTTGTCGTTGTTATTGTTGTTTCAGGACGGCTGTGACTATTTGTGGTCTTTCGTGATTCCACACAAAGTTTAGAATTGTCTTATTTCTGTGAATTTTGATATTTTGATAGGTATTGAGTTAAATCTGTAGATTGCTTTGGGTAGTATGGATATTTTCATAATATTTGTTCTTCCAACCTTTGATTGTGAAATGTCTTTCTATTTCTTTGTCCTGTCTTTAATTTCCTTCATCAGTGTCTTAAAGTTTTCAGTGCACAGGCTTTTCATCTCTTGGTTAAGTTATTCTTATGTATTTTATTATTTTGGTGCAATTGTCAATGGGAGTTTTTTGTTAATTATTATTAACAATTCATTATTATTGTATAGAAATGTAACAGATTTTTGTTCATTGATTTTTTTTATTCTGCAACCTTACTGAATTCATTTATAAATCCTAGTAGTTTTAGGGTGGAATCTTTATGGTTTTAATTGGAATGTTTAATGATGTACCTTATAATGTATAATGTTTAATAATGTACCTTATAAACATTAGTTTTGGAAATGTTTTAAGGATTTAATTGTAAAAAATTTAAATTATTTGTAAATGCTTCATAAACATCACAAAAGGAAATAGAAAGTATATATTTTTGGGTGTGTGTCTATGAGTGTGTAGGTATATATACAAAACTATGTATATGTTGTTATGTACATGCTGCTAAATTCTAAAATTTTTTACTGAGGTAAAATATGTGCAAAATGAACTTGAGCTGTATGATATTGATGAAAAATATATTAAAATTAAATAATGAAAAAAACATTATATAAGAAGCATAGTGTGCATTAGATATTATTTATTTGGGCTGCACTTAATCCCATTCATTCTGCCCTTCCCAGCCGTAACAATGACTGGAAAGGAAAAACCACATTTCTTCATCTCCTTTGTGGCTACAAACAGCTACTGTAATTTGGACAAGGGGAGGCATTTGAAAGTGAGGCAGACGTCATGTTCTTGCATGCTTGCATTGCATAATTTGTATAATAATTAGAAAATTCCATGATATAACCTGGCTCTTTATCTTGTTTAGTTCTATATCTATTGTTTTCATTTCACTTGCATTTTTCTGGTCTCTCTTTTTTCACCAGTATCTATTATAGTTCAAAGTAGAAAATCACTGTAGATATCTTAAGGGAATTTGGTGATTAAACATGACTTGAAGGGGTAAGTAAGAAGTCAAGGAATTGCCCACCAAACCATGGTTTCCAAGGTCTTATGAACTCTGGTGGCAATCTGGAATCTAGGAAACTGCTGCTGCTTCTACTTTCACCATTGCTACTTTGTGCTCATGATCTTGGTGGGCAGACCCTGGAACTGGAGCCCAGTATCCACAAATACTCACAGCTACACAAATTTGTTTGCCAGACGCCACAGCTGCGGAGAGATGGCACCTACCTCACTTCTCATTCTGTGCCATTGCACTTTACTCACAGAAGCTGTTTTCCGTCAGAACTCTGAATGCAACTGAGGATGGGAAGTTTGTTTTTACCCTTCCAGCCCTTGCTATACAAGGAGAGAATAGAATTGATGGGAAGGGGGTGAGTGAAACTGGTAATACCTAATACCCATGTACCTCACATGCAACCTCTTTGTCACAGCACTTAAGAGGGTTAGTGCAAATGTCATAGCTGAAGTTATTTTTTAAGCTCATTCTGAAATTTTTTCTCTTTTAGTAGGAAGATTCAGTCTTTTTATTATGGAAAAATTATGGCAAATGACATTTCTTTTCTCTCATGTCCAGTTATAAATAACCTAGGTTGAGTGAAATCTTTCTTCTTCCATTTGACTTATTGATGATAATTAAAATTCTTCTTCTTCTCAGTCTGTGATTCCTGTTCTTTTAATTTGAAAACAAGATATCAACCATTTTCTTCATTAATAACCTGCCTTCCTGCTCTCCTAACAAAATGTATCTTTGTGAAAATAATTGTTTTCTCTCATTCTTTGTCATCCAATGAGACCTCTAGAAAGTTTTAATTCTTCCTCTTGCTCTTTCATCTTCTCCTTCGTCTTCCTTTTGTTTTTCCCTTACCCTCCTTCTATATTTCCCTGTCACCTACTTGTCTCCAACACTGTCTTTTTGAGATAGTGAAGTAACTTTAGCTCAAGAATCAGTACATAGTACTTATAGTAGGCATTCCTATCATGTCCATCATTAATCATATAGAAATAATAGAGATTCTACATCAAGAACCCCCATGACACTTCTGTGGCCCATTCTTAGACGGTGTATTGTTACCATTCTGATTTCTTAGTAGTTGGCTGGATTGGTAACAACATTCATTGATCACCTTTGCTCCATTTTCTCTCCATGCCACCTATGAAGAGAGCTGTTCATCCATATAAAGGGAGATCAAGCAAAAGTTGTTTATTATTGTGATTCCAGATAGGTTCAAGAACTAGATAAAAGAGTTTTGTAGGAAAATTTATGAATTCGAGGGAAAAAATGAGAGTTGGCGGGAAAAGAATTGTCAGTCTGACAGGAGGAAGTCAGGTCTTAAAGACTTTTAACAAATGTTACTTCCCGTGAAATGGAGGATAATGCATCACACTGACAGAGGGTTGCCGAGATGGACTGAATATTGAATAATTTTATTTTGAGGGGATTACCAGGAAAATTGTTAAGTGTTTTACTAATTATAAAATGATATCAAATATAAAATAGTAATTAATCTTCTTTCCCTTCTCCCCTGATTGCTTTTATATCTGTTCTGTTTTCCAAAATGATTACACTTATCATTATTGTATTGCCAGAACACAGTACCAATATTTATTTATCAATATTAATATCAGTGTGCTATATGTTAGTTTAACATTTACTATATATTAAATATTTAAAAAAATTTTTAATGTTTATTTATTTTTGAAGAAAGTGAGCAGGGGAGGGGAAGAGGAAGAGTGAGACAAATAATCCGAAGCAGGCTCTGCACTGTCACCCCATGTGGAACTTTGTCCCAAGAACTGTGAGATCATGACCCGAGCCTAAGTCAGACACTCAATCGACTAAGCTATGCAGGTGCTCTTAAATATTAAAGATATTTTGCAGATAACATGTGAACATACGATAGAACACAAAGTAATTATAACTGTAAACTATAAACTTTAATGAGCCCTATCATTCTCATATAAATTAACAGCAAAATATGCAAAATGTAAATACCACACAAGTGAAGAATGCTTAATTAATTGCAAAATTTTAAATGAACCAATGTTATATAACTTTATTTTGATCCCTGGATATTCACTTGTCATCTGTGTCATAAACAGACGTGGAGCATAATTTGTACTAATTTTCTAGCTGCTGAGAAAAAATGCTTTTTAACTCTATATGAGACTTGATGAAAAATTGGTTATAATCTAATTCCAAATACTGTCCCCTTGACTTTTTCATCATAAAATAACCTCATCTTTTCCATAATGCTTTTGAGATCCCAGATTCACTCTGTATAGATGGGTATATCAAAGTAGAATTAATTATATCATTTTTAATACCACTACATTAATTTTTAACTTAAGAAACTCTTTACATTAGAGGAAGAATTCTTGTAATTCATACTTTGTTTATTATCCCTTATTCTTCCTTTTGAAAATTCTGAAAATATAATATGCACATTTACTTGATATATAATTTCATTGTGTGTATCTCAAATGGCATATTTTTATGTTTTATGTATTTGAGTATATAGAAATAAAACTTTATGCTAAAAATTATGGGTACTGTTAAACTGTAGTGCATACTGAAACATGAGAATTAAAATATATTACAATTATTCTATTCATTAATATGATCTTTATTATTTGATATTTTTAATAATGTTAATAAACAGTGTAAAGGAGATCATGATTGAAGTATACAGCTTTTTTGAAACAGAAAAAAGTAGTAAAGAGTTCAATTAGAGAAAGGCTTGTAAATGTGGACATAACTTATCTTTACTAAAATAGACATGGATTATTTTTTCTGTGTCTCTATCTTTCTCCCCTCTATCACTCCATTATCTATGTATCTGTCTGTCTACTATCATCTATCTCTCTATCATCTACCTAATCATCTGTCTATATAGCTATCATCTACGATTTTTGCACCACTTTGTCTCAGTCTTTGAAGATAAAACATGAGTAGACTAAAATTTTTCTTTCTACAATTTGGTACTGTTTCAACATATATAAAACACAATAATAATAATAAGGTTACCACTGAATTGCGTGAAGTCATCAACCAAACTTTTCTTTATGTTATGGTGCTGGCCCCAACCTCTTTTATAGAAGCTACAAATAAAACTACACACCCATACACACAAATGCAAACTGGCAGAAACTTTGCTGACTGATCTACTCACATTAACTGCCCTTTTTTCCTTAATCATTGTTTAACTAGGGATGGCTGTGAGTGAAATGTAGAAAGGCATTGCATGCTTAATAGAGGCCAGACTTACCTATAACATAGACTCCTTCCATGAGTTGTCCACATCTCAAGTATTTTAAAGTTATTAATCTGATTCTATCCACATAAACAACAACAAAAAAAACCTGCCATTGAAAATAAAATGAACTAAATAATAATGTTAGATATTTTTGAGGCAGAAAGGCTCTCTCTCTCCACATGGCCAGCGGGTCGGTTGGAGACGGTAAGCCCGAGCTTAAGCTTGAAATAAAGGCCCTTTGCTTTTGCAGGCATGACACGGTCTCCCTAGATCTCTGGTGTTTGTTCTGGGGTGATTTGGGGCGATTTTAAAAACTTGGGCACAACATTTTACATGCACAACATTTTACATTAGTGAAAGCACAAGCACAGCTTTTACTAATTAGCTAGGAATGAAAGGTGGATCGAAATGGAGAGTAAAAAGTCAAAGACAAAAAATGGCTTCATGATTTTGAATAATTGACTAAGTTGTGATTCTGCAAAGTAAAATTGAGACTCCAGGAGCACAAGTAATTTGGGGAAAATAAAATTTAGTGATGACAGAAAATCCAAAGAGTGAGCTTATAGGTAATTTTACATATAATCTAGATTTTCAAAATTAGAATTACATTAAAAATATACATTTAGGAATTATGGTAATTGAAGACATACAACTGTATATATTCCTGCTAAGACCCAAGTGACATGGAGAGAGAAGATATTATGAGAAGAAACCTGAACTGTAGATATGTATTTGGGATGTAAGGAAGAAAGTGAAGACGAAAAAATTGAGGAGTAATGGCCAAAATTAAGGTGCAATGGAAATGGAGAGAAGCAAAATTTCAGGAAAAAAAGACATGATGAAGATAGCGAATGGTCCTCAAGTAATTCATGATCTCAGAAAGATCGTATATGGTGTTATAGTGCAGAAGAGGTTCTGTCGATAAATGTGGGGAAACTGGGGAATGGAAATTGAAGCTAATGAAGATGCAAATGCTTTTTAAAGTACTGAATGTTAACAAATGTGGGATGCAAGAAAATGTGCAGGACCAAAGCAAAGATTTAGTATTTATTTGTTTTTAAGATGTGATTAATGTGAACAAGGTTAAATGGAGACAAGAAAGAAAAGGAAAAAAAAAACAAAGAAGAGATTTACACACACACACACACACACACACACACACACACACAGAATGTAAAATTGATAGAATAAGATCCTAGGAAAGTAGGAGATTAAATAGTCCAGAATAGCAAAATTGGAGAGCGAACACTTGGACAGGAAATGGGAAATATTTTCAAAACTAGAAGGGGGAAAATAAAATAGATGTGTCTATGTGTTACCAGGAATATATGCAGATGTCTGTGAAATAATTTCCTGTATTATGGCTTCTATTTTGTCTCAGAAGGAAGTAATGTTTTTTGTGAGTGGTGAATGTTTGAGTTTGCGGTTTCAGGGACTTGAAGCATTCAGAGACAGTGTGGAGAACTCTGTGCTGCTTGCAGAAACATAGCTGAATTTCCTGATATCGTTAAGAATCTATTTGAAGTTTCAGATTTAACTGGTCCCATATTCAGTGTTACATAACTTTTCCCAGGTATAATCCTTGCAGGGTTCTCAGAGTTCAGTGAGAATGCAGAATTAGATTAAGACTGTTGAACTTTGTTAACCTTTCGAGGACCATTTCACATAAGATATTTTTTTATCAAAAATCATCTGATCTATGTCTTCACACCTACTAAAATTGTTTTTCTTATGCTTTTGTGTTTACATTTTGTATTTAATGCTGTAACACTTTTGTTAGTGCATTGGACATATCCTTTTTTGACCTATCTCAGCTGGTAAATAAAAAAAACCCTTTATTCATACTTGTGATTCTGGTGTCCAGTTCATTTCCTGGTATTACCTGCTTATCGCTGGTTACAAGTTGACAATGTAAAAGAAGCTATTCCTGAGATTTTATCAAGATTGACTGTGTAAAGGAATATTTTCTCAGACCTCTGTAGGGTTACAAAGGGAAAATCTAGAGTAAAATCATATGATAGTTCACAATGGAAACATTTATATTGTGAATACTAAGTACTTTATTCACTGAGCTTTCTAAAATTATGGGGTGTCTGGGCGGCTCAGTCAGTTAAGCATACGACATTAGCTCAGGGCATTATCTCTAGGTTTGTGAATTCAAACCTCACTGTGCTGAAATGCTCAGAGCCTAGAGCCTGCTTAGGATTCTTTGTCTACCTTTCTCTCTGCCCCTCCCACACTCACACTTTGTCTCTCTCTCTCTCAAAAATAAAAATAAAACATTATAAAATAATAAAATTAAATTAAAACTCTGATGTCCAATGCATTAATCACATGATGCTATTGAGTGCTTGAAATGCATCTATTTCAAACTCGGATGTGTTTTAAATTAGAATACATCCAGTTTTTAAAAAATCAGTATGAAAATAGAATGCTATCTATCTACTTAATATTTATATGGATTACACACTAAACATAAAATATTTAGATATATTGAAATAAATAAAATATATTAAAATTAACTTCATGTATTTCTTTTAACTCTTTTTAATGTGGCTCCTAGAAAATTAAAAATTAAATGTGTGGTTATTATTTACGGCTTACATTATATTTTTATTGGATGCTGAGTGTCTATATAGAAAATAATACCAAACTAAATTTTATAGTTGTGTTGTCTTTTATTAATATTTTCATTTTTTCTATAATGGTATTAACCATCTAATATCATGAATAATCCAATTTGCAAGGTGACTGAAGAATTTCCATATTCTTCATATGGCATACCACATAATGCATTCAATTTTTATATGAAATTAGTTTGAATAATTGCTAGCTTTGCAATAAGAGATCAGAGTCAAATGTTTAAATAATATGCTGCTTTGAAATTATTCTCATACTAATTACCCATATATTTCATATAACCCAATATCAGCGTTTGTTCTTACAAGTCATCGAATTTTTAGTTGCAATGGAAAGACAAATTGAGATTCCTTAGTAATATATTTACCTGTAATAAAGCATCTTTTGAAATAGGATAAGTTTTAAACTTAAAGTCCTGCAATGGTCATCAGATTCCATAATAAAATGCACATTGGTAACAAATGTTACATATGAAAAGAAAAAAAAATTGATATGAATAGACACCAGCATAGATGATAGAAAATGCTATTTTCAATAGTCTGTAATAACTCTCACTGACATTGAAATGTTAAAAAGTAGTGTTTTATAACTTGATGTTATATAAATGAACAATTTGTAGCCATTTACAAAAGAATATACCATCTTTGTTCCTACATGTGTTTACAAAATATAAGCCATATATTTATCATTTATGATTGCTTCTGCTGGTATGAAACTTCATTCATACATTAAACACAAGAATCTGAAATTCATTTAGATTTTCATAATATTTATTAAGCCTGACTTCCATTGTCTTCTTTATACTCACCATCTGTCCACAATACTTTCAAAGCTGTTCAAAATTCTGTGATACCAGAACACACAAGATAAACAATTTATAAAAATGCTTTTAAACATTTATTTGTTTTTGAGAGAGAGAGAGAAGAGCATGCAAGCAGGCGAGGGGCAGAGAGACAGGGAGACAGAGAATCCCAAGCAGGCTCCATGCTACCAATACAGTTCCATTTGGAGCTCGAGCTCACCAAACTGGGAGATCATGACCTGAGCCGAAACTGAGAGTCTAACTCAACCAACTGAGTCACTCAGGCTCCCCTAAAACTGATTTCAGATAAATAATTCATATTTACTTGTATTCAAAAGACTCCTCATTTTTTGTATGTTTCTATTTTTCTTATTACCTTTATAAGAAAGTATGTATACTACTAAAACATTACTCAGTTTATTTATTTTGAAATATTCTGAGTTAAGCAGATGACATGCAAAATAAATGTTTATTTTACTGATACTTGTAATATTTTCACCATATGGAGTATAGTTTGTATGGATATGCCCTCAATTTCACTTAATAATTAATTATGTAATGGAATCAACACTTTATTAATAATATTGAATATTAAGTATCAAACCCATAATGACTTAAGTTTTCTCTTACAAACCAGAATAATAGAACTCTTTGAAGCTAGAGAAATAAGCCCCATTCTGAGAAGAAACAAGAGTGCTGGAGTCCAGCTCCAGCAGGTCCAGGGCTCCCCTGAAGGATGGACAGTGTCGGCGTGAGAGAGAGGGAGACTTGAGTTTCGTTCTGATCATCAGACAGGCACCCCTGACCTGACTCTCAAGCTTTATTTATGGTGAAAGGTACAAGGACCATAAAGAGCAGTAAATTATTTCTTACAGATAAGTTTTACAATTTTCCAGGACATTGGTTCTGCAGAAGTTACAATTCTGGTAGTAATGATTGTCATAAAAACCTTAGCTACAGGCACTTATGTTGTCATAAGCATTTTTTACAAAACCCCAGGTCTAGCCTTAAGGAAGGGATCTTTAACCAAGAGGCAAACAGCATTGTTTAGTAAAGGTCAGTTTTTTATGAGTAAGGGTCATTAGGCTGTTTATAACTCTAAGAGAAAGTTCCCAGAAAAACAGGATTCTCAGGATACATTTTATTGCAATAGTGACTTTTACAAAGGCATCCAGGCCCAGAAGGTAGTCAGTTATCAGTTAGTTGCTTAGGGGAAAATTATATGTTGCATTAGGGTGTATCTAGCTTACTCATCTTTTCCCTGACCAGGTGCAATCACACCTCAGGGACAAGGCAGGGGTACAGGCCACTCCTGACACTAATCAGCAAAGCAATCTGAGGTTTGGTGCCCAAGCAGAAATGAAAGTTTCAAGACAGTAGATTTTGGGAGCTGTCTGGGGGCAAGAGATCATGCAAACTTGCTGTACTCTCACCAGGAATTTTCACTCTATCGATAAGTTCAGATAGCTCCCAACACAAGAGGTATAAAAATCATGAAACCATGGGTATTTGCAAATACCTATTGTAATGATCATTTGCCTTATTTGTAGTCACCCTTGTGCATTGGATTATTAGAAAATCAACATTTATTTTCAACATCATTGAAAATAAATGTGACTATAAAAGACAGTGCAAACATAAATCTTAGTTCAGTATTATTCAAACATAAATATTAATTCGGTATTATTCTCCATATCAAGACAGTTTAAAAGAAACATAATGTGGGCCACATACATAATTTTAAACTTTCTGGTAGCCACACAAAGAAGATACAATGAAATCAGATAGTAATATTAGTAATGTATTTTAATATACACAAGATGTTTATTTTAGAGTGTAATCAATATAAATATTTAAGATTTCTAAAATGTCTGGGTTTTCTTACTACTAGGACTTCTAAATATCTAGTTCACTTTACACTTACAGCACATCTAAATTAAAACTAGACATATTTCAATAGCATACTGTGACTTGTGTCTAGTATCTAGAGTTTTAGGACTACTTTTGTTAAGAAAGATACACCTTCATAATTATACACTTATGTCTCTGTACATATGTGTGGATTATTCAGTTATCAAATTCCTGGAGCAAAAATAAGTGTGAGGAAAAAAATGTGAAAGGGTTTGAGAAGGTTAGGAAAAAAGAAATGACCTTTCTTCCACATAGAATTACCTGATTTTGATTTGAGTTCATATGAATAGAGGTTAGCAACAGAAGCAGATGGAGAATACTGGTGAAAATCAGGGCTCAGTAATCAGCCCTAACACAGAATTATAAAGAAATTCTTTCCTTCCAGTTTGGCATTGCTCTTTTGGACCCTGAGGAAATAAAGCTATGGGAGTGTGAAGGCAATACATCATGACCATAGACAAAGCTTTCTCTTCAAGAAAGCCAGAGAAACTTTGCAAGAGGTTTTACAAACAAAGCCAATATAAAAAAAAAAATGGGAGTGGGAATAGAAAAGAAGAAGTAAGTCAGACATCTAGTGTAGATTAACTGACATTGAGGAGACATTGAGGAGATTTTTTTGCTAAGGAATACTAGAAAGAAAGAAAGAAAGAGAGGGAGGGAAGGAGGGAGGGAAGGAGGGAGGGAGGAATATAGGAGAAAGGAAGGAAAGAAAGAAAGAGAAAGGAAAGGAGAGGAGAGGAAGAGAGAGGAGAGGAGAGGAAGGGAGAGGAGGAAAGAGAGGAAAGGTGGGGAGAGGAGGGGAGGGGAGGAGGGGGGAGGAGAGGAGGGGAAGGGGAAGAGGGGAGAGGAGAGGAAAATAGAAGAGAAGGGAAGGGAAGGGAAGAGAAGAGAAGTTATTTTGTCATAGGAGAATAGAAAGTAGAAATCTTGCTACTAAAACTATGAAGAAAATAGATATTTATGCTACATGTATTTGAAATTAAATAGTAACTTTATAATTACTTGCTTAGCAATGATAAATGCAGTATTTGGAGATGGTTCTATTTCAAATACCTAAACTCCTGTATCTACTTTCCTGTCACTAGTGTTATTGAAATATGGTAACTATAGGTCCTAGGACATAGATGGCTGTTGGTGAAGCAGTAATCATTTTTTAATGTTTTTTTATTTTATTTTAAAAATATTTATTTAATTTTGAAAGAGAGAAAGAGTGCAGGGGAAGGGCAGAGAGAGAGGGAGACACATCATCTGAAGCAGGCTTCAGGCTTTGAGCTGTCAGCACAGAGTCCAATGCGGGGCTCTCTCATGAACCATGAGATCATGACCTATGCTGAAGTCATACTCCTTACCTATTGAGCCACCCATGTGTTCCTGAAGCAGAATTCGTTTTGAAAGCATATGCAAATAAATAAATAACTCAAAACTGAAAAGCATATGGCCAACAAAATTTTCAGAAGTGAAAACAGTATTATATTCAAAAGTCATCTTTTGAAACAATGAAGTAGAGTGACCACAGCTAGAAGTGAAGAAATTGAAGGATATAAAATCCTTATGTCAATAAGAAAGTCAAGCTCTGGTTTGTTGGCATAAATAGGTGGTAGAAATCACAACCTTGCAGTGTATTCAATAATGGGAATTTTTATTTTCAACCAAGACTTTGACAAACCATGAGTATTAGGAAAATATGAGAGACAGCATTAATTAATAAAATATAAGGTCCCAATCAGGTTCAGAATTATTACTAATTAGCCAGTACAAAATTTTTTAGAAGAAGATTGAATATGAATTCTGTCCAGAAATATTCAAAATACGGCTTCCACAGTAAGATAATCTTAAAATGGTGAGGAACTGGTTAATAAAAGCAAGGATAGCCACTTCTTTGACTGAAGTATATTATATTCTGAATGATCAATTGGAAATTAAAATGATATAGCTTCAATGTTATTTTCTTGTGGGGAAAAAAAACCAGAATACTGTCTCTGTCATGATCTAAAGCTTCAAGAATATCTAAGCACATAATATTTAGTAATATAAAAAAGTATGTGCAATTTATTTATACTTAAAAGTAAATAGCAAGATCAAATAACTAATTCTATATGTTTTCTTTTAAGAAAAATTTTTTAATGTTTAGTTTTGAGAGATAGAGAGATAGAGAGGGAGCATGAGCAGGGAAGGGGCAGAAAGAGATGGGGACACCAAATCTGAAGCAGGCTCCAGACTTTGAGTTGTCAGCACAGATTCCTACAGGGGGCTCAAACTCACAAAATGCGAGATCATGACCTGAGCCAAAGTCGGACACTTAACCAACTGAACTATCCAGGCACCCCTAATTAATTATGTTTTCTTTAACGCAAGGCTAATTCAGTGAGCACTTGTGCCTATATGACATTAAACTAAATTTTATAATGTAAACAAAGATGAATAAACGCACAATTCTAGTTTCAAGGATGACACAATATAAAACAAAATATATCTGATCAATATTTTCATAAAATAAGCTACAAAAAGAAAAAGTACAGAAAATGAAATGTTTATAGAAATCATAAGAGAGCATTCTTAGCCAGTGCGTCCTTATTACCAGTCTGGCTGGGTACAATAAGGGTAAACAGTGAAAGGTGAAGGGCTTGCGGAAACCCTACAGTGGTAACCACCAGAGGGTGTTTGGATCTCCAACGCTGGGAGGAAGACAGCCATTGCTGAGATCCACATACTGGTGTACTGCTTGTCAACTCACACCGATCTATTAATAATGACTTTCTGGATCACTATCACAGAGAAAATAATAAGCAGAGCCAGGATTAACCATCAGTTGTCTCTGACTGGAGAGCCGGGCTCTAAAATAATGTGCTGTTCTGCCTCTGCTGTGATCAGATGTTTTGAACATGTACATGTTATGAAATGAGAGGATGAAAAGTAGAAAGGAAGTGGAGAATGTCAAAAATGTAGTAAAAGAAACAGGACAGGACTGTGATATGAGAGTTAAAGGGATGCTATTTTATTCATATAAAACGGTACTATAATGCAACATAAAGGTTAATGTTTACATTTTGTGCAATTTGTCCTTCTTTTGTCTATCAGAAAGTAAAAGGATACCTTCAACAAATTTATGAAGTTTAGAACGACTTCCTTGGGGACATTTTGCCAAGCATCCCTGGCAGAACTCTTGGGAAAAAAAAAAAAAACCTCACCTAATTTTTTTCACTTTCTTTGTTTGCTTGTTTATTTTAGTTAGTTTTTCTTTTCCTTTTTGAGAACATGAAGCAGAGAACCTATTTTACTCTCTTTTCAATCTCATTTTAAATATTTCTCCAGCCTCCCAAAGTATGTGATTTAATAGGAGATACTTTTTTTTTCTAAATTCAATGTTGTGGTATCTTTCTGTAGATATGTTTGAGCAACCCACGTTAATTTACATTCCTGCTTACATAAGTGGTTTTAGCAAGTCCATAGGTATAATTGGATGAGCACTGTGTGGATCCCTCTAATTAGAATTTTCAGTAAGTTGAGCAGGAACAGCTTCTACTCTGATATGCATGTGTAATTTCCACTAAAGTGAGCAAGCATAACTAAGGACAATGTTTTCCCCTTTGAGCACTTTGAATTCTATGTGCTCCAGATGCTATGGGGACTCCTCTGACTATTCCCTTATTCAAACTGTTGATTTGTTATGGCAATATAATTCCTTATGAAATCACTTTTGTTTGCTTAAATGAAGTTTTAGACCCCTCCAAAGTAATATAAGTTCTGGTTATAGAGGCGTTAACTTTTCAGTGATGGAAGAAATATTTGCTAAGTGAAATGGAAATATTTGTCAAGGCCATCATGCTTCTAGTTTGATGATTCTGGACAGGATGCTGATACTAGCTGGCAGAAAGAGATGAACATCCCTGCAGATTAAAATGCAAATTTTATTGCTGAAAACAGCAATACACAGAAAAGCCATAGAGCCTTTTCAGCTTTCTGACAGCAGCTTGCAGAATCAGTGCACTGAATCACTCAATATCTTTAAGTGTCTATCCTATTCTGGAATTCTCATAAACATCTGCTCGCACTGTACTCATTCCAAGTTCCAGTTTTAAGAATATACAGTCTTCAAGATTAAGTAACTGTTGGGCTAAGCACTTTCTCTAGAGTAGATTGTGATTGAATATACTCTTAATTAAAAAAAGAGTGGGAAAAATACAAGGTGATAATATAACATCATATAGAGATCTAGACCTCAGATATACAATTCCTCATCTAAAAGAATCACAAACTGAACTTGATTTTTACTGAAGTAGAATGCTCTTTTGTATACAAAAATAAAATACTTGAATTCTGCAATGAAAGGAGATAATAAGGGGATTTGAACAAATACTTAGTGATTTGTAGATACCGGGGCCTCTACGAGGTTGCGTAGATACAAAGAAGATGATGATCTAGCCTGTCCTTCAAACACTTAACCCCCAAAGCAACTAAGTTCAGTAAAATGTGATAATATTTTGTTCAAATGACACATTTTATGCTCAAGGTTGGTCTTGTTGGACTCTCTCAATATAGAGAGGTCACTGTTCCCTAAGTAGAAGAAACTTGTATTTTAAGCTGGTCCTTTGTGATACACATTTAGAAAAAGTAGTAGATAATCACAGAATGTAATGCTGTTAACATCTTATAATAACCAGTTGTTCTTTTGAACAGAGCTACTAAGAATACCAAATTGGATCTTGGATAATGTTGGAAACATAGTGATAAATCTGCAGCACCTTTTTCTCAGGCTCTTATTGACTTGATTTATTAGAGGATACGCTGAAGTCACTTACGGGTTTATTAAGGTTTACTCAGATATTCATTAATAAATTATCTGTGTGTGGGGAGGGTGAATATCACCTCCAGAAATCACTGATCACATTCTTTTCATTTCCCCAAATTAAATTTGTAGAAGAGGACTTTAATTTCAAATATGTAAACTACCTTATCATTGTCTCATGTACTTCTAGTAAAGTCACAATTTTTGCTTTTACCTGAATTGTATGTAGTATAGTCAAGGGTGAATCATATGTAGACATTTAATATGAAGCATATATTACATTCAAGTTTCTCCTATCAACCAATATAATTTTAGGTTACTATAAACCATCCACATATTAATTTAATATGGCTGGGCAAAGTATAATTATAAATGTATACATGTAAAAATCTCCATATGTATTTCTAATTCAACTTAAAATGAGTAGGGAAATTTTAATTTTATCACTTACTTTTTTAAATTTATTCATACTTATGTTTTTCTTCATCACCTTGAATAAACTAGAGTTAATTGTATTTGCCTTTTCTTTAATTCCATTTATGTGTATTTTAATTTTCTTCCTTTCTATTCTTCTATCTCTAACTTTGATTAGGATTTTAAGAGTGTTATCCAGCATAAATTAGTTTGTAAAGCACATTTCTGGCATTTTCTTATAGTGTTCTTGTGGCTAATATGGTCCTATTATAAAACTACTGCTTCTAAAAAGTATGAAACATTCATGTTATTTCACAAACCTGTTCCTGGTTTACACATAGCATAAATCATCCCATGTGGCAGAAAGCCCAAAGAGAGGCAAGAAAAACAAATACACATTAATGTGATTGTTGTTTCATACCTAGGACTATAACTTCCCCTTCCAGGTGGAAGAAGGTCCAACAAAAGAGATGAGAGATGAATATTGACCTATAATATGAGGGCAGAAAATGACATAAAAGAGTCATCATAAACCAATGTTGACTTAATATTTTCACTGTGTGAGGGAGTCCAAGTATTAAAAATTAACGAGTGCCAGCCTTAGGCATTAAAGACAATAGTAAAACAAACTATGCATGGATGTATTAGATGGTTTCAGTATAGTCCTGTTGCTTTAATAGTTTTTTATAATTAAAACTGTTGAATGAAGGAAGGGACTTTGTCCTCATGTGTCCGTCCATGCATGTCAGTGAGAGCTATCACTGCCATCATCTAGAATTAATGGGAGAGAAAACGTCTCAGAAATGCAGTCTCTTTCTATAGATCATTCTATGAAGAAAAACTTTCAAACACCAGGGACTAAAAGAAAATATATTTCTTAACCAATTTGGGGGTTTACATATATTTGATATTAAAAAATGGTAATGTGTGGAAGAAGTGTTTTCTCTCAGCAAATGAACCTTCCTTGTAAGCTGAACTTTTTATGCCTATAAGTCTGTGAGTTGGAGAACACACACACACACACTCTCTCTCTCTCTCTCTCTCTCTCTCTCCCTCTCCACAACACATATACTTAGATTCAGGTAGTTATGGCTTCATTTAATATTTTTCCTCCCAAAATTTTATTGGTGGTTTTAAATTTAGTTTTAACGTTGTCTTTCATCCAATTGATCTGCTTGAAGAGACACCAAGGCCAAACACACCATCACTCAAGAATTCAAGGTTTTTTGGCCACAGGGATAAGCCTGGTCACATCCCAGCAACTGTAACTGACCACACAGTTGTTATAAGTCACTGACAGGTAATAACCCACATATGATTGATACATTTTGAATAATAATTCCTCCACTTTTGTTTTAAGGAAATGAAGGCTTTTCATTTACTCTGACACAGTACATCTCACAAAATTCTATGGTTTTTATATTCTATATGAAAGTCCTTGTTATTATATTTAACACATTAAATTTGTTCTGTACTTTAATGTGAATTTGGCAGGTCCCCTATGACATTTTATCATAATTTGTCACATATTTGATAAATTTGGAAGACGTAATAATATTTATCTAATTAAAATAACCTGCAGTTGACTTGAGAAAATAAGGTGAACATGGGTATGAAAGATACATAGTCACATATATTTTTAAATGGTACCACAAAGAAACAGACAGTTATAAGACAATAAATGGGAATCAAGTAATAGTGTAGGTAATAATAATAAATGATACTATATATCATATTTATAAATAATATATCTATGCATAGTATTTGAAAGTTATTGAATAGTTAATGTTTACCAGGTTCTGGACTAAGTTCTTCATATCATTTTATTCTTACAAAAATCTTATATATTTTGTAGTAAGTCCGGTGCGTCCAGAAGATACTAACAAGATCAGTTTGGCAGTTGGAAAATAGTGAATGCAATGGCTGGGATTTGGTACGATTTTGGAATTAGGTTTTTAGAGAATTTTGTGCACTTGGCTAAGATTGCTAACCTTATGTGTTGCTTAATATATGTCAAGAATTGCATGAAAGGCTGTACACCTAAGAAATAATACCTTCTGGGGTGCCTGGGTGGCTCAGTCGATTAAGTGTCTGACCCCGGCTCAGGTCATGACCTTGCGGTTGGTGGGTTTGAGCCCCACATCGGTTTCTGTGCTGACAGCTAGCTCAGAGCCTAGAGACTGTCTTCAGATTCTGTGTCTGCCTCTCTCTCTGATCATCCCCTACTCATACTGTCACTCTCTCTCTCAAAAATAAAAACATTAAAAAAAAGAAATAATACCTTTTACACTTATGAACATCATATTAGATGGGTACTTTGATTATCTCCATTTTACCATTGACAAAACTGAAGCACAGATTTTTGACTTGCCCAAGGTCAAACACAAGTGGCAAAGTGATTTTTCTCAGGTAGGAGTTGGGGAGTCATGGTATCAGATTAAGTTGTGTAAGAGTGAGAGGAAATAAAGATTAAGGGTGACTGAGTTATTGAGGCTAGTAAAATGTGAAAATTATTTCACCACTGTCAAAATAAGAAGTCAAAAGGAAATCCAATAGGGAGGACTTAACTGTAATAACATGCTTTTTTCTACATTTTCAAGACATGAAGGAACTAGGTTAAAATTCTCAAGGGCACTATTATGAAAATTGAATCAAGACCTACTTTTTTTTTTTTTTTAAACTTTACTGACTCTCTACAAAGATGGAATCACCATAAGAATGTTAAAAATCCTCAGAGGGATAGTTCCAGACGATATATTATTAGAAAATAGCCTCTAATTTACATGTAAGTGTCAGAGTTTGGTACACAGACAATTTATTTATATATTTTAGAGTTATAAAGTGAAAGCATGGTCTCGGGAGAAAAAAGAGAGGAAAATGTTGGTAGTATATTACACTAAGAACAATAGTGCCAACCTCAGGTCATTTATGTATTATTTTTCAATTGTTGAAGAGAATGCATGGTAGGATGTTAGCAATGGATCTGTTCATCTCCTGGGGAGCAGGGTCAAAGTTATCACCTGTGGAGAGAGAAACTCTAAATCAGGTTGGGTTCTAATACTAATTTGACTCCAGGCACGTCTGTTTTAAAATGTGTTCATTTTCAATATGTGAATAATTTTAGAGATTTCCAGATTATTGATTAAATGAGATAGTACATGAAATATACTTGGTAAATTACTATATAAATGTGGAAGGTTTGCATATGGGCCCAACTTCCATGGGTATCCGGTGTAAGTGGCAGACAGACATTTTTATCAGAAGAGGGAGAATGTAACACTGACATTCTCTTTGTTGGATGAAGGAAACTGAGCTCATTATGAAACAGTACAATTTCCTGGGTTTTGAGTTACATGTTATAGAATGTACGCAGCATTAGTTGAATCAACAGTCAGATTTAATTTTTGTTTTGAGAAGAATTCCTGGATCATTGCTTGGTTTATTTTAAAATAAAAAAAACATATAAACAATGTATTTTCTACATTGTCCTAGCATTTGGTGTTGAGGTGGAGAGAATTAAACCAAAACATTTCTGTTTGAAGTATGTGCCTACCGAATTTGCAAGTTAATCAAAATAAATAATGTTATTTATATAATTTCATCCCTTTAATACAGTCACATATTTTCTTAATATCTAATTTCCTGCTTTAAATTTTTTTAATGTTTTATTTATTTTTGAGAGAGAGAGAGAGAGAGAGAGAGCATGAGCAAGGGAGGGTCAGAGAGAGAGAGGGAGACAGAATCCAAGACTGGCTCCAGGCTCTAAACTAGCTGTCAGCACAGAGCCTGACATGGGGCTCAAACCCACAAACCTAGAGATCATGACCTGAGCCGAAGTCGGACACTCAACTGACTGAGCTACCAAGGTGCCCCAATTTCCTGTTTTTTTTTTTAATTTTATTGCCACACACTTCCAATGACTTAGACTTTGAAGTAGGCATTTGCCTATTTTCATAATTTCTGTATGATTTAAAATGTTTCATTATTTATCTAATCTTACTGGCCATTCAGAGCTTTCCAGTCTGGATTCTTTACAGTCAAAATTTAATTATGAAAGGGTATTACAATATTAGACTTCAGCCTTAAAAACACAATGCCAAACCAGGCTAAAATGTCATTGAAGATGGGGTGCCTGGGTGGCTCAGTCAGTTAAGTGTCTGACTTTGATTCAGATCCTGATCTCATGGCTCCTGAGTTTGCGCTCCATGTTGGGCTCTGTGCTGACAGCTCAGACCCTGGAGCCTGCTTCGGATTCTGTGTCTCCCTCTTTCTGTCCCACCCCTGCTCATGCTCAGTCTCTTTCTGTCTCTCTGTCTCTCTCTCTCTCTCTCTCTCAAGAATAAATAAACATCAAAAAATTTTTAAAAAGTCATTGAAGAAAAAAAAAGTTATTGACGAAATTTCCTTGACAACTACATTATCAAACAACATCAGTTGGGTTGGCAAAGGTTAAGGCTGACAATGACCTCTGGTTGCTGCTCAAATGGTCACATGTGTCTTGGAATTTTGTTCGTCTTATGTCTATGGAATGAAAGTTTAAGTATACAACGTAATTACCTGAAAGTTGAACAGATTGGATTGGAAGTCACTTCCTCATCAGAATTCAGTAGCACTGTAAAAGAATGAAAATGAGCATAAAGTGGAAAGGAAATAAAAGATTGGGATAGTGAAAGAAAACTCTGTTATTCCTTAATTGATCTGAGGAAGAAAGTGTGTTTGTATGACTTTGAATTTGGTTTTCCATCACTTTTTAGATTGGCAGATGACTATAAACTTAATTGCCTCGAAGATTTCTAGTTATCATTCACGCAACCTTAAAGAACTAAGTCTGGTCAGAAAGGAAAACAGATGGTGAGGCCACAGCCACATACTCTCAGTGAGCTTTGTCACTACATTGTCATTCAAAGCATAAGCCCACAGAGTTAAAACGGCATCACACACACACACACACACACACACACACACACAAATGCACCACCCATCATAAGTGAGCTATATACAATTATGCAGTAAAACGTAGCTGTATTTTTAATAAAGATCCTCAACATATCATGTCAGGTGATTTTCCTTAAATTAAAGGATCTTTGGAATAAATCCAGCTTATATTAAAAGAAAGCAGATGTTTTATTTTATATTTACTCAGACTTGGATTGACACCTAATTATTTTACATGTGAGTCTGGAAATAAATATGTACTGCAGTTTGTTTCTCAGAATAATAATAATAATAAAAAAAAGCTGACAAGTGAAACAAGTAATAAAGACGACAACTACTTCTTGTAGGAAATTCTTTGTAGTTGTCATGAATTTCAGTTATGAGATACTGTCACTAGTTTAGAAGCACAGAAATAGTTTGGATAGATAACATTAAATGTAGCTGACTATTGCGGGAAAACTTCATGATTGAGCTATGTTGAATGTAGTTTTAGTCTGAAATTATCCTATGAGCGTACACAGCAGTGGGAAAACCATCAACTTGAGATGTGGTGAGTGTGTCATAAACAAGATGCAGAGTGTGAAATCAAGCATGGAAGTTATACTTCCTCGGGGTACGTGGTACCGCTGTATGACAAATAACAGAAACACACATACATGTTAATTCTTTGTAGGATCCTTGTTAATAGAATGAAAACAGAGCTGAAAATGAAATAAATATTCATCAATACAATGCTAAACTGAGGGACACCCCTAAGATGTAGTATATAATCCTAAAAAAAGAGGGCAATCCATATGTACTTAACATAAAAAGCTTTTTATGAGATATGTGTATTTTGGAATAGGGTTTTTAGTATATTCCCACTTGTATGTAAATGATATAAAAATAAATTACTAAAGTTAATGATTGCAAATTTAAATATGCATTTTTAAAGAAAAAGCTAGAAACTGCAGTTACCTCTAGAATCTGACAAATAGATATGGAGACAGACCTCCTAATAGTTTCCTTATAAAGTTAGAAATTTTTAGCATCATAAATATGAATGTATCATAATAAAGTAATTTTTTCAAAGATGACTGTTCCAGTCACTTTACCTCTAATTGTGTTCATCTTTTATAAACTCTAACTTCATATATCTTTGGACTTTCAAAGAACACAAAATGCTCTTTCAGGATATATTTCAAAGTCTTCCTATGTGGTTCTTTATATAATATTGGTAATGAACATTATTTTGTTAGAAAATTTGCATATTTAATTTACCTGATAGAGAAAGTGATTTCTGAGGAACATATTCAGTGTTACTATTTTAAATCAGTTAGAACATGGTAGTGATGGACATTCAATTTAAATATCTCTTAGAAAAAATGTATAATGATATTTAATGGTTACCTTATTTAATGATTACCTTAAAGCATTTCAATATTCTAAATTATTTCCTTTAGTATTGTTTCAAATTTAATAACTATTTTTATGATTTATATTGTAGAATGCTGCATATATAATGGTATAAAGGAAATTATTTACATCTTAGATTAAATATTTAACTAAATGGAGATATAATTAAATAACTATTGTACTAACTGAATGGATTTTCCCTTGTAGCCTGATCTCTAGTTTTATTTGTTCCTGTGATTCAAAGCCTTCACATATTTAATTAAGCAGTACTATTTGTTGAACAGCTTCTAAATTTAAATTTATTTTACATAGAAAGATTTCACCATGTGGAGTTTTCAAACACTAAAAATAGCTTTGAAAAAAACACCAACCTAATGTTTGTCCATCTTTCTCCAATAAAGACTGGGGAAACTATGCAAATAGTCACATAGTATACCCTTTGACAAATTTGAGTCAAAGTTTCAGAGATATTAAAGATGTAGAATCAAAATACCTATTAACTTTTGATAGACTCCTACGTGGCTCTTGAAATGAGATTGGTAGTGACGCATTCAGTACAAAAGGAGAAGTTTGAAGAAGATCAGTTTTGAGGTTAATATTCTCTAGTTTGTAATTCTTAGGTTTTGAGGGCTGTGGACAAGTGGAGACAAACTAGGCTTGAGATGCATCGCAGCCCTCGGTGTTTTGGACCACCCACTGTTAAGTATATAAAGGAAAAAGAGTAGAGGAATAAGATACCAGAATTTAAAAGGGAGCCATAAAGGGCACAATGAAAGGAGGTGAGCCTGAGTAAAAGAAAGCCCACTAAGAGTTTTATCATGAAAAATAAGAGCATTTTTTTCAGAAGGTGGAGTGTACAGCAATGCTAAATTCAGCAGTAAATTATGAATACAGACTAAAAATGTTCGTTAAAGATAATTTCCTGTAACCTGATTTCCTGTCAATGCTCTCTTACTAAGCAACATTTGCAAATTATGAGAAGAATGACTTGCAGGGACTTGATCTAAACATAATGGGAGTGCTTGATACAGATCACAGTGGATATAGAATTCAATCACAAGTGATTCCATAGGAGTTAGAGTCAGTAGGATTTAGATTCAGTAGGAGTTAGATTTCAGTGGATTGAGAACTAAAAATAGAGACAGCAAATGTGCACTCTTCTTTCAAAAAAGATTTTATATTAAACAAATGACAAGAGGGGCACCTGGGTGGCTCAGTCAGTTAAGCCTCCGACTTTGGCTCAGGTCAGATCTCACGTTCCTGGGTTCAAGCCCCGTGTCAGGCTCTGTGCTGTCAGGCTCTGTGGAGCCTGCTTCTGGTTCTGTGTCTCCTTCTCTCTGCCTCTCCCCCTCTCATGCTCTGTCTCCCTCTGTATCAAAAATAAATAAAACATTAAAAAATTTAAAAAAAAGAAAAGTGTATAAAAAAACAAGAAAGAGGTATATTAGGGGGATAAGACTTGTAGACACAGGAGAATTACTAGTTAATAAAGATTGGTGATAGAAGATTAAGTGTTCATACATGTGATCTTAATGTTATCAGTTAAGTTGGCAAGAAAAGGTCACCTGTAGTGGGGTCATACACTTGAATTGAGTGGCAAAGATACAGAAACATCATTGGTGGGAATAGATTTTTACAAAAGAAAATTAAAAGAAAAACAACCTTTTTTTCTTCTGTTGTGAATAGAGGCTTAAGATCATTGCTTCCATCCCTGATTCCACTCTGGAATTTCTGCTCCTTTTATGTGAAGAGAATGAAGGCAGAAACTCTCCAGTCTGGCTGTGGCATGCACAGTCATATTAGCCTATTTTCTTTGAAAATGGTAGCATCTTGGTCCTCGGTAAGCATTAAAATTCAAAGGAGGCCAAAGTATTTTACATCTTTTCTTCTCCCTCAAATAATTGCCAGTTTTATTTTCACGATAGAAAAATAGGTGAAGTGTTAGAGTGTCTAATATAAGATCAAAGCAGGTGGAGGACACAGGCCTCGAGGATCTCCTAATAGAACATGTTGGCTGCTGTTGCTTATAGGGACAAGCCCTGTGGTCTGGGAACAGGTGACTTACGCTTTTACAGGGGTTTTCTAGCTGTTGTGACTTAATTGTTATATTGATAAGGGAATACAAGGGAAGTTTTAAAAATCCCCTATAAAATAATGATTAAAGACACTGGGTTATCTTTCTTCACAAAAATCAGTTCATTGTAATTTTTTGATGTCCTCAGAATTCATTATCTGCCACTCTTCATGATGAACATAGAAAATAAGGGAAGGAACTCTTTCAAATCATGATGATATATATTTATATAATTTATTGTCAGGTTGGCTAACATATAGTATATACAGTGTGTTCTTGGTTTTGGGGGCAGATGCCTCTGAATCACCATCTACATATGACATCTACTGCTCATCCCAATAAGTGCCCTCTTCAATGCTTAACACCTATTTACCCTCTCCCCTACCACCCCCATCAACCTCAGTATCATGATTTATTTTAAAAAGGGCAGATAGTGGGGCCTGGGTGGCTCATTCAGTTAAGTGTCTGACTCTTGCTTTCAGCTCAGCTCATGATCTTGAGTCCATGTGTTTGATGCCTGCATTGGGCTCCATACTGACAGTGTGGAACCTGCTTGGGATTCTCTCTCTCCCTCTCTCCTTCTGCCCTTCCCCTGCTGTCTCTCTCTGTCTCTCTATAAATGAATAAATAAATTTAAAAAACAAAAATAAATTAAAAAGCAGGTATAATATCACCTATAATTGAGAGGAAAGTGCTCTAATAGGAAGTTCTTCTACATCTGTGCAGATAGCTTGGGTTAGGAATGATACAGCATAACATAAACATGTAGAATTATTTCAGAAATAATCAGTGAAAGTTGCATATCATTTCATGAAAGGCTAGAAAGAAATCCCCAGAGTGACTCCATGGCAGAAAGCATAGTGTGCCTTGCCTCATTGTCACACTGAATACTGGGGAAGCTTCTTAAAAACTTGGTTTTCTTTCAGTAGACTCTCTCATAGAATAAAAAAAGACATCAACTCTCCATGTCCCTGAACATGAAACGAGAAATCTTACTAAAAACAGCTGCAGCTGCTTTTTCTTGAGAAGAGGAGGTGATGATGTGGTAACAGATGTTTAGCTTCTCCCTTAGTGACAAAGCATATTGGTGATTTCAAGTAGGGCTGGCATCTCAAAGAAAGCAATTAGGTTCTTCATGAGTGATGGTGGCAAAGAAACCAAAGTAATTAGGACAGATTAAAGCAAAGAAAGATAAATATCTTGCCCAAGCAGAGGTTGAAGCTACATGACCACAATTACTTTGGCAGGAAACAAAGCAGTACATATGGTCATGGGCAGCAGTGCCTAAATATCCCAAATGCATATTTTATATAAAATGGTTATTCAAAGCCTTTGATTTAAGATGTCTTATGTAGTCACATCAAGAAAGCACATTTGCTGAAAGTATTTGTTGATGGCCTTTGAAAAGAGGATATGGGTACGTTTTGACACCACCATTTTTGAGAGGAACTTTTAAATTTTATACCATTAATACATTTATAGCAGATTCTAGAAAATTATTAATTATGAATTTGAAATGTATTTTATATAGGTATTATCTAGCTGGATTGTAAAAAGCTCTTGTTTTTCAGACACACTTGCTTATTTCTATCTTGTTGCTACTCTGCAATCATGACGTAACAGGCTAGCCTCCTGATTATTTGCTGGCAAAATACAGACATACAGGCAATAATGCCCAACATTGTTTAGTTTGGGCATTGCAACAAATAGATATGTCTAAAAGAGTGGCTTAGAGGTAGTCTTTTATTTTAGTCGTTTAAAAAAAACAAAATTAAAGGTTATAGTAATTCTATGGTTCTAAGATAAGCCAATTGAAGTTAGATAACTATATAAACTAGTGTCAAAGGCACAGATTAGTAAACCACCCTCCTTCAACAGGGATTAAATTTTTAGCTACAATATATCATGGACAGGTTTAGGATGATACTAATAGTTCCTATTTGTCAGAGAATACCAGACCCTTCTCTGATAGTATGCCCCTCTCTCCACCAACATTCATATGGTTGACATTTTTTTTTTCCTGGTGACCCTTTCTTTTACATTTTTATTTAATTCCATTAGTTAAAATGCAGTGTTGTAGGGGTGTCTGGGTGGCTCAGTCGGTTAAGCGTCTGGCTTTGGCTCAGGTCTTGATATCATTGTTCATGGGTTCAAGCCCTGCGTCGGGCTCTGTGCTGACAGCTAGCTCAGAGCCTGGAGCCTGCTTTGTATTCTGTATCTCCCTCTCTCTTTGACCTTCCCCTGCTCACACTGTCTCTCTCTCTGTGTCTCAAAAATATATAAAAAAGTAAAAAGTTTAAAAAAACTATAAAAAATACAGTGTTATGTTAGTTTCTGGTGTACAATATAGTGATTCAACACTTCCATACAATGAGAGATTCTTTTTGATGGAGCTGAAGATCTTATAAGATACTGAGGTAAACCATGAAATTAGGAATTAGTGCTGAAACTATGCTGGTCAAGTGGACTAATGAAAAGTGACAGTTTTCACTATTATTAACTATTCTTGTTTCCCTCCTTTGCACACACAGTTTAGATAGTTGGGCCACTTGGGAGACTAAGAAAATATTACAAGATTGAGAGGCACAGCTACTTTTCTCTGATATTCAAGGAATACTCATGTCCAAAATTGATTCTATGAAACTGCACTGAATTTATATAAATTTTAAAATTTCACTAAATCCTCCAATCTCTTCCAAGTTCCTTCTCCCGCCAACATCAGTACAATGCCAATCTTCACAATAATAGAAGCTAATGGCAAGATCAGAGGCTGTTTTTTGGAATTCCTCCCTAACTTTTCCTTTGATGATTCATTATTCACAACACCCCAAAATTATTTAGGCATTGTACACTAAATATTCCAAAAGACATCTCTTTTCCTTCTTGAAAGTATTGAATTTAAACCAAGAAACTGAAGTAAGAAACAGCAGAACAGACCAAAGGTAATTGAAATGACATGGACATTAAAAGGCATCTTGCGAATGACTGAAACAAAGAATAAGGGTACATATGAAAGATTTTCTTCCCCTATTTTATGATTTTGCTCAACTTTTAAGTACTCCTTAACAAATAAAATCACTGACATAGTAATTATTATAGTTTATATTTTATTATGATGCAGAAGATTAAAAAAGCTAATTTTTAAAGCTTTTAATTTGAGGATGATAGTTCCAGTATTCACAACATAAGAAAATTAATATAAAAAAACACATCTAAAACGTGTTTTAAGAGCTAAGTTTTTAATATAGTAATTAACTACAGATATAAAATTTAACAAGTGGTGAGACAAAATATTTTGAGCTTAGAAAAATAAGCTCATTGAGTACAAATAGGTCTCAAATTTCAAGAGATATATAGATCACTTTATGAGAAGGAGTAAATTAGAAGCTGCTAGACAGGAAAACAATGATACCTTGAAATACAATAAAGAAATTAAACCCACTGTGATACCTTTAGGGTTTTTAACATCAGCAATTTCACATTTGAATTTTTCTACTATGACAAAAATTCTTTAATCCTCAAATTTGGATTTCAGATGTGATGACATATAAATATGTCTGCAATTCCATTTTGAGACTAATGAAATAATCTATAAGTAGATGGCATTATTTTATAACTTCACTGACATCAGTTAGATAACATTATAGTTATTTAAATAAATGATACTACATTTAGATCTTAGCAAGCATAGAGCTAGAAATTGCTTGATAAAGATTAACATCAGCCATCTTAAGACATTTAAACCTTTATTAAAAGTTTAGTAGAATGATCACTAAGTATTAAATGCAGAAAAGACAATAACCAAATTGGCTCTCATTATTTCAAAATTTAAAATGAGTGGAAGGCACATATGATAGGAAACACTAGATAATTTGGAAGATATTTTAAAAAGGATGAAAGCATTAGTTTCGATATACATTTTGCTCCATATGTATTTGGAAAGAGAGTTACAAAATTAAGCTAGTGTTTAGAAATATGTGTCTGGGGCGCCTGGGTGACTCAGTTGGTTAAGCGTCTGGCTTTGGCTCAGGTCCTGGTCTCACGGTTCGTGAGTTTGAGCCCCGCGTCGGGCTCTGTCCTGACAGCTAGCTCAGAGCCTGGAGCCTGCTTCAGATTCTGTGTCTCCCTCTCTCTCACCCTCCCATGCTCACGCTGTTTGTCTCTCTCTCAAAAAAATAAATAAAAACATTAAAAAAAAAAAGAAAGATGTGTCTTACTGTGAAACATAGGATGTATAAAACAAAATGACTGTCCCTGTGATCAGTCCTCAGAGGGTGAGAGACAGAGTAGTACGGGTTGGAGTTTGAATACTGAGGTGACAGAGATGAGAGAATCACTACAAGAAAGGAGTGTTTATAAACAAACAAAACACTTCCACAACTCTACAGAGTCTTGAAAACAAAGAATAATTTTGGTTCCTCTTAATAGCAGAAAGGTTTCTTAGTAAAACCAAGTACTGGCAAGCAATCTGTAACTCTTCGTGAATGTATCTCTGCAAATAAACACGGAGATATCAAATTGATCTCAGTCTTCTAATCTATTTTTTCTAATATTTATTCATTTTTAAGAGATAGAGAGAGACAGAGCACAAGTAGTGGAGGGCAGAGAGAGAAGAGAGAGACGCAGAATCTGAAGCAGGCTCCAGGTTCTGACCTCTTAGTACAGTGCCCGGCGAGAGGCTTGAACCCATGAACCATGAGATCATGACCTGAGCTGAAGTCAGAGGCTTAACCAACTGAGCCACCTAGGCACCCCAGTCTTCTAATCTTAATTAATAAAAAGTCATGAACCATATTCCATATGGATTTCCCACTGATTATGTAACTCACCTAGGTAGATTACAAAACGTTAATTTTGGACTAAAATACCCTTTAGGCTGAAATCTAAATGGATTGATAACGCCTGAAAAGTAGAAATTTCTTCAAACTAACCCTATGCTATACCTTTTATTCAAGGACATATGTACAATAAACAGAAAATAATCTAAACAAACGGGGGGCCATTGCCCAGTTCTCATTTGCTGAATTTACCTGGCTCAAATAAATACTTTATTCATCATGCCATTGCCATCAGGTTTCTGATTTTTTACATCACAGGATGCCGTAACTAAAAACAAATAATCCAGGACAATGTGTTAGGTCAAAGAAAAATGTGAAAAGCAGCCTAAAATCCTTAGTCACAGAGGGGAAAATATTGACACCGAACAGAGTTAGATATAACAATGATACCAGCACACAAAGGATGTAACTTCTCATGCAATATAGTTTCCAAAGCACCCACGCTACATTGGAAGCATATCTGGTGATCAGAAGAATGGGAATTCTGATGTTCCTAGGGTCAGCAGAGAGATCAGTGCATGCTGTCCATCACCAATTAAGCCAGGTTGCTTTACATCAAATTTTGTGATTTTAAATCCTATCACACAGAAGCATATATTTTATGATGTCCCCTTATTATCTTGAAATGATATCCACGGGAAATATAACTTACCTGGATACATAATTTTAAAAATATAACCTAAGTATGATATAGAAAATGGATAAAATAAAAATCATTATGAGTAATAAAATACATTTGCTATGCAAGCTTAAGCATTTTCTAACAGCAATAATCTGTAAACTAGGGAAGATTTACCTTTGAAGATACACAGGGACTTTATTAAAGATTTTAGCGGGGTGTCTCTTGATTTAGTTGTTAAGCATTTCATTCTTGATTTTACCTCAGGTCATCTCATGGTACCTGGGATCGAGCCCTGAGTTGGGCTCTGCACTGACAGATCCTGCTTGGGATTCTTTCTCCCTCTCTTTCTGTCCCTACCCTGCTCACACTCTCTGTCTTTCTCTCAAAATAAATAAATATTGAAAAAAATTTAGTATTTAGTTTGGAAGAAGTTAGTTTTTTAAAATTAAATAAATGGAATTGTAACTGTTTAATTATGACCTATAAAAGATAGTTTTAAAAACTAAGCACCTGATGGATATATGCACTCACAATTACTGAAAACTAATATGCATTTAATCATGATCATTATAATGTTTTAATTGTACTTCATTATAACAAATTAATTAATAAAATATGGCACAACTTGGTTATTCTTATTTGATAATAAATAACTTATGCTAGATCTATGTCATTTTACCTTGAACATAGATATCTTTGTTGGTCCATTTTATATACTGCGGTCAACAAACTTGAGTTTTTTTCCCCTTATATAATATAGTGGTTCTTATAATATGCTTAAAAACACATTAATATGTTCATTTCTGCAGAAAACTGTAGTAAGGCTTATATTTCAACAGAAAGTTGGTTGAGTGAAAATGCAGACTGCTTTTTCTATTACGTTATGTGATGGATATTTTCTGCACATCAAATCTTCAGATCTAAGCACAGGTATGATGAAAGTAATTATAAATAGATTCTAAAAAATTAAAAAGAAAACCAAACTCATAAGAAAAGAGATCAGACCAAATTTATGATTATCAGAGGCAGAGGGCAAGGGGAGAGAAAATGGAAGAAGACAGTCAAAAGGTACAAACTTCTGTTTATAAATAAGTACTAGGGACATAATGTACACCATGATGAGCATAGCAAAAGCTGCTGCTGGGTGATATATAGTTGTTAAAAGTTAATCATATGAGTTCTCTTCAGAAGGAAACATTTTGTTCTCTTTTTTCTTTTCTTTTTATTGTACCTGTATGAGAAGGTGGATATTAGTTGAACCTATGGCAGCAACCATTTCACAATGTATGTAAATCAAACCATCAAGCTGTATGCCTTCAACTTACATAGGGATGCATATCAATGAATTATCAACTGGGAAAATCGAGAAAGAAATCCCCACCATTTTTTTATTGGCAGAAGTATATTAAAATGATATAATTAATTTCCTAATCTTTTCTGAGTTTCTCTAAGTAGCAGAGTAACAGATAAAATTAACTGTCATTTTATAGTTAAAAGCCTTGGTTACATTTCTCAGAATATACAAAAGCAGCTCTAATACTAGGTAAAAAATTCTTTAGAATTCCTGTGGCTTACAATCTTTGCTTTCAAAAATTGAAGGTAAACCATACTCAAAACGTCAGGTAAAAGTTCACTAAAAGTCATCAATGTTGCTAATTCACTCTACAATTTTTGGTGCATAGCACTTGAATGACAATGCTTTAGGAAAGCAAAGCTTCTCAAAATCATCATTTATAAGAATGCAAAGTAGAAAAAGTATGGATGCAAAATATTGCTTTTATCAGTACAGTAATAAGCACCCAAGAAAACGGCTAAAATCCTCTAATAGACACTATTTATTTAGTTTAATATTTAATTACCAAAATCTGCAATATATTTATGTTCTAATATATTTAATTGTCTAACAGTAATTCTTGGGATTATAACTCATTTAGAAAAAATAAAGTCAAAGTGCTGTATTTTGGACTAATGAAACAATTGTTTAAATTTATGCATAAATTTTTTTTTGAGAGTTGCATGGTTATGTATTTGAAATGTCACTTTACTGACAAGGAAATGTTGTTTTTAAAAAACCAAAAATGTCCAAAGACCATTATTGGAGGACATAAAAACTACTGTATTCTCTTTCTTACACATCCCCTTGCATACACACACAGACTGACACATGTACACTTTTCCACAATATCCCTGGGACAGTATTATTGCTTATAGAAATCCATAACTCCAATGGAAAACCTGAGAAGCAAGATACTTGCATTCAAAGGCAAAGTAGAGATGGAAATATTGAATATACACCTTTATATTCAAAGATAAACATAAGAAAGAACAAATAAAAGTGTATACCACAGAGCTAATAAAATTAAAATACATCATAAGGAAAAAGCAACATTGCCTAAAAATCCAGAGTAAGATTATGTATCTAAATTGAGATTTTTTTGAGATAAACAGCTGATATAAGAGGCACATTATTGCTACATTCAAAGATGCATGAATGAATGTGAATAACTTTAATGAAAAAAGAAAACCAATTACATTATAAGGGAAAAAAAACTTAAGGCAGATACGTTTCTACTTTTATGCCAATACAGAACATTAAAACAAACAGAATCTTTACAGCCAAAAGAGAACAGACTTTCAGAAAACATAGGAAGACTATAGTATGAAATAAGAATATTCATACTATTATTTATTTATTTATGTACTTACTCCTAAATTTAATAAATATGTGAAAATTCAAGAATTAAATAATAAAGCTATTATATTGATTAATATCAAAGGATTTCTGAGTCTAAAATCGAAAAAAGGAGGTAGACTATAATCAATTAATGATAGATTAAGTATAATATTACAACTGCCATCAGTTTGGACAGGAGCAGCACATGATAACTTGATGGAATAAAACATGGGAATTTAACCTAATTTAGAAAGTTTTCCCAGAACTGATGATAGGAAACTCATTGAGAGTTGAAAATTTAATGAAACAAAAATAAAAAAGAAGAGGCACAAAGCTGGGAAAAATAAGATTTGCAAAACCCCATCATATTAACTAGATGGCATGTGTACAGGATCAAATAATTAAACATTTAAAAATTACTAAAACTAAAACAACAGAAAAACCAGAATTATTACAAAGAAATAGCTATAATACACATAATATCAATATACATATTTTAAATGTATTCTAGTATATCCACATTATCTGTATATATGTATTTATTATAAGCGTATACTTTATATATTTTTGTCAATTTGAATCTTTGTGTTTTATAAACACGTGTTACATTGAAATTGCATGTTTAATGATGAAACATGTAACTTGACCCTTCACACACACTTTTTTTGTAAGGTGTAGTAATGGTAAAGGGTGAAACACTCAGTTTTGGGTAGCTCTCCTGGTTCTGAAATTTGCAAGTACTTTACCATCTGTTGAAAACTTTGCTTTTCCTATTATATTTATTTGTGTTGTTTTCGATTCATCTTTTTGCCCATTCGAACTTTTAGCACTTATACATCTGTATTATGTGAAAATTCAGTTAGAGTTTAGTGTGTTAGAAACAATATTGACCAGCGTATTAATAGATGTGACAACATTCCACGTGTATCACTAGGGAGTTATTTCATGATACGCCTAAAGGTCAGTGCTATTAGAGCCTATCATATTTTTTAAATGATAGATAGTACTACATAAAAGCTAGATAATCCAAAAGGTTTTCAGAAGAAAGTAGTTGTGTTTCCACATCTTGCTAAAAAAAAAATGGAATGGATTTATTTCATGCTAAGCATGAAAATTATCTCCAAAATGCTTCATATTTAGCAAATGGTGCTATTTCCTTGTCTCTCTGTTTTCCTCTTTTTCAGCCATGAAAGACTGAATTTGAAAACAAATAAAACTGAGAATAACTTAGTTGGTTAACACATATTTTCTGTGGCCATCTGACTTCGGAGATAAAGTCTAATATATAAAGATGTATTTATAGATTGGTCAACATTACTTTTCCTTAAAAAAAAAACTTTTACCTTATCTGCAAAATAATGAAAAATAAACATAGAAGCTCAAAAATGCATGATAGTGGAAGCAAGGCAGTGCCTTAGTACTTCCTTATTTCTTCAGGGGATGCTTTTGAAATTCAATGGTCTCAGCAGCTAACATGGAGAGCGAGGCCTCCTGGGACAGATGAGCCCAGAAATCTGCACTGCCTGCTGTTGATTCCCACTGATGTCTAGTCTGAGGTAGGAGACATGTCAGCCTATCTAACTCAGGCTTAGCATCTGAGGTTTATAATTTCTTACTGCTCCCCTCTCATAATGCAGTTTGAAAATGTTTATAAAGTATCATATATTATCCAGCCATTTCTGGGTTATACATTTTATTTCTTGCAGTGCCGCACACCTATTTCCTGATTCTGTGTAACAGGACTTGCTGCTGCCTATGAAAAACTGGCATTGGGAGATTTCTCCTTTAAATGAGAACTTGGAGGATGAGGAAGACTACAGAATTGATCTAGGGCTGTAATAGCTGGTGAAGTCTATTCTAGAACAAAAATCCAAACCAGTGATCTTTTTATAACTACTTTTGTAGTTCATATAATTCTAAAACTTATGTAATGCTAATTATTTCATTAGAATTAAGTTTTAAAATTCTTTCAGAAGGTTTTTTAAAGAGAGGTAATTGTGCTCTAATAGTACTAATGATTACTTCATAAACTTTTATCTACTTTGAGATCTGCTTAAGCTTGTGTCTGATTTAACATGGGGGAATAACTTTATAAAATCTCAGAGAATCTTTTGGAAATTAAGAGAGCTAGTAGATTTGCATTACTGTTATTATTAACTAATTAAAATCAAGTAAAACAGCAAATATTGACACAACTGGAGAAAACGTTAACTTGAAAAAATTTGATTTATTTTAATAATCTAGACTTACTCTGCTTATGTGATACAGCTTGGATTTAGTAAACCTACCATCTGCTGTAAATTATATAAAATAATTTGAGACAGAAAATATATTTTTGAAATCAGCCAGTTTAAGGTGTGCCATACAAATAGTCAGCTGTGCAAAATCAATGTAGTATGTGAAATGACAGCGTGTATTTCTACCTGCGTTAGTTTTATTACATACTGTCTCTTCAGTAAAAAAAGTATCTACTGGGGGCTTTTTAACTTATAGAATGAAAAAGAGGAAAGAAAAATTGCATTCCAATTAACAATAACTTATTTTCCTTTGGTCCAATTTACAATATTTTTTCTATTTTGCAGTATAGCACAAGTTGGGAAAGCACGAAAATTCCAAATATTACTGTGTTACTCTTAACATTTTTCCATTTTTCTATCCTTCTGAATATTGTTGAAGGTAGCCTTATTTACCACTGTCGAGAGGTTAAGTAATATCTAGAGTGCCCTGTTCATGATGAGGTGACAAAATGCTTTTAGAAATTTACAAGGCGTTAACTGTCAGAAACCAAAACAAGATTTATACTCAAGTTCCTAAGTTTTTTTTTTCTCATAAATGGGAACCAAATAGATCTCCATAACTCTGAAGGTTACTGATCCTTTTTTGACAATATTAAAATCAATTGATGTCTTGAAATTATTTTTTCAATAAATGTTTACTAAAACTTCCCTACAATGGATCAAGTCCTGTTCTAGGAATTAGGAATGCAGCATTAAACTGAGAAGTTGCATACCATTAAGAAGACAGCTTATAATTTAATAACTACATAAATACTTACACAAGAAATTGGACCAGATGTTCAAGTGCTATACTAAATGTAAATCAGGGTGATAAGGTATAATGACAGTGTGGCCCCATTAGGTTGAGTGGTTAAAGAATGCCTCTCTGAGTGGGTAACACACATAGCCAAAGTTAGAACTATTTATAGGAGAATCAATGGGAATGATGTTCCAAACAATTTTTCTAAAATAAGAAAGTGCTGCATGCATTCAAGAAATGACAGAAAGGCAATATGACTGGACCACAGAAGCAAGACAAAGGGAATTATAGGGTGTAAGCATCTTTCAGGCCTTGTGAAGAAGGCAGGTTATGTAGAGCTGTTTTAGCTAGAAACAAGTTTAGAGTTTTTCTGAAGTGTCAATGGAAGATACTTGGAAGGATTTTATGCAACCGTATGGAGAATAGTTGGTAAGGGTAAAAGGTAAGAATATGGAAGTTCAATTAATTAGACCAAGAAGAAGTTGTGGTTAACACACTGATAGTAAAGCTAGTGCAAAGTGGAGACAGTAGACATTAAGATAGATTTTGTTCTATATAAGGAAAAGTATGAGTTACTGATGTACTGGAGTGAGGGAAGGGAGTACTCAAAGACAGTTCCTCCACTTTTGACTGAACAACTGACTGGAACCAAGATCTATAGTGAATTGGGCAAGACTGAAAGAAACATAGGAGTGTCAAGAACAGGAATCAAGACATCTGACATGTTAAATTTGAGATGACGCTAAGAAGTCAACATTAGCCTAATGAGTAAGAAGTGTGAGAGATGTTCAGAGAATTTAGGTATAAAGTTAAAAATTACCAACCTATAGTCCTATGTTGATGGGACAATTGAAATGGAGAAATTGTAGTGCTGGAGAGAGCAGAAATAACTTCTTGAAATAAAGAGAGGAGAGAGCCCAGGGTTTTAGTTAAAAGACTTTACTTGATTGATAAGTACAGGGATATTTTATCCATGGCAGCAAGACAGAAGGCAGAGAACACATATGCATGTGCATTTGCTCTTGATAAGAGGAAATCAGTCCATTCAGGTTTGTTCTGTTTTCCCAGTGAAGCACGTGCCAAGGCTATTAGCTGAGAATGAAAACAAGAATACAGAAAAGAAAATTCAAAGGGATATAGAAAATGAGCAAGACATTTAGAGGAGTAGAATCTTTTTTAATGTAAAATATAGTCAGATTTCTGAGTTAAGTATAAAGTGATCATTTGGAATTTGTAATCTTGAATTTAAGGTGAGACAAATCAGTTCTGATGTGTGCAGTCATGGAGAAGTCAGAAAATTGAGTTTAATTAGGAATCAGGTAAAACAGATGGAGAAGGGGAAAGGGAATTAAAGTGTTTGCAAGGGTGTTGTTATAATTATGGCATATTGACTCTAAGTTGAACAGGAAATAAGATGAAGATATAGTTTAGAGAAAGTATAATCCATAGAAAATCCATTGGAGTTTTTAATAAAGTCAAAATGTTGGTAAAAATGAAACTTAATTTGAATGATAGGAAACATGTTCAGAGAGTATTTTTGTTGTTTTCTTTCATTTTTTTTCATCTACCTTTGAGTCCTAATTTATGTAGTGATTAAAGAAAAACCCCAACACATTCAATTGAGAAGACTATAGAGGTGATGCTGTTAAGATATAATTGAGTTTCCATTACAAAGAGGTAGATGGACATGCAGAAGTAGTTTGAAAATTTGAGGAAATTTGTTGATTGTAAATCTTATCAGTCAAAATATACCATAGGGTGGTTCTGGAGATTGCATAAACACAGGAACATATGCCAGATTAATACATATGTATGATGGGATGTGGACTTGGAGTCATAGGTTTCTAATGGTGTATAAGGTGTAGATGTCTGTGGTGCATAGATTTTTAATCATGTACAGGAATGTCTGAGGCTTATCAAGTTCATCCTGGTAGTCTTTTGAGGAAAGTCAGCAAATCATTTTAACGTGGATGGTGTGGAGCCTCCAAACAACTTTTATTTTAGTCCTTGGAGGAGTGTAACCACGGTGATGAGTGTGACTGAGTGCCTACTCCAAACATGGCTTCTTTAGGTGACTTGTTCTACAGAGGTCTTTTTATCCAATAACCTTGTTCCATGGCACCTAGCACTCCTCCAGTAGAAGTTAAGAAACTTTCTCTTTTTTCAAGTATCAGAGTATGGTTGTGGCTGGACTCGGGGCGGGGGGGGGGGGGCGCTTAGATGGTACCTCTCCTCTGTACACCGTGCTGTGAAAAGAATGATATATATATAATTTAACATGGTTTAATATTTGTCTGTATGTACTTGAGCCACAGTTAGTTCATAACTTCTAACAGTAGATCTCATATCTTTTTCGCTGTGCAAAAGAATGAAGAGGTAACACATATATACTCACACATAAATAAATATATATATTTGTTGTATATAAGCATATTTATTCACAAATCAAAAATGCACATTGTCCCAACTATATGCATTTTAAACATATACAAAAATAGATACAATCACAACTAATTTAAATTATGTACAGGTAAGAGTCCTGATAGTTTCCACAAAGAGTGTGCTTGTGTAAGCTTCTTGGAACATGGCCACCCCATTTTGGAAACCACTCAAAATATGCCAGTTTAAGAAACCCACTATCAGAATTATGTTATATTAATTCAGAATTATAGTCAGATATTCTAGTATATACAAAATACATAAGGATATATTTCATTTTTGTGAAAAAAAGCACAGGAAGTCTGCAATTCACAAAACAGATAAGAATGAATCCATCCATTCATAGTAAGATCTATGTTTTTCAAGAGATTAAGCTTGTGAAACCTGATTTCAAGATTTATTGTTTAGTACAAGATGCTTTTATTTGCCCCTGACTGCTTGCAGAGTTAACATGTGGGCAATTTAAATGTTCTCTAATGCTCTAAATTTTATGTGTAAACATAAATCCAGCATGCGCATTAGCCTGGCATGACATTCGATTCCTCTAAGTTTTCACATCCACTCTCCCTCTTTATCCTCAACGTCCCTCCTTGATTTGAAACCCAGTCATTTCTTATTTGGTTTGCTTCAATACTTTCTTTTCTATCTACCTACACTGTCTTTCACCCTTGACCCAGTCTGTGACCCGTCACCACATTTCTATTCTAAATTTAGTTCTTATACTTTGTAACTGTCACAATTGCTAAGGTGCTGCTGATACTTATTACTTTGGATTCTAATCTGTTGGCAAAACATTCTACAGCACTAAATTTTTTTAATCACCTGGCTTTCTATTGTCAACTTAAATTTATCTTCCTCTATATGCAAACATAAGAACTTTACTCCAAAACCTTCAATTTTTTATTTTGCATTACATGGTTTACTTATATTTCTTATTCTGTGTTTTGTTTGATCTTGTCCATTCAGGTTCTCCTTTTAATAGTCAATCTGTATATTATGGTAAAAAAGAATATATAGCTCCCTAAATTATTTTGTAAGAGAACACTGTACTTGTTAGTGAGAAATTAGCTTAAAGAGAGTAAAGCCATGAATATGTTCAAATATACAAAAGTGGACTCTAAAACTGTACCTGATGAAGGATGGGTCCTGGAAAATGGAAGCACTTTTGTCTGAACTGGAAAATGCAAACTTAAAAAGGTTAATCTGGGCTTGGGCTGAGATGTTCTGCATAATAAAGATGAAAATTTGAATGTCTCTGGAAAATTCAGGGAACACAAAATTTCATACCAAGGTTGTCACTGCATAAGAAATACATGAGAAGAAATCAGAATTATATATTGGATATTGGAAAATATACAAATATGAGTAAGGGGATTTTGGCTTTATTTTGTAAAAACGAATAATATAATTTTTCCTTGGCATGCACACTTTAGTAAAATTTACATTAACCAATTATTTTTTTTAGTTACTCTTTTGGGAAGAATCAAAGAGAGACTGATATTTATTCTTGGAGAGATAGGAACAAAAATGGCATGCCTGGCTTCAGAAAACGGAAGATGGGTACTTGTCTAGACTCTTAGGGCCCACAGTCCTATGAAGCACATCTCAGTGCCATCTCTTTAATAGTATCCTCCCTTATGTTTATACCTCATAATGTTCCCCTCTAGGTCTAGCTTTCCTGTGTGAATTATTGTTTTAGCAAATATTATAGCACTTGTTCATGTACCACCATATATAATACTCATTATTCTATTTTATAGACTTCATTTTCTCCATTACACTACACAAATATTTGAAGACAGGAAAATATAATCTAAATGTTCTTTAGTCCTTTAAAAGACTGGAATTTGGGCATAATCAACTCTTTATAATTCTCTTATCATTAGTATGAGGCCATTTACATACATAGCTTCTTTATGCATTAAATAGTAAACAATATTAAATATTAAGATGACTTATTATTTTATGCCTATTCTTTCTAAGTAAAAATGATAAGAGAGAGTTTATATACATGTAAGAAATATTGCCAGAAAATTAGAATCTTTCATTACATTTCTTCATTTTGTATTTGAAGTTTTTAAAGCTATGTTATAAGCTATCAGTAGCACTAAAAATCTCCAAATATGGGTCATGAGGATAATTTAGTGTGCACAGATGGATAAATGCTAATATAACTGTTTGAGAGATCCAATAGGGCTCAGAGTTTTGGTAGTCTCCCCCCACCCTTGGAAGTCTCCTATATCAGAAAATGTCATCACAGTTAAACAAAGAAAAATCACGGTCTAAATCCTGGCCCCAAAAAGTAATACTGTGAGTACAATGTGCTAATTTACATTTTGTGTATTGTTTGAATTGCTTGACTTTATTTAATTCATCTTTCCCTCCATCTTTTCTAAAACTGAAGGTGGGATTAAGTCAAATAATTAGTGAACAAGCTGAATTGTTGTAACAAAAAACGGAAGATATCTCAGCATAAATAACATAAGTAATACTTGATTTAAAAAAACCTAAAATCCATTCACCACTATATAAGAGATTTGTGATTATGTAATGACAAATCAAATTACCAAAGTCAAATAATAGTAGAGTTATGAAGAGGATCTATCTTTGAAGAGTGGAATAATTATGAAATTTTGGCAATGTTTTTTTAGATTTTCAATGTATTTCCAATTTTATAATTTTATTTCACAATACGTGTGGGGTAAAGAAGGACAATGCTAAAAAGTTAGTGAATTTCTTATTGATATTAAAAATGTGCTGCATTGGGGTGGGGACTGGGCTAAATGTGTGATGGGTATTAAGAAGGGCACTTGTGATGGGCGCTAGGTGGTATGTGTAAGTGATGCATTCTAAATTCTACTCCTAAAACTAATATTACACTATATGTTAACTAAGTGGAATTTAAGTAAACACTTGAAACTTAAAAAAATTTTTAATGTGCTGCATTGAAAAACCTGATTATTTCCAGGTCATAATAACTGTATTAAGAACAGAAATTCTGAACTTTTCATTGCTACTAATACCAGTGATTTTTATTTTTCAGTACCTAACTGCATGAAAAAACAAAGTAAAATTATTTAATATATAACAATAATTTATTAAATCTTGTTGATAGTACCACAAATGAACCATTTACTAGAATGTGCAGTCCCTCATGATAGCTCACTACTCACAGTGGATGTGTGAAAATCTGCAATAGTCTTAAGACATAATATACTGAAGTGAAATCCTTGAAAGTAGAATTACAATGCCAAGAAAAAAATTTATGGATGATAAATAGCTACATTAATTCTAATTAACTTCTCCCAACATGTGTTGAACTCTTTAACAGAGTTAAGTAGTTCTAATTATTTTACAGATAAACTTTTAACCTATTCTGTTGCCCAGTTTACCACAAAATTGGTTTTGTCGAACACTTGGATCGTAGTTGTAAATGTATGATTTTGATAATCAAAATCTTAAGATTCTTGCTGAGGTAGTAGTTGATGTAGTAGTAGTATTTCAAACGTATTTTCCCAAATCATCAGAAAGTACAAGACAGTGTGATTAAAACACTAGGCACTGTCATTGTTTTCCTGTTTTTGAATTCAGTGAATTATGATAGAGGATTATAGAGGTTGCAGCCAGTGTCTAAGGATGCCAGTAGGAACCTAAATTGTCTACTACTAAATGGATTGCCACCTTCCATCATTTGATATTACTTTCTTCCTTTCCCACATGTTTTACATAATTATAGTTTCCAGAAATGAGCTTAGAATAAACTAACATTCTTCTTAAATATATTGCTGACATAAACAAGTAGATTTTTTTAGTTTAGAGATGACATCTTTTAAAATAAAATAGTAATGGTTTTATAATTAAACTAAATTGTACAGTAATTATTTGAAAGTCACAGTTTGGTTTAAGAGGTAAGTTGATCACACTCCTAGAGGCTGATGACTTATCATTCATCTAATAATTGTCAAGTAAATGAAGAGTGAATAGTCCACCGATACAACAATCGATGAGCACCTCCACCAGTATATATTTCCTAACTATAAAAATACCTATATTATTTTCAAGCCTCCTTCCCTAGTTAATAAGATGACATAATCAATACAAAGCTCTTGTATTACTGAACCAATTACTTTATGATGGCCTTTTTAGGATTTTGATGGGAAGACTTATTTACCTCATCTGTGGAAGTTCTTTATAAATTGTATACATACACATAAAACACAATAGACAATGTGGATGAATGTGTGTTTGTGTCTATCTTTCTATCTATCTATGCATCAGCAATGGCTCCATTAAAAAGTGAGAGAAAATGAATTGAATAAGACATTTTCCTCACTGGCATAACTGTCCCACCAATTATAGAAAACAATGAGAAATTGTGTTAGTTTTTAAGGAAGACAAACAAATATTTGGAAATGCTTATTATCTACTGATCCTGAAATAAATTGAAATAAATATGAAATTCCTCTACATCTCAACATAAAATAAAAGTCTTCTATGTAATTGATATGAAACACTGTTGATTTTGCTTGTACTATCTTTACAAACAGGCTGGAAACAACCTCTGGATACCTAAGATTGATCTGGATGGATTAACCTTGACAGCAGATAGTAGCTCTGCCACACATCATACACACCATCCAACATTTTGCAATGGAAAGGCTGCCTGAGGCAGCATATTAAAAAGGCTGCAGTGTAGCTTAATACTTTGAGCTGTTAACGGTTCCAATGACTTTGCCACAATTTTTTGCTTCCTCCAAATCAATGCTTTTAATATTAGATGATCATGCTGTTTTCTACACTGCATACTTTATGGCCACGTGCAGCTATATTATACACTAAAAGCAGTAACACTTGATAATATGTATGTTGGCTGTATTTTAAGTTTATGGTAAGAAATTAACTCAAATTAGTTTTATTCTCATTGCTTTGTGAACTAGTTAAATATAGTGCCTCACCTTTTCCCCAATAAATAGCCAGTCTGTTTGGTCCTCATTAGTTTAATTCTATACATCAAAACTCCTTAGCAAAAGCGCATGCCTGTGGTCATTTACTTTTTGATAATATACAAAGTATGTTCTATAAAAACTGTATCCTACAACTGTGCTTGCAGTGCATTCTCATTGGCACTTTTGAGTCTATGACTTCAGTCTCCTATGTATGTCTTTCGAAGGATGTAGGGCTTCCTCTCTTCTATTTTTCACCATGAAAACTTTGCAGTCTTCTCCAAACATTTGTACAGAAATCATCCTGATCAAATAATTAAACTTCTTTCCTTGAAAATTGCTAAGTATGTAGTACAATTTCAGGCATTAAAGGAGACACTATATAAAATCAAAATAACTCCATCATATAGATTTAAAATACTGGCCTCACAGAGTTTAGGTCTACAAATTATCAATTTATTTTCTTGATATGTCTAAATTCTTGTCCGGACTATGCTTTGAATCAATACACACAAACACACACACACACACACACACACACACACACACACGTGTATGTGTGTGTGTGTGTGTGTGTGTGTGTGTGTGTATATACATACATACATATATTCTTTTTAGAACATGTCTTTCCTTGATGGCTCAAAATTTAAAATTTAATTTGAATTATTCTTAATTTTTATTCATTCAGTGCCTATATTCTAGACTACCTCAATAAAATTTTCCAAATCCACTCTCTTGCTTAGCATGCCACTGCACAAATTCAGATCCTCATTGTCTCCCACTACTCAGCAATAGTAGATGTCTCTTAGAAAGTTTCCTGGTCTCATCTTTTTCTTGGAGGATAATCTATTCTAAAAATAACCTAGAATGCATTTCTTAGAGGTCAAGTCACTACTCAGCCCCTAGACAGGCTTGTGACAATAATTATTTGATAAATAGCTTCTATATGATTAAATAGACTTTAATTTCCAATTTGATTATGATCAGTTCCCACCAAATTCGTCGACAGGCACATTATTTTTTATCTTAACACAACTATCTGCCCACCCCCATTGCCTACACTGTTCCTGTCCTAGACTATCTGCTTTGGCTCTCATTAGTAGCTCATACTTTTCTGCCTTTATTTCCTCTTACCCTTCTGGAACTCTAATACACATATGCTAGACCATTTTATATGATTCCACAGGTCAGTGAAGCTGTGTTTATTTTTTTTCACTTTGCTCTATCTCCGCTTCTCTTTGGATAAACTTCTATGGTCATTTTCTCTAATTGTTTATTCTACATTTAATCTGTTGTTGTCAATGTAGTGAAAATATGTGTGTGTGTGTGTGTGTATATATATATATATATATATATATATATATATATATATGACTTTCAAGTTCTAATAGTTCTATTTGCTTCTTTTTAAAAATGTCTCCCATCTCATTCCTCGTTATCTTCATGGTTCATTTCAAATTTTTATAATGTTACTTTAAAGTCTTCATTTATTACTTCTTCCATTTGTGACTATCCCTCCCTGAATACTTACTATTTGGCTCTGACTCGTCCACTCTTTTCTAACTCCAAAGGCTGCCACAAGGCAGGCTGGGAGATGTAGTTCCCAATCCTATAAGAATTAAAATTCTGGATGTTTACTTTGCAACCAGAGTTTGCTTTCTAGAATACAGATATTATTATTTTTTAATTTAAATTCTTTACTGAGTCCCTGTTGCCTCTGAGCAAAAATCCAAAATTACTGTCACATTTCATGATCTGTCTACGGTTGCCTTTCCAACCTGCTCTATATTATAACAAATGCTTGGAAAACATTTTTGTATTTTCTTACTCTTTATCTCTTAAGACATAAATCAAAAATAAGTGAGTTTTTAAGAAAAATACAATAGACTAGATATGTATCATCAATGATCATTTTATATCCAGGGCATATTTTTATGGTGTTTAGAATGATCTATTTGCTAAGTTTGTTTATTTATTGAGAGAGAGAGAGAGAGAGAGAGAGAGAGAGAGAGAGAGAGAGAGAGAAAACAAGCAGGGGAGGAAAAGAAAAAGAGGTAGAGAGAGAATCCCAAACAGGCCCCATGCTCAGCGTGGCTCGATCTTGAAACCATGAGATCATGACTTGAACAGATATTAAGAATCAGAATCAACAAGAGCCACCCAGGCACCACTGTTCTTAGTATTAGCTTAATTATGTCTTCACATAGTGAGTCAATCATACAGCAGAAGTAGTTTTTCAAAAATGTTTCTTTAGTTGAATCACAGAATTTTGATAGAATTTACTAGAATCTGCCCCAGAGGTTCTGAATCAAGGTTTTTGCAAGACAGATTAGGTGTCTTTATTTTAATAGCTCTGTAAGTAATAATAGAGCCATGGTTACAAATCACTGTACCGAAAGGCAAAAGATTGCATTCCTATATTTCTACTGTGTAATATAATAGCTAACCTTCAGTAGGCAGTTAGGAAATCTTTGTTGAATTTATTAAAAATATAGGTTTTTTTTGTATTTTACATATAAAATTTACACAGTTAAAATTTTCTTAAATCATATTTGTGTATAAATGCATTTGTTCTGACTCATTATCATTTTAAATGGGGATCTGTTCTGAAGTAGAACAATCAAGAATGCCTATGCATGTATGATCCTTAAGTTGGCATCAATGAATTTATTTTTATCCGTAATACACTGACACACAAAATACTTAATTGCATATTCTGTTCTGTCAAATTCTTTAATTCTGTGTAAGGGACATGTTGTACTATGTTTGGCTTTGTTAAATGTACATGAGCTAACCCAACATAATGAAGCTATCGCTAGAGAATAAACCAAGAATTACAGAATAAAATAAACATTGTAATATTTAAAAGAAAAATACCACCATCATTATTCAAATTAAAAGGTAAATGTAAACCTCACTGTAATTTTGCAATCTATCTTTATTTAAGTCTAGTGATTAGCGATGTAGACATATAATCCTATCTAATGTTCTTTTTTATTTTTATCTTATTTTATTTTGGCAGACTTGCAAACCCTTCAACCAAAGCTATAACCACAAAGAAAACAGAACTTAACAAGTAGTCATCCGACATCAAAGTATTAGGCAAGCTGTGCTGTGTCTGCTTTGATAATAATGTGTTTTAGGAAATTCAAAAGCTTCACGAATAATACATTTTAGAGATAAACATGTGGTCTACACTGGATTTGGATAATCTTGTTTTAGAAAGCTTCCCTTGCTTTACTTTTAAATAGGAAAATCCAGCAGTATTATTTGCATTCTTTACCTTAGCACAAATAAACTTAATAGTTTGAATGAGGCTTGTCTTTCAGTGTTGATTATATTGTCTTTATTTTATTATCATTTTCTTCTTATTCATTCACCTTTTCAATGATCACCTGCTGAGAATCTATAATGTGAAACATTGTTAGAGGTCATTTTAAATACCTATAATATAGATCATGGTCCTTGCCCTACAGGAGATTTAGGGTAGTAATAGAAAGCAACACTACAAAAATAACCACAGACAACTAATAGATGATAAAATCAGCACACCATTATTCTAGTCTCCTCAAAACTACCAATTATATATTAAGCTAAGGTGAGTAACTTGATCCTCCAGCTCTCAGCTTTCCCACCTATTATATGAAAATAAGTTAGATTAAATTCTCAGCAACCATTCAGGTACAGCTACAAAGCATACTCTTAGTTGGCTTCATAATTGTGCTACCAGATACGAATCACTTGATCAGTATTTCCTTAGCGGTAAAAGGAGAAGATAGTCCTGACCTTTCTTACGTTAGGTAGATACAATCCTAAAGTACACTGTGACCACAGTGAAATGATTTGTTGTGGAAGAGAAGAGACAGTGTAAACCTTTTCTCCAAGGACTGCAGTGAAGATATCTAGATATGCTTAGCTTTTATTTTAGATAAAATATGAAGACAGGCCCTAAATTTAATTTTGTAGCCATCACATGAACTCCTTAGTTGGAAAATTATTCTGAAAATTAATTTTGCTCTATAATCTTGTCTATTCTATTCATAAATAAATAAGACAAAAGATAGCTAATGAGAATTATTATGCTCGGAGTCTTTGTTGAGTCCAAATAGTTGATAACATACTCAGCTATACCAGCCATCATTTAAAATATTGCATTCCCAAGAATTTCTCAACCTTTGTGTTATGGTTATGCCAATATTTAATCTAGATTTTCTGAATCTGTATCTTTTTCAGTAGATACCTTCCAAGAAATCTTTAGCCAAACAATTATAAAAAACTAGACTAGTCATATGTATCTACAGATTGTGACTGGTGGGTAGTTCTTGCTGATGGAGTAAAAAATAAAATATCACCCTTGAGGATGGTTTCTGCAAATACTAGTAAAAGGTCTACACTCTGGAGCCATCCAAAACTACTGGCCTCAGCATCAAGCATCTTAAATTTGCTCAGGTAACAGTTGTTCTGTTAAGGGAGAAAAGTAGAATTTTAGAAAAGTAGAATTTCTGTCCATCCTACACTAATTTAGGGACAACTTAAACAAAGAAGGCTGGTCTCCAAAATTGTAAAAATGCTCATAGGAATTTGTATCTCAATACATACATACCGATGCAGATACATGCATACACATATCACACACACACACACACACACACACACACACACACACACACATTTTATTGCCCCAAGTCAATTAAAATGCTTGGAGATTTTCCATCCGAATATATTCTATTGTAGCTCATCAAAGCTACTCTCAGAAATATTGTCTTTTCCGCCCACTCCATACACCTGTTTTTCAGGAAATTCCCAAAAGGTAGTATACCAGACACATCCCAAATTGTTCTCCAATGAGCTGTACTTTTGTACAATTCCCTCTCCTTGCATGCAGGTAGAATCTTGATTTAGTTTTAGCCTGTAAAATATAAATAAGATAAAAATATTTTTCAACCGTACTTAAAATACTTAATCAGTCGATTTAAGTTACTCAGAAGAGATAATATTCTTTATGAGCCTCACTTTATCACATTAAAACCCTTAAAAGAGGAACTGGTCTCCCCTAAGTCAGATTCCTCTGCTGGAGTTGAAGGAGCAAATAGTCATGATTTAAATAGCCATGTAACCAACTATAAGGTAAGACAATGCAAGCAGACTAGGACATAAGGGCATATGCTGACTGCGAGCCAGAAAGAAAATGGAAACCTCAGTAAACTCTGTCAACAACCTGCAGGAGGAGGTTGTAAGTGGATTCATTTACAGTCAAGCCCCTGGTGAGCCCTCAACCTCAGCTGACATCTGGACTGCAGCCTAGGGAGACTCTGAAACAGAAAAACCAGCCAAACATAACTAACTCATGGTCTGTAGAAACTATGAGGCCGTAAATGTGTCCTGTACTAAGGTGCTAAGTTTGTGGTAATCTGTTTTATAGCAATAAAAAAACAAATAAAGGTGGCATCTTACATCTATAGGAGAAGCAGATTTTTCACATTCCTCAATGCTAGGCCCCTCACAGAAGAGCAACACCAAAAGACTACTTAGGGGACGTTCCTGACCATTGCATGGAGATGGAGCTCATCATGCTTCTGAGGACTCAGAGCTTTATTTGGGAGCTCTCTGAATATCCATTTGTGTGCATATAGGTTTTTGTGATAAATGACCCTGTTCCCAAGTCTTGTTCATATCTTATCACCAGTATTGCTTTTGTTCAGCTTTATATTGAGTATAACTTCTCCAATCTCAGTTTTTGTCATTTCTCCATGAAGACAGAATCCAGACTTGTAGATGGGGGCAGAGACAGATGACCTCTACTTACTTCATTCCCTTAGTACTCCATGTATTTATTTGGTTTGTTGTCAAACAGAAAATGACCACCAGCCAAAATAAAAACTGTTAGAACAAATCAATGAATTCAGTAAGGTTACAGGAAAGAAAGTCAACATACACAAATCAATTGTATTTCTAAACACTGACAATGATATATCTGAAAAAGAAATATAATAATCCCATTGACAATAGAGTTTAAAACAATAAAACACTTAGAAATAAATTTAAACAAGAAACTGAAAAATCTGTAAAATTGACACTAATAAGACAGTGATGAAAAAAGTTGAAGAAAACACAAACTAGAAAGATAAGCTGTGTTCATAGATCAAAAGAATTAATGGTAAAATTCCAAATTACACTGAATCACCTTTAGATTGAATTCAGTTCCAATAAATTCCAATGACAGGGTGCCTGGGTGGCTCAGTTGGTTGAACATCTGATTCTTGATTTCAGCTCAGGACATGAGCTCACAGTTTGTGGGATTGAGTAGCAGGATGGGCTATGTGCTGACAAGAGATTCTGCTTGGGATTCTCTCCCTCTTTCTCTGCCCCACACCACTTGTGTGCTCCCTCTCTCTCTCTCCCTCTCTCCTCTCTCTCAAAATAAACAAATAAACTTTAAAAAATATTTTAATAATTCCAGTGGTGTTTTTCATAGAAATAGTAAAAAAATCCCAAAATTTGTGTGGAACCACAAAAGACCACAAGTAGCCAAAGGAATCCTGAGAACAAACAAAGCTGGTGGCATCGTATTTCCTGATTTCAAACTATACTACCTATGGAAAATAACTCATGTCTGTCAATGGATAGAAAGGACAAAGAAGATGTGTGTGTCTGTGTATGTGTGTGTAATGGAACAAGACTCAGGCATTAGAAAGAAATATGCTATTTGTGACAACATGGATGGAACTTGAGTGCATTATTCTAAGTGAGATAAGTCAGACAGAGAAAGACATGTACCATATCATGTAACTTACATTGGAAATCTAAAAAGGGTGCACATGTGAAAATGGACGGTTAAATGGGGATGCGAGAAATGGGGAGATGTTGGTCAATGGGTACAAACTTGTAGTTAGACTAAGTTCTAGGGATCTAATGCACAGTCTTGTGATTACAGTTAACAATTCTGTATTATTCACTTACAAGTTGCTAGGAAAGTAGACCTTAAATATTCTCACTACAAAGAAGAATGACAATTAAGTGAGTGATGGAGGTATTAGCTAATGTTACAGGGTAATCATGATACAATATATGTGTATCAAATTAACATGCTGTATACCTTAAACTTAATAAAATATTATGCCAATTATGTCTCAATAAAGCTGAAAAAAAAAAGATTCTGCACTTGGTCACACATAAGTAACTCATACTTATGCAGAAAAAAGGGTAGAAGGAATGATGGTGTTTAATTCTTCTCACTGAAAGCACCTGAACCAAGATTTGTCCAGACTTGAGGCTCAAGAATCGTTGTTTTCTCTATAGCTGTTAGAAGATGAATCATTATCAAAATAAGAAAATTTAATTTTTGATTTGACAGGCTCAGTATAATATTTATTATTTACCTAAGTAATATTTATAGGTACCTGCAAATTCCTTTACATTTTTATATATTTTAACATTATAATAAATTAATAATTGTCTACAAATTATATCATTACAGTTATAATAACTGTATTATTATATATTTAGACTATAATATTGAATCCAGGAATAGATACTTCTCATTTTAGATATATTAGTTGCTCTTAAAAAAGAATGAAAGTGTCTACAAATTAAATTTTGGTGAGAAAAAATCATGATAGATTAATTTGACATTTTGGTGGTGCTTTTTTTGAAGTAAATGTAGATCTATGCATATTTTATACATGTGTGATACTGATAACCTTGTAATGCTTATGTAGAAAATATCTGAGACATGCAGATATTACTCAGATTTATTCTCATATTATCTTCATATTATGTATATACTTAGATTTATGTAACCATTGTTTAAATATTAATAGATTCATTCAATTTTATCCCTGGAGGTGAACTTACATAAATGTACCTTTTACCTGAGAAGGAAACAAAGGCATTTGGAAGTTCAATAACTTCAGTGTATTTACATAGCTACTTAGTAGTGGAGTCAGGGTTCATTTTCTTGATATAAACAACTATATCTCACACTGCACCTAGGTTTGTAGGGCTTATTACTATTCTTAAAAAGTGTCTTATGATCTAACGACAGTTTTATTCAAAATAGCAAGATATTTGCTGAATGTTAAATAAATCTGTCAGTCATCTATTTATTTTTCTCCTCTATAAGACTGTTTATCTATCATTTATCTATGAACAATCTATATCCTGTGCACATTAATATTGTTTAACATATGGGTCTCCTCTCATAATTATTGAGTTTAATAATTTGTGGGGCGCCTGGGTGGCTCAGTTGGTTAAGCGTCCGACTTCGGCTCTGGTCATGATCTCACGGTTCATGGGTTCGAGCCGGGCGTCGGGCTCTGTGCTGACAGCTAAATCAGAGCCTGGAGCCTGTCTTCAGATTATGTGTCTCCCCCTCTCTCTGACCCTCCCTTGTTAATGCCCTCTCTCTCTCTCTCTCTCTCTCTCTCTCTCTCTCTCTCTCTCTCTCAAATAAATAAAAATAATAAAAAGAAAAAAGAAAAAAGTTTAATAATTTGTGTTTCATGTCTCATGCTAAATGTAGAAAAATCAAATTCTCCTAATCAATCTAACCAATTTCTTTTGGTTTTACTTTATGGAAAGCAAGCACACTTGATAACTTGTGATAAATCTTATTAGTATTTCAATTTTAAATGTAATGGACTTTTCCCCAATACCTCAACAATAAAGAAAATAATGAAACATCCCTGAATATGTTTCTAACTTGAAAATGTGATTCCTTTCATTGTAACTCTTAAAGAATGACATTGTATGTGGTAAATACTTATATGATAAATTTAACAGGTTAGGAGAGAAGGTTAAAAATTAAAACATAATTGTGGTCAATATGTATAAAGCTATAAAGAAATGAGTGAATGCCTTTTAAGTTTATAAAAGAACTTCCAATATCAGTGAACTAGAATACTATAAATAAAATTAGGTCTTAGGTAGCTTAAAATAAATAAGTTATTTTGTCCTGAAAAAAAAAAAAAACCTCATAAAAAGAGCACAGTTTGACAATACATAAAAAAGCATAGACAAGATAATTATAATAAAAAAGGAATCTCTCTTACGAATTTGTTGTTTAATCCTCCATTTAAATTGCCATATTTTTCTTTTTAGCTGTGTTCTGATTTTAAACTTTGTGTCATCTGTCTCACCAGTTAATATATTATAATAAATATGGCAGAGGAAGCTATTTAGATTGAAATTTTTATACTTATGTTTAAGTGATCTCCTTTTAAATAACTTTATTTCTGATCTTTCTTTTAAAAATTTAAGGCATTTACTGTAAATGGGGGGGTCTCATTCAATAATTTATTTAATGATTTAATCAGTCTGTAATATATTTTAAATCAGTAAAACTAGTAATAAAGTAAGTATAATTTAATTTATAATTCAATAAATGCATTAATCAAGTCAGCACCTTTCGTCATGTGTTCTCATTTTTACATGTGTTTTATATGGATTTTTGTTTAAGTTTCTTGTTAATACTCAGAATATTGTTGACTTCCTCAATTTAATGGAATTAGTTTCCTTCTATTATGGACATTGCCACTACCACTTTGCAATAAAAAAAAATTCTCATATATCCAATAGCATGTCTTCTACTACTGCCCCCAAACCCCAGTGGTTATCATACTTAAAGGAAAAATGTTCAGTCAAAATTAGTAGTTGGTAGTTTCGTTTTTGAGAATTAAATATTTCACATGGTGTCATATAAAGTGATAGTATTGCCTTAACAGCAGTGATGACCTCTACGTGTCTCTAGAATTACAGCAAGATGTGTGTTAATTATATCCTGGAAAAGAAAAAACTATTTAAAAATAGTGTTTTTAAGATTATAGCACACCACCACCACCACCCTAAATGTCCCAGAAGAAAGAATTCTTCCTTAAAAAGTGTGGAATTTGAGCTCTTCTCCTAATCCTGATTTTTAATTTCTTAAAAAATAAGTTCCTGGGGTGCCTGGGTAGGTCAGTTGGTTAAGTCTCTGACTACTGATTTTGGCTCAAGTCATCATCTCATAGTTGGTGAGTTTTGTGAGTGCAGAGTCTGCTTGGGATTATCTCTCTCTCCTCTTTCTACCCTTCCTTCACTCTCTTTTTCTCTCATAAATAAACATTTTAAAAAAAGAAAGTGTTTTTTACTTGCAAAACAAAAAAAATGTGATCAGATAAAACAAACCAGTGCTTTCCCAATTTTAACGTGCATGCAGATTACCTACGAGTGATATTAAAATGCAAATTACGATTTCATATGGTTGGGTGGAGTAAGATCTTATATATCTAGTAAGTACTCAAGTGATGTGGCTGTTGCTAATAACTTGAGTCGTAACCACATTAAAAGTTTCCCTGAATTGTAAAATTCTGATGCTTAATTGCCATTTGATGACTTAAATTTAGTTTATTTGGAGGCAACATTAAAGCATTCCATGTGTAAGGTTCCTGTTTTTGTAAGTCATAGAATTTATGTGTAGTCTAAAAGGACAGTAACTAAAAAGGGCGATTATGAAGTTTCTAATAAGGCTAAAGAAGGAAGCCATTTCTGACTTTTAAAATATTAGTTGGGATACCAATATATTATAATTAGGTAATAAAAGTTTCTTTCTTCTCCATGTAGTAGTATCTTTAAGAATGTTATATAAAATATATGTATATATACAAAAATATTCAATTATATGTTATGGACTAGTAATTGCATTAAAAATGTGATGTGGCAAATCAAGTTTATCATCTAAGGATCCCTTCAGATGTTCAGTGAATTCATGAATCTAACTTTTCCATCTTCATTTCTCATCATTGTATTAGATTCCTACTGCTACTGTAATAAATTATGACAAATTTAGTGGCTTAAAATGCACACATTTATTCTCTTACAGTTCTGGAGGTTGGAAATTTAAAATGGGCTCACCAGGGCAGAATTCCTTCTGAACACATTGGGAGGAGTCTATTTCTTGTACATTCCACATATTAAAGTCTTCCTTATTATTTTTTGGTCTGTAGCTCCTTTCTCCATCTCCCAAGCGAGCAGTGGGGAATCTCATAATTTGTCCCCCGCTTGCCTCCCTCTCTTCTGTCACTGTATCACTTTCTCTCTAACACTGATTACCCTGCTGTTCTTTTAATAACAACCTTTGCGATCGCATTGGGCAACCACAGACTTCCTTGAAATAATCTCCCCATTTCAAGGCCCTTAATTTAATCACATTTACACAGTCCTTCTGAACTTGAGCATAACATATTCACTGGTTGTGTGGATTTGGAATGACTATCACTTAGGGCTGCTACCTATCCCACCACGCTTGCTACATCATCCGGCATGTGGGTGGAAGTAATTCATTCTAAAAATCTTCAGCTGCAAAATTTTATCATATCTCCCAAAGTATTATCATCTTTGGTTATTATTGAAAGTTTACTACAGTTAGTCACTCATCTATTTATTAATTAATGTGTTCAGAATGATTTATGAAACGCTTACTATATGGCAAGTTCTATTTATCAAGACCTTTCTTGTGCCAATTTCTGCTCTAGTTGCTAGAAGAACAGAAGTGATCAAGAGAATTAAGTTTTTTGTTTTCTGTTTTTTATTCTCTCATTTCATTACAGTGTGGTGTAAAAGGTAGATAAAAGTGAAATAAATAAGAAATTTACCAGAGAGTGATATCTTCTATGCAAATAGTTAAAATATGATAAGCTGCGATAGATATGTACCATATAGCCATTTGTGAGTCAAAGGTAGGGAAAGGTAAGGCTTCTCTTAGCTTGTGACATTTAAGCTACAAAATGGATGATATTAATGACCCAGCCATGCAAATATCATGTTTTAAACAGAGGAAATAGCTATTGTAAAACCCTTTAGGGAAAAGAAGTTGGTCTTTTCCTCCTAAGCATCGAAGAACATAAAATGCAATGTCATTTTTAAGTAAATATGGTAAGGGCAAGGAGCAAGGAGGTTTGCAGTTCAGAGAGGGGACTAACCCCGCCTCATTGCCAGGAGCCTTACACCCATATTTCCATTGCAGAGCTGCTCCGTCTGACCTTAGTCCACTCAGCCTCCTCACTGTGCCACCTTCACAACCATTTGATGCTTCTCACATCCTGTGCATAAGGTCTCCAAGTCTGCACAGAAGGTCAACATAATTTCCCCTTAAAAAAGTGTAACTCTTGGGGCAACTGGGTGGCTCGGTCGGTTAAGCATCTGGTTTGGGCTCAGGTCGTGATCTCGTGATTCGTGGGTTTGAGCCCCGCGACTGGCTCTGTGCTGACAGCTTGCTCAGAGCCTGGAGGCAGCTTCTGGTTCTGTGTCTCCTTCTCTCTCTGACCCTCCCCTACTCGCGCTGTCTCTCTCTGTCTCTCAAAAATAAATAAAAAGCATAAAAAAGTATATACCTCTTCCATCCACACATCTACTCCTCAATGGCAGTCTGCTGTGTCTGCCAGGCAATATCCAGACTGTTATGATCCCCTCCAGCTCATGTATACCCTTATCATCCCTACTTCATCATATTCAATATCCATCACTAAATTCTGGCTTCCTTTACTATTTCAGGTTCCTAAGCTTGTGTTTCATGTTAAATTGTGTCAGCCCCCATTTATATGCTGAAATCCTGACTTCCCAAACTTCTGAATGTGATTTTATTTGGAAACAGAGTCATAGCAGATGTAACTAGACAACACAAAGTTGTTAGTTTGCACCCTAACCCATTATGACTGTGTCTTTATCAAAAGGAGAAACTTGAACACAGAAACATGCACTTTGGGAGAATATCAAGTGAAGAGAGAACAGGCACAGAAGGAATACAATGTGAAGACACAGAGACAATCCCATTCCCAAGCTAGAGATACCTGAGGTTGTAACAGAAGCTTGAAGGCCTGATAGAAATCCCTCCCTAGTGCCTTCAGGGGAGGATGGCCCTGCTGACATCTCGATTTTGAACTTCTATTCTCCAAAACCTGGAGATAATAAATTTCTACTGTTGTCAGCCACTCAATTTGGGATACTTGCTTCAGTAGCCCGAGGAAACTAATATGCCATGTTATGTCAGTCCCACGGAGGGAACTTCTCTAGATCCTGGACCTTGTCAAACTTATAAATGTTGAATCATATGACATCCTAAGGTTGAAATGTTAACTCTGACTACGACTTCTTATGAGTCCAGCATTTTGCTTGGCTACTCCTTCTAAACCATTGCTCTGACCAGAATTGACCCTTCTACATTTACCTATTGATTTCCTTCCAATGTTTAGTCCGTCCCTTTACAGTCTACCTCTGTAGCCCTTTGTTTTAATCATGCCCTTTCTAATAATTTCAACTTCTTTCTCTTGCTGTTTTCTTGTCCACTTTGGAAAACTCTAATTTTGAATTAACTTTGGTTTTTGCTTTTAATGCTCCATTACTTAAACTACTGAGTAGAGTGGGGAGAAAAACTGCATTAGCCTGGATAATTTTTGTTTAGAGCTCTTCATTTTAAGTAATACATATATAGTGAGAAGCATAAGTTCTATTCATAGAATTTTTTTAGGTTTGACAAGCAAATTCATCCACATAACCTACATCCCTATTCAAATGTACTATATTACAAAACTTCAAAGTTTTCCCGTGTGATACTTTTCTTTTTCTTTTTAAGTTTTATTTATTTATTTAAAAGAGACAGAGATACCATGAGTGGGGGAGAGGGAAAGAAAGAGAGAGAGAGAGAGAGAGAGAGAGAGAGAGAGAGAATCCCAAGCAAGCTCCATACTGCCAGAACAGAGCCTGACGTGGGGCTTGAACTTATGAAACTGCTAGATCATGACCTGAGTCAAAACCAGGACTCAAATCCTTAACTGAATGAGCCGTCCAGGCACATCTAACCTTGTGATACTCCTCATTCAACAATCACAACATGGTCATGCTGAGGCCACCAGGATACTACTGTTTTGTGCATATATTTTTCCACATAGAAAGAGAAATAAAAATCTTCCTCGTTGTATATATCAGTAGTTCAATCCTTTTTATGCTGAGTAGTAGTCCTTTGCATAAATATGATTAGTCCATTTACAATTTATTGTCTTGTGTCCAAGTTTGGCCATGATGAACAGATTTTCCATGAACATGCTGTATATACAAGCTGTTGCATGGACCTATGTTTTCATTACAGTTGAATACATAACCAGGAGTATAAGTGTTGTGTAGTGAGGTAAGTGTATTTTTAACTTATTATAAGAAATGTCTATATCTTTTTCAAAAATGTTGTAGAATTTTCCATAACCACTAGTGACTGATAAGAGTTACAATTACTCTACATTCTTGCAAATGCTTGATGTCTCCAATACTTATAATTTAGGTATGTTAGTGGGTATACAGTGATATCTCATGATTCTTAATAATAAAACTGAATATTGCCTTCCAGAACAACTGGACCTTCAACCTTGCTTGGAAAACACTGTGTTTTTTATTAATGTAACATTTTATTAATGTCAAAGTAGCACATGCTGCTGTTTACCTCCCACAAAATCTATCCTACAGAAACTGACTATGAAGGCTCAGAAGGGACTGGGCAGCAAAAATCATGAACTGACAAAGAACTGTGAGGAATTCCATGAAATATCCTTTCTCCAACTAATAATTTTATTCATCTGCATAGAATTCCTCTCCATTTGTACTGTTACATAAATTGAAGAGGTATCTTTCTTGTCTAAGGCAAATTCTTGGACCATCTGGTATGTTTAGTGGTTGCTACAGAGATATTCTACTAGACTATATATATAATGTATACATAGTATATGTCATAAAATACAATGCATGCATGTGTCTATTATTGTAAGCAAAACTTTCCTTTTATAGGAACCAAATATACATAGCTATTATGGTAAAATGGAAAATAAAGCTGGCATTTGTGTTGTGTTTCTGCATTATGTGTGTTTAAATAAGTAAGCAGTGAGCACATCTCTCTCCAGGTACCTGGAGAAAAATATCTCAAACCACTTTTATAAGATAGAAAGGTGTGCAACTTGTTATACACTTGAGGTATATTTCCTGTCAATGTTTTTCTGTCATAGTTTCAGGGGCTGCCAAGCAGGTAAGATCAAGATTTGCTCTCCTCAAGTGATCGATTTAGTGGGAAAATGTTTTCCTACTAGCTAGCATTCCTTTCTTAAGATCTTTAAACATTAAAGCTACATGCCAATTTTTCTCACATGTATTTATGTCAGCAACTTAACTGAAGGTTACAGCATTTTTATATTAAACACTTTTTATATTGTACTTTTTAAGGGAAATGAAAATATAAAATTAGATTTATTCACAAAGTAAAATATTATACATCGATGAAAATGAATGAGCCAGGGATGTATGGTTAATACCATGGGTAAATCTTATACTTTTATATTAAACACTGTGTTTTAGACTTCTTATCTGGCAATAATAGAAAGATAATTATTTTGTTGTGTATGTGGTAAAAATGGCCTATGACCTTTGATCATTATCTACTTCAGGGAAACTGGTACACTCTATGCTCCTTTTACTTCCTGTTCCAATGCAGTGTTTAAATGAATGGTTAGGATCTTCGCTAACTGCTTGGGTATTTCATGAGAGGCTTATGATAGTTTAATGATGGATTTTGTACTTGCTTATTTGTCTGTTAGGGTGGCCGGTGACACAGGTGGCAAAGAACTGCACAAAGAATAGAGCAATAAGGACAGTTTATTCAGACTTCAAAAGAGAGGTTAGCCAGGCAAGCTTATGTCTGTCTGCCTGGGCTTTTTAAGAGTTTGTTTGTTTATTAGTTAGTTTGTTTTTGTTTTAGGGTTTTTTAAAAATATATAATTTATTGTCAGGTAGGTTTCCATACAACACCCAGTGCTCATCCCAGTGCCCTCAATGCCCATTACCCACTTTCCCCTCTCCCCCATCCCCCATCACCCCTCAGTTCGTTTTCTGTATTTAGAAGTCTTTTATGGTTTGCTTGCTTCCCTTTCTGTTTGTAACTTTTTTTGTTGTTGTGCCCATAGTTGGTGTGGAGAACAGGTGGATTGTTGGCCAGGTAGGGCAGGAGGTGGCAGGTTACTCAAAGGGCTCTGTCCAGGGCTCATCTGGGATGTGGGTTGTGCTCAAGTTAGAGAATATGTTTGGTCATTGGGGGTCTATTTTCTGAGAATGTCGGGTCCTGTGACCTAGAAAAGCAATGACTTAAGGCCAAGTGCGGACACCTGTGAGTTTTGCCTGTAATCTTGACTGGTGAGGATGGAGGGGGTGCCTTGAATAGATTTCTTTTACTATCTATCCATGTTTTGTTTTATGTATGTATGTGTATCTATGTATCTATCTATCTATCATCTATCTATCACTTGTCAGAAATTCTTAATTTTAACATAATCTAATTTGTCATTTCACTAATTATGATTGGTGTTTTTGTCTATTACCTATCTATCTATCTATCATCTATCTATCTATCTATCATTTATCTCTATCTATTATACCTATCATCTGTCTATTTATCGGCATTATTCTAAAGCAGACCTAATTGTTTCCAGGGAACTGAGTACCAACAGTTAATAGTGATTCTCTAAAACTCCAAGGGAAAACAAATAATGTGAATACAACTCTTCTGGTGGACAATTTAAAAAAATGTATAGCTGAAAACATATAAAAGTAAATTATTTAAGCCTAGTACAGCATAATTCTAGGCCATTTGACAAATCCAGGGGGTTTCATGCATTTGGAGTCTTGTGTTTTGGGGAAGTGCTCTAAGGAGAGTTTACATTTCATCTGCTTTGCTTTACTTCACTCTCCCTTCAGGAGAAAAAGAAGTATTTAAATAGTTAATTCAAGAACATTAAACTTATTAAGTGATAGATTTATCAAGGAATGTAATATTATTATTTGTTATTATACCAAACAGAATAAAATTATAACACACTTATTGAGTTTGGGAGTCACTCACATTTTAATATTTACAAAATGGAAACACGTTTTATAATTGGAAACATGCCACAATTTAATTGGGTACTTTTTATATTTTTATTTACATGCTACAAAAAATAACAATGTTTCTTGGAATCCATTATATTTTTTAGTTTCATTAAAAATGGCATGGATGGGGGCACTTGAGTGGCTCAGTCAGTTGACCGTCAACTCGTGATTAGAGCTCAGATCATGATCTCATAGTTGTTGGGTTCAAGCCCCGCGTTGAGCTCTGCACTGACAGCATGAATCCTACTTGGGATTCTCTCTCACTTTCTCTGCCCCTCCCTTGCTTGAGCTCTCTTACTCTCAAAAAATAAACATAATTTTTTAAATTAAAAAAATGGCATGGATGATAAAAGTATTTATAAGACAAAGAAAAGTATCTTTTTTAGATTTTTAAAAGTTCTATATTTGTTCGCCTCTTTTATCTTGATATATTTTAAAAATATAATTTAAATATAATTTATTTATAGGAAATTTGTGTGCTTCATTTTATCTAGGGCAGTTTACTTATTATAATGCAGACAGAATTCAACTCTCATGTATTTGTAAGCAGGAAAATAATTAATTGAATTATGTAAATTGGCATAGTATGGATCACAAAAACTCCATAAATTACTTTCCTGAAAATAGTATCCAGTTTATTACTAAAAAATATAACAAATGGGTTTCTAGCACTATCTCAAACTGGCCTCTATAATTTTCAAAATAATTGGCATAATAATATTCATCATAATAAAAATCATATCATTTAAATAATTGTATGAACCCTATACGTGCATCTTAAACACATAGATGAAATTATAATAATTATTTAAGATAATAATTTTTTTTATCAATTTCTTTTGGTAATATTCTAAGTTGGTCTGCATTTCCAGCTATATAATGCATAAGAAAACTATTTTATAGATGTCTTGAGAGAAGTTTAAGGGAAATTAACAGATGTAGAGGACATTTTGTTATTGTAAACTATTATAACTTTGAAAAGGTGATTTGGGATGAGTTTGTTCATAAAACAAATACTTATTTTATAATGAAAATGTCAGTGGAGATTTATCTAGAAAAAGAAAACTGTATAAACAACTATTTTACCTTATGTATAATGCATTTTAAGTTATATTAAAGTATGCTAATTGTTAAAATGAACAAATGGCAAATCAAGTGTTAATTTTTTTGGAAGTTTTCTAACACCAGTAAGATACATCTTCCTTCATTTCAAATTGAATTTTCAGAATCTGATCATAAAACATTTGATTTTACCCCAAATATTTGAAGGTATAACCAATTTCTCAGGGACCTCTTTTATTCACCCTATTGATACTGAATCTCTTTTGAAGTACTTATGATACTATCATTCCTATTGATTTTCTCCTTTTCATCATTTTAATGACCAGGTCTTCAACTGCCAAGGACTTTACATGACTTGGAAATTTAACATGAATTTCTTTGCTCTCTTCAAAACTCAGTTATATAACTGTGTACTTCCGTATCTTCTAAGTTCTTTATTATACTGTGCCCCAAAGAGGTTAATGGTTTAACTTCTTACAACTATTTAGTGACACAAATGATATAATTGATAAATAATTACAGAGATACTTACATTAAAGTCAAAAAATATATGTGCATTAGTTTACTAGTGCTGCCATGGCAAAATACCATAGACTCTCAAGCTTAAACGACAGAAATCTATATTCTGGAACCTAGAAACCTAAGATCAAGATGCTAGAAAATTTGATTTCTTCTGAATCCGCTCTCCTTGACTTGTAGTTGGCTGACCCCTTGCCTTTTTTTCACATGGTCATTCCTCTCGGTACATACACTCCTGGTGTCTCACCTTCTTATAAGAACACCAGTTGTATTGGATTACAGAAATGCTCTAATGACTTTACTTTAACTTAATGACCTCTTTAAAGACCTTGTCTGCAAATATAATTGCATTCTGAGGTACTGGGGTTTAGAGCTTCTATATGTGAATTTTTGATGGGACACAATTCAGTCTATAACAATATGCAATGCCAATATTTTATTATTGTTGTTAATAATGTATTTTATTATTCATCCAACATATTCATTCCCCTTGTTTTATTGCTATGACTGGGCTAGCAGTAAGGATAATACAGAAAAAAGTACAAACATAATATGCCACTTTTTCATAATATAATTACATTTAACGTATGAAACTTAAATTTCTAATAACATTTAACATAAATAACTAAACTCAACTCCTTGAAGACTTTTATTTTCCTCATGACTTCTTTCAAATAATTCTTTTCTTGCTCCTTCCAATCTCCTTTTCTTGCTCTCACTCTTCTACTTACTGTCTAAATGAGATAAGATCTAAGAATCAATGCCAGATGCTATTATCTTTTCTACCTTCACTCAATCATTAGCTGTCTCATGGCTAAAAACGACAATATATGCCATAAACAGGTCTATTAATTACACTCTTTTCTCCCAAATTGTTCCTTGTTGAATCTTCTCCATTTACATGATGGCATTGATTACTCAGACATAAATGTTTATAAAAATCTTCTTATTCTCCCTTTCCCTTAACATCCATAATAAAATTAATCAGTAATCCCTATCAATACTAACTCCAAAATAGATCCAAAATCATTCCATATCACCTTTTTTTTTTCATAATAATCTCTGCAGCTTAGGGACAAAGTTATAATTGTCTCTAAATTGGATCACTTCAATTTCTTAATCTATTTAATTTCATAATGTTCATTATTCAATCAGTCTGCAAAAGAGAGTAGAAAAACATTTTATACTATTATATACAAAGTGAGTAAGTTATGGGCATCTACTTTACAACACCGTGTGTATAGCTACAATTCTGGACTGTACACTTAAAATTTTGCTAAAATGTTAGAGCTGATGTTAAGAGCTCTTACCATATGAAACAACATTTAAAAAATCATAATAAACTAGAGGAAAATTTTTGTATGGTTATATCAAAAGAGTCAAAGAATTTGACAACATCCAACGCATTTTTTTGATAAAAACACTCAGCAAACTAGGAAAGAAGGGAACATCCTCAACTTGATAAAGAATATAATTTAAAATTGCACCAAAAACAATAAGATACCTAAGAATAAGCCCAACCAAAAAGGTGAAAGACCTGTACTCTGAAAACTATAAACACATTGATGGAAGAAAATGAAGAGGATGCAAAGAAATGGGCATTTCATGTTCATAGGTTGAAAGGACGAATATTATTAAAATGCCGATGCTACCCAAAGCAATCTACACATTTAATGAAAGTCCCATCAAAATGCCAACAGAATTTTCCACACTGCTAAGATAAACAATTCTAAAATTTACATGGAACCACAAAAGTCCCCCAAAAGCCAAAGCAGGCCCGAAAAAGAAAAGAAAAGCTGGAAGCATCACAATTCCAGATTACAAAGCTATACTGATCAGAACAATATGGTACTGACATATAAATAGATACATAGGTCAATAGAACAGAATAGAAAAACCAGAAATGAATCCAACACTATATGGTCAAATAATCTTTGACAAAACAGGAAAGAAAATTCATTGGGAAAAAAAAACAGCCTCTTCAACAAATGGTGGTGGAAAAACTGAACAGCAACAGGCAAAAGGATGAAACTGGACCACTTTCTTACACCATACACAAAGTGGATCAAAGACCTAAATGTGAGACAGGAGGGGTGCCTGGGTGGTTTAGTCAGTTAAGCCTCAGACTTAGGCTCAGGTCTCCTACAGGAGAACTCAGACAGTAACCTCTTTGACCTTAGTTATGGTAACTTCTTACTAGACACAACAAGAGAGATAAAAATAAAAATAATCTATTGAGACATCATCAAGAATAGTATACAAAATGTATAAAGAACTTAATAACACCCAAAAAATGAATAATCTGATTAAAAATGGGCATAAGACATAAATAGATATTTTTCCAAAGAAGATATATGGATGTTCAACAAACACAGGAAAAGATGCTCAACATCACTGATTGTCAGGGAACTACAAATCAGAACTATAATGAGATAGCATTTCACACTTGTTAGAATGGCTAAAATCAACAACACAAGAAAGAACAGGTGCTGACATGGATGTGGAGAAACGGGAACCCTCTTTGCACAGTTGGTGAGAATGCAAACTGGTGCAGCCATTCTGGAAAACAGTATGGAAGTTCTTCAAGTAGTTAAAAATATAACTACCCTATGATCCAGAAGCTGTAATGTTAAGTATTTTTCAATAAATACAGTAATACTGTGAAAGACAACTTGGCAATTTCTTTCAAAACTAAACACACCTCTATTTATGATTCAACAATCAGGTGCCATGATATTTACCCAAAGGAACTGAAAACTTATGCTCAAACAAAAACCTGCACGTGAGTGTTTGTAGCAGCTTTATTCATAATTCCCAATATTTGGAAACAATCAAATATGTGCTTCAGTAGGTAAATAGATAAATAAGCTGGGATGCATTCAGCTAATGCCATATTACTCAGCACTAAAAAGAAATGAGCTATCAAGTCACAAAGACATATGAGGATCCTTAAATGTATATTGCTAAGTAAAAGAGCCCAATTTTAAAAGGTTATGTACTCTATAATTCCAATTATATGATTATCTGGGAAAGGTGAAACTAATGAGACAATAAAAGAATCAGTGGTTGACCGGGAGTTCAGAAGGAGAGAGGGAAGGATGAATAAGTGGAGCACAGTGGATTTGTAGGCAGTGGAACCATTCTGTAAGATACCGTAAAGTTGGATATATGTTACACATCTGTCAAAAAATATATATAGATATGCAACACAAAGACTTAACCTTAATGTAAAATGTGGACTTTAGTTAATAATGAAGTATCAATATTGGCTCATCAGTTGTGGGAGTATACCACACTAATTAATGCAAGATATTAATAATAAAAGCAACTGTGTACGGATGGAAAGACAGTATATGAGAAATTTCTATTTTCAATCATTTTTTTCTGTAAACCTAAATTTCTCTGAAATATAAAATCTATTCAATTAGAGTTTTTAAAGTCATGGATAAAAGGGCTATAATAAAAAGTTTATGAATCAGAAATAAAACTGATGTTTCATGAGACAACTGACAAGAATTTAACAAAATAGTTGGATTATCACAATACTAAAATAGAAAGAAAGAAAGAAAGAAAGAAAGAAAGAAAGGAAGGAAGGACAACATGAAAAAACATGGAACTGCACAAGAATGAGTTCCAGTACATACAGTGTGTCACAAGTCATGTCTATTTTTCTTCAAAATATTTCATTTTCTCACCACTAATGGAAAGAAAATAAATACTAAAATAAGAATTTTTAATTACCTTGGAGAATTTTTATTTTCAATTTTTTTAAAAAGCTCTTTTATTTTCTCACTATGCATCTGACCTTTTCTATTTTCAGTCAGTCTCCTTCATTGTTTCAACCTACATGACATCAAAAGTTCATTTTCTTATTTTGTTTTTAAACATTACTGAACTTGCGATTTTCTATGAACATTTATCCAATAGTGTCTCATATTGTTCCTGCCTTCTTTACAACAGTTCTAACCACCAAGAAATGGAGTCCTTTTATCTCTTTCTGATTTTATCTGGCCTTGTTTGACAAATAAAACACAATGGAAGTGGTAGTATGCTTCTTCTTAGGCTTAGGCTTTGTACATTCCTACTCTCTTGTTGAAATTCTAAAACCAGGTGAAGAAACTCAGGCTAGCATGTTGAAGGGTGAGACCATGGGGCTGTAACCCAAGTTTTCCAAGGTATCATTTGTGAATGACATTTTTTAAAGAGCCAGCCATAACCAATCTACCAGCTGACTCAAGATACATGAAGAAAGCCCAACTGGGACTAGTAAGAATCACCCAGTAAGAACCACCTACATGTTTTGTTAACCCTCAAATACACATGGCTGAATAACTATTTAAATTGCTTTAAGCCACAAAGGTTTAGAATAGTTTGTTACACAGCAAAGGTTAAACAAAAAATTTCAAAATACACAAGCATAATAAAGACCATCAAAACTTTTTTATCATGAACTTTCTTCTAAAACACTTGTTATTTACTTATTATCTCCAGCTGGATATCCCACTGGCAACTTAAACCTTAGCAATACTGAAGTCATTGTTCTTCTAAAATTTTTATATTTTTTCTTCAACTATTTTACTTAAAATCATATACATTTGAAAAAATTATTGTAATTATGTTTCTTTATCCTTAATATATCAACAATTGGATAATGACTCATCCAGAATTGCTCATAAGTGCATTCGTTTTTCCTTTTTATAGTATTATAGTGTTCGCTTAGTGTATCTTTAACTATAACATGAATGATATAATCTCTTTTCAACTGCTCTTTTTATTTGCAGGGTTTCTTCAGTGCAAATCCTCTTGAAGTATATTTCTATATGGCAATTATTATTATGAAAAATACCTCATAAAATTTATTTTTTCAGGGTACTATTTAAGAAATATTGTATTATATCTGATATATAAAAACAAAATCCACTATGATGAATTCCTAGGCTACTTAGCTTATATTTTGACATTAGTTTGGTCCCCAATTCTCTCATCCTATATTCTAACTACTCATTTATTCCATATCTTCTTGTCTTTGTAAATGCTGTTTTCTCTGCCTAGAATTTCCTAAATTCAATGTCATTGTATGTTGACTGTCCCATTTTTTTCTTCAAGTGACAGTGCATGTATTACCACCTGTAATATTAGATGGAACACATTAGATAGACATAGTTTAGAGAGTATACACCATCACTGAGACAATATTTTTCATTATTTTTAAATGTTTACTTTGAGAGAAAGAGCAAGCAGGGGAAGGGCAGAAAGAGAGAGAGGGATAGAGGTTCTGAAGTGGGCTCCATTCTGACAGCAGGAAGCCTCATGTGGGGCTCGAACTCATGAACTGTGGCATTATGACCTGAGCCAAAGTCAAACACTCAACAGACTGAGTGCCCCTCATTTAAAAAAAAAAGTTTATTAATTTATTTTGAGAGAGACAGATAGAGACTGAGTTGGGTAAGAGTAGAGAGAAAGGAAGAGAGAGAGTATCCCAAGCAGGTTCTGAAGCTGTCAGTACAGAGCCAGATGGGAGCTTGACCTTGACAAGTTCCAGTACATACAGTGTGTCACAAGTGAGATCATGACCTGAGCAGAAACCAAGGGTTGAATACTTAACTGACTGAACTACTCAGGATCCTCTCTTTCATTATTTTTTTAAAAGTCCCATTCAATCACTTATCCAAAGACATGTCCTGTACTTATTTGAGACTACTATTGCTTTCTCTGATATTATAGTTAAAATATTACCAGCACTTTGTTTTTCCTTAAAGCCTCCGTGCCTTCAAATGAGCTAAAATAATATTCAATCTCTTTTTTTTTATATACCACCATATTCAGCTCAATTTTAAGGTTTTATAATGCTTTAAAACAACTATGAGTAAAATTTTCTTTGGGCAAATAAAACTGATATCATTGGAGGTATCAAATTTTCTAACTTTTCTGCCCAATGACATAGTGAATATATGTCCTACACAGTTCTATGCTTTAAAGAATCTTCAGTGTCTTTTTTTTCCAAATGTACTGACAAAAATTAAAGGCTGAACTGAATTTATGTTTTTCAGCATAGTCGTCCTTGAAAAGAGACACTTTCTTAACAGCTGTCATTCCATCATCCTTTGATATCAACCACTTACTCCACATTAGTGTTAATCCCCCCAAAATCAGCAGATGTATCATATCTTGGTGTCCTTAAGGTTCTAATTGACTGTCAGTTCTCAGTTCCATCTTCCAAAATTGTACATTTGGTGACAGTGCTTAGAAAACATTCAATTTTACTAATGCTTTTTAGGGATCATCTGAGATGTTGGAAATTAGTTGATGTCTTTTTTATTCTCAGTTTGTCATCTCTGTGAGGCTAGAGTCATCACTGAACCAGAAACTCATGCAGTGATAAATGACATGCTAAAGACTGTAGGGTTTATAGCTTTTTCTATAGTTGATAATAGTTTGCTACAATTTATAAATAATTGCAAATACTTTCAGTATTATCAATGATAGTCACCACTCTGATAAAATCAATGTAGCTAATTATATATATTTACCATTTTCAACAAACTTGAATAAAAAGCTTTACTGAAAGATATTTATCTTTTGTGACTATCATTCTGAGACATTTCTTCCTATAGAAAAATCTGAAGACTCCTCTTAGAATTGACAGAATGTCTATTTGTAATTTACAGTTTGTTTATACACTACATTATAATTTTATTAAGTTTACTATTTTATGTCTCAGAATATCTTTTTTTCTAACATTTTTTTTATCAAAAGACTTGTGACTGCTGAAATTAGCAAAAAACTCAATAATTATTATGGTAAGTATTTTTATATTTTCAGCATTGTTTATTAAATAAAATATTTATTAGATTTCCTGATCCTCAAACCACAGTCAAAACTCACTCATTTAGTGATAGCTCATGACTATCTCTCACGTAACTTAAAGTAGTATTTTCTTGCTTTAAGATTATGAGGTGATATTTACTCAAGAATCCCTCAGTTTGACTTCTCATCTCCTAGTAACAGAAAGACAGGCCAAGCCCAGCCCCAGGAGCAGTCTACTTCTGCCAGAACAGCAGCATAAAGGAGTCAAACACAAAGGGATGGGCTGTTTTTTGGGGGGGGGGGCGGGGAAGACAGGGGTTCTCTATGTTGGATGATGTTTGGAAGGACAGTTCCAACTCTTTGTCATCTTTGTCCTCCAACCAGCAAACAAAGAAAGAAACAAACACCCACCAAGAAGAAGGAGAGTAAATTCAGTATGAGCAAAAATTCCAAACTCCTCACTACCAGGGCTATGAATGGAGATCCACCATTCTGGGGCCCCTAGGAACCGTATTTAAGGGTGGTATATTCTTCCTTGACTTCACTTTTATACCAAAATATCCCTTTCAAGCTTCCAAAGGTCACATTTGAGACAATAATCTATCACTGTAATATTAACAGTCAAGGAGTTATTTGCTTGGACATATTAAAAAGATAATTGGAGTGCAGCGCTACCTTTTCTAAAGTTCTCCTTTCTATCTTCTCTCTTCTTACAGACTGGATTGCCACTGAGTATATGACTAACAGAGCAGAACATGATAGGATGGCCAGACAGTTGACCAAGAGATATGTTACATCAATTGGGTTTTCACAATTTTTACACTGTTTGTCAAAAAGAGCTACTTGTGACTTTGAAGGGGTGGGGGATGGTGGGAGTTGGTAAAGAACATTTCTATAACAGATTTTATTCAGTCTTATTTCCTAAGATTTTGTTGTAACTTAAGGTTTCTTGGCACAGTAGACAGAATTGATAATAGCAACTTTTAAAACTGTCATTAAGGGCACCTGGGTGGCTCAGTCGGTTAAGTGTCTGACTTCGGCTCAGGTCATCATCTCACGGTTTGTGGGTTCGAGCCCTGTGTTGGGTTCTGTGCTGAGAGGTAGCTTAGAGCCTGGAGCCTGTCTTCACATTCTGTGTCTTCCTCTCTCTCTGACCCTCCCCTGCTCATGCTGTCTCTGTCTCTCTCTCTCTCTCTTTCAAAAACAAATAAAAACATTAAAAAATTTTAAAACTCATTAGTTCTGAAATATTAGCTGAAACATAGTAGAAAGAATAGGCATTTAGGTTCAGTTGTTCGCAGTCTAAATTTAAGATAACTTAACTTTGTACAGGTTATAAACATGGCCATTTATGTAAAGTCCTTATAAGACCACACATTTTTTTTTGCCTCAAAAAATGGAATTTCTTTTACCATCTAGGGAGGGCACATTGATATTTAATGGTTTTTAGAGACTATATATATATATATATATATATATATATATATATAGAGAGAGAGAGAGAGAGAGAGAGAGAGAGAGAGAGACGGCTATAAGACACCATATAAGAAATGAGTAGTTATGTATTTTAGTTTATATGCCAGTCTACCTTACTGTGCCAAGGTGAGAGTTTTGAATCACAACATGTGAAAACCTGTAGTAAACTACCCTAAGCTGTTAACTGTAAGGTATGGAATAGGAGTTTCTCAGTGGATTGGTTCTATGTTGTGCACTACTTATGTCTTCATTTGTTAGTGCCCTAATAAACAATAGTAAAACAAGCAAAAAGAATCTCTTAGTTTATTAAACTCTTCAATATATATTCTCATTTAATCCTCTGACAACGACATTTCCTAACCAATTGTCCCACAAACACACCCTTTTCCTGCCTCTATCATTTGTTTTTCATCAGTATCTACAGACTTCGAAACACTCTTAGCTTAACAACTGCTTAAAAATACTTAAGCATCATTAAGTGATTTAAAGCTGTAGTTTCTCTTTTCTAAAATTGGTATTCTTTGTAGTTATTCTTTGTACTCTTTGTAGGCTCTCTCAATAATACTTACTAATGGTGTGTTTGGCTTGATACCAATTTGTATAGATCTCAGGCCCTCCTCCTTGGAATGTAAGTTTCATGAGGGCAGTTTTTCTATCCTCACTGAGTCTAGTACAGTAGTTTGCTTAGAGTAAACACTTTAAATGCTTTGGCGTAAATGAAGGATGCATACTACACCATCAGTACAAATAATGAAGACATCATTATAGTATCAACATTTTTATTGTAAAAATTTATGTCTATAAATGTAATTTAAATCATTTTATATCATTTAATGTCATTATTTTTGATAAAATATTGAAAGAAATGTATTTTTTAAAGCTCCATGTTTCAAAAGAGTGGAAACCAAAAAAGAAAGAAAGAAAGAAAGGAAGAAAGAAAGAAAAAAAGAAAGAAATTAAGAAAGAAAGAAAGAAAAAAGAAAGAAAGAAAGAAAAAAGAAAGAAAGAAAAGAATGGAAACCACTTAAGAGATAAAAATACATAAAGCTATCTCATATTTGAGTATGTGATCTAGGGAAGATATTGTAATTCTCAAGAAAGAAAGGCTCTTATTTTCACATAAGTGGCTGTCAAATCTTAACGTGGTTTTGAGTATCACCTTGTCCACTAACTGGAAGACAGGTTGCTGTGCCAATAGCTCAATAATCCCAAATAAGTATGTCTGAGAAATGTCCGAAGCCCTCCATTTTAAACCTTATAAGTGAATCTTATAAAAATCATACACAATGCCTTTGACTTGCGTGCTTGTTTTTGTTTGCTGTAATCTATTTGGATGGGAAGAAGGTATACTGAAATTAAAATAGCAAAGCAATTTATGAATTATGTCACTTCATATAACATAATAAAAATGCAGAAATTACATTCTCAAAACTCTAGAAAAAAAGATATTTGTAGGAATTGGAAATGGCTATTGAGGGGAAAAAATATGCACAAAATGGTGGAAAGGTTGGGTTTGGGGATAATTACGAATGATAAGAAATGCCAATTGGTGAGGGTGAATGACAAAAAAGGAACTTGGAAGAATACTAGTATTTAATGTGTTTTTTTTGTTGTTGTTCTTCTTTGGGCTTTAATCTCTACATTCCCACCACATTCTTATTATCTCAAACTTTCAAAGTATTACTGATAGAGACTTGCATTTTATTCTGGAGAAATTGAAGCTGAAATAAAGCAAACACATGGACAAAATGGAAGGGAAAGAGGACAACTCTGGCAGGTGACAACTGAGACTGGGTCTGGAAACAGGTGTCAGAGGTGTGAAGTCATAGAACATAACTAACTCTTGAGGCATCAACAGAAGTGATGTAATGGTAGAAAGTGATTTCCAATAAGGCCAGGGATGGAAGCTGGGGCCATTTTATTTGGATTAAAAAATTACTTTACACCAACAAATTTGTACCAAAAAAATTCAGGAAAATGGGGGGGGGGGTAATTGGACAAGACCAAATAGAAATTCATTAACAAAACATAAAAGACTACAAATTCCAAATAATCTGTGTTTTATTACCCTATATTCTTGGCACATTGTGTCTGACTTGAAAGGAAAGTAGCTTAACTAACTTCCAGAATGATTTGAAGATCTACTTTGTCATTGAATCTGACACTGAAACTGAGTAAATGATTTGTTTTGTACCTCTGGAAGACATCACTTTGGGGATATGTATGTGAGATGTGTAAACCTGATAAAACTTCTACATTACAAATACAAAAGTTGCAGCAGAGTTTATGTTCAACCGGCCTTTTATTCATAGTCTAAGTACTTTAAAAAAGAAGAAAAGATATTGTCTGAAACTCTGATACCGAGTGAGAGAAATCACAGAATCAGCTTTGAGCGGTTACCAGGGATGACATATGAACATGCACTGAGAAGTGATGAGAAGCTCTAAATTGTTTATTTAGTGAGAAAACCAATTCATTTGATCCAATGCCTGGCAGTTTCTTTTCATTCTTTCTTTTGTCTTGTTTCTCTGTTTGATGCAGGTCAGGGAGCCAATGCTATTATATCCTATGCAATTGGTAAGCACATTTCCCCCTCATTATCACATCATTCTTTGTTCAAAGGATATTTGATGTATGTGGCAGCTTTTGAACCTTAAAGATGAATATAAAGATATATTCAAATAATGCTTTGAATTAACATCAAATACACATCAACATTTCAGAAGACAAACTGATCAGAATTTACTAAATGCCACAAAAAATTCATTCTGGATAAGGGAAAATAATTAGCCTTGGAAGAGTTGCCATATGTGATTAAAAGGATAAAAAAATTATAGGAGGGTTATTTAGTACAGTTTATTCCAATTAAAAACAGCTACATCTACTCAAATACCTGCACAGAGCCCTCAAGATCACTAGAATTTTGCCTTACTCTCAATTAGTTTGTATTTTTTCCACAGAAACTATATATTTAATTTTATTTTTTAATTTACTAATGGAAATACTCATATCACAAGCATCTTCATATTTCTGCCACTGAGGCTTCAATTGGTTGAAAATTTTCTTTCCCAATTAGGAACAAGGATTAGTGTTGTGCATTTAATGTTAATGAGAAAATGGAAAAGAAATATGAGGCATACTTCTTTATAGTTAAATATAATTTTCTTCTAAAATTAAAAATCAAGAGAAAGAACGTGATTAAAATATATTAAATTTATTTTAAGAATTACTAGCTCAAAAAAGTAATTGATTTTTTTTGTGTTTTTTATTTATTTTTGAGAGACAGAAAAAGACAGTACAAGCAGGGGAGGGTCAGAAAGAGAGGGAGACACAGAATCCAAAGCAGCCTCCAGGCTCTGAGCTAGCTGTCAGCACAGAGCCAGATGAGGGGCTCGAACCCATGAACCATGAGATCATGACCTGAGCTGAAGCCAGACTCTTAACTGACTGAGCCACCCAGGCACCCCTTAAAAATGTATTTGAAAGTTTCAGAAGAATAAAATACAAACACATTGCCATCGCTATTACTAAAAGAAAAATAATTTCTTATCTTCATCATACGTAACAAAATAACAAACAAATAAATGGCAAGCAAGTCCTAAGAGAAAAATGCTACTAAAAGTTGAAAGGTTAAAAAAATGCAAAGAAAATTGTGTTTGAATAATTTGGAATTTCCTTAGGAAAGGAAAATCCATATTGATCACTTTAGCGAAGTCTTATTAAACTCTGCATTAAATTTTGTGTTGGTTATTCAACATTAAGAGACATTCTTGATCAATGTTTATTAGAGGTTCTATGAACAGAATTCATTAAGAGTAATGGTGGTGAAAAATGATTACAAGTGCTAATATGTCTGTGTGTTACTTTTTAATGATGATAAATTTATGGAAATCACTTTTCAAACATATACCAAGGATTATAATGGTTTGCATACTTAAATATATCCTTAAGGAACAGTCAATGAAGTAAGAATAAGAAAAATTAAACTATTAACCAGTTAATACAAAGAATTTTCCATTCTTATATAATGAGATTTAATGATGAATCTGGTATTTTATGGATTGATTTAGTTTCACTTCAACACCATTTAAAGGCATTCTTTTCACTCTATTTAAGATTGTCTGATACTCTAAAACCCGAAAAAAAGTTCAAAAAATTCACAGCTTTTATTTCATAAAATTTATCTTTCTAACAAATATTGGTGTTTAAAATTGTATTTTCTTAGTATTTTTACATGGTTCGAATGGTTACATCAATACCCATTTTACATCCTCAATTAGTCTTGAGGGTCTTAAAATATATTCTTTGTGGATTCAATTAAATAATGAGTTAATTCATACATGTTTAAAAAATCAGGTAATTCATGTTTACGTGTATGTTTTATTCACACACTTTTGCTATTACTGATAGGTTTCTTAGTGAATTAAAGAAAAACATCTTAACAATTAACTTAAAGTAAATTTATACTGTAGGTGCTTGAACGTATATAAAGTTGTTTTGAGTACACAAATACATTTTTTCATGTATTAGGGGAAGAAACTATTCATTTGTTGAACAAATTTCAACAGGTAGTTGCTAGATGTTTATTTTTCTTAATAAATAAAACAGTAAATTAGTAAATTTGTCCTCATAGTGCTCATATTTCAGTGTAGCAAAACATTAATATAATAAATAATAAAATATATAGCATATTAAAAGGAATAGGTGCTAAGAATAAAAATAAAGCTAAGAAGTAGGACACTGAATACTGAAGACTAAAGTAGTAAGAGAAAAACAAAGAAAGAAACAAAGCATGCCTCACTGAGCAATTGACAATTAAAGATGTAATGAGATTGAAGATATAGCAAGAGCCTTTGTTTCTAGGTTAATGAATCAGCATTGTGCTTGTAGTGAAGGAAGAACAGAAAGAGAGAAGAGGTACTGGATGAAATGTTTTCTAAGCAAGAGGAGGAAAGGAAATGATACCCAACTGGTAATTATGCATGTTGCAGGATCCTGATTGTGAGAACCTTGTAGGACAATGCAGGGTGTTGGATTTTAAGTCTGAGTGATGTAGGAAGACAATGGAAGGTTGTTTTTGGTTTTAATTTGTTTTTTAAGAAGCAACAGAACTATGAAGAAGCAACAGAACTATGGTTCCTGATGGATTTGAACTTGTTATTCTAGCATTAGGAAAACATACAGGTATGAACACTGTTCTCTAATTTATAGTGAGTACCTATACGTATAATGAACCAACCAACTCTACAACTAAACTTGTTTAATGATGCAGAATATATAAAAATGGTATAAAACTTAGCCAATTTTATGTCCACGTTGGTCAGGGCTTCTTCAAAAATGCTAAGCATTACTGAGAAAACATTTCTGAATTCATAAGAAGAAAAAAATCTTCAGAAATATGGCACAAAAAGAATCTTTTTTCTTTGCCCAAATATAGGAAATGGAGCAGTGTGGCGACCACAGGTGCATACCCGCTCAGGGTCTGAGATCTCTGAGAAAACTGGAGATCGCAGGGTTGAAAACAACCCGAGAGGACCTTAGTAAAATGCCCTTTGGCATGTGACCTGTTCCTTAGCACACAGATAACGATGCCTTGCTCATGGGAAGCCAGCAGTAAATAGCACAGTGTGTTCTTTGTATTTCATCCTGCCAAAAAGACTCCTACCATATCTTGCTTTTCTGCTGAGACCACTCCTGCACGGTGTTTACTGCAGCTGTACCAGACCTACATTGTTGCCGTACTTCACTGAGTTTTTGTAACTAATCATTGTTGGTTCATATCTCAGTGAGGGCATATCTGAATATGAATAATAAAGTTCTGAGTCTCCGGCTGTCGGCTCCCGATCCCCTGTGCCTCCCTATACTGTCTTCTCTTTTTCTCAGTTCTTTCGCCACCGAGGGTCCCCGATGCTTTGAGGTCAACACCCAAATGATAATGAAATGCTTCTAAAGACATACGTGCATAAGGAGATACTGTGTTCTTTATTGGAGACATCTGCTATTTTTTCATCCCCAAAATGCCATATTAGTGTGACCCCACTTAATGGTTGGGTTCAGCATATCTCCTCTACTCTTTTATTTTTTAGTCATTATAAATTCTTATTAAAAGGCAGCTATGAATTGGACTTTGGGCTATTATTTGGGTCATCTCTCTGCTATAACTAGGAGATTGTATTTGATATTTCTGAACTAGTTCTGTTCTAAGTTTGCAGGAGTGATGGATGTTTTTGCTTTTCATATTTTTATGTCCCACTTATTATTTCAAAGGGTATGTAAGAGAGAAAGCTATTTTAAGAGTGAATGAGTTAAATATATTAGCTCACAATATATGTTCACATTGTCATCTCTCTCCAAGGCTTTTTATGATATAACAATAGGATATTCTGAATCATCTAATATTGTTGTAGAGATTTCATTTTTACTTTCTTCTTCCTCTGAAAAACGTATTTTTCTGTACATTTAACAATATGTGAGGATTAAACTCCCTTCATTATATAATCTAATCATATGACAGGAATGTGCACTTCTTTATAAAGTAACAACATTTACAAAAGTACATAATGAATTAACATTTAGAAGATAACAAAACTCCTGAATGCCCAAGAAATGCTAGGAAATTTCAAGAGAACTGCAAATTAAAAAGCAGTTTACAAAGATGAAAATGTTTGAATACTTTACTATCATGTACTAATGACACCATGTTGAGTTTCAGACACTGGAAAATACTTATAAATCTCTAAAGAAACAAATTAGTCAATTTGTTGTAGATTTTTAAAAACATGAAATGCATTATGACTATGATTTTATAAATCTCCAAACATCTAAATAGGTAATTTTCATATAAACAAACTTATGTACATGGACAAACATAAATAATTATTTTAATATGGAAACAGTGATTATTTTATCATTTGTGCTCCCATATCACCCCTGATTCCTTAGCCTCCATAACCTCACCCATGTTCTCAATTTCAAGTTAGTCAAAATTATAAAAACAATAGTAAACTAAATAACAATCCAGCTTTGTCTCTGAACATTTGTGTCACATCAACTAAGTTACAGATCTTCTATTCTTCAATTTCCTCAATAAAATGGAGTAAATGATCACATGTAATTATTAATTATTGTACATGTAAAAGATTTCATACATGTAAAGTCTTTGGAATTATACCTGCAACATAGCTTTCACAATGGTTAACCATTATTATTTTTATCTCTTTTGAATTGATATAATAAATTTAAATTTTTTAATGGTTATTTATTTTTGAGAGGGAGCAGGGGAGGGGCAGAGAGAGCCAGAGACATTGAATCTGAAGCAGGCTCCAGTCTCTGAGCTGTCAGTGCAGAGTCTGATGGGGGCTTGAACTCACAAGCCATGTGATCATGACCTGAGCCAAAGTCAAATGTTTAACCGACTGAGCCACCCTGCTGCCCCTAAAATAATTAATTTTTTAAAAAGATTTAAGAGGGATGATCTTTTGCATTAGTAGAGGATGTGGCATTGTAGGAATTGAGTCAGCAAATTCATAAGAAACAGTAACATTCTCAAAATCTGTGGGAGATACCAAACAACCATAACTGTATAATAATGCAGGCACAGTCTTTATATAATTTTGCTGAAAATATCTGCATTTACACAATTTGTAAAGAACTAAGACAAAGGAATGGAGAAAGGAACACTTGAGTTTTATAATCTATCTTTTAATCCTTTAGGTCTATTGACTGACTAAACAGTTGATATTTTGGAGAGGGGAGTAATGTCTTTAACTCTGAATTTGTAATTGTTTGGATTTAGAGTTGATAATGCTTATCTGTTTTTAATATCTGTACTTTAATGGAAGCAGCATAAGACAAGTGAGTTCTAAGAAGAATATATGATATTGAATTAGGCAAAGAATGCCACAGGGAAAGTTTAATGATAATTTAATGGATGTTTCAGAAAAGAGAGGGCCACATTCTAATATTTGATTGTTATTCCATCTGTACAATGAAACTAGTATAACCCAAATGCTTAACAATATTCATACAAATGGAGAAGCTAATGAGATAGATTTTTCTGCCAATGGCCTGATATTTTCAGACCTGTCATGTCTGAGATGTTGCAGCCACAGGCATATGCTATGAATAGTAAACTGATGTCTTTCATGGTTGAAAAAATTATGCAGAAAGTAACCTTGAAAGTATAGAATCAGATCTGGTACCCAAATGAAAGCCAGTAATATCACAATTGTCACTTTATCTTAGATATTTAGCAAGTAGAAATAATTCTGAAATCTGTGTATACCATTATTATAGGGTCTTCAACAACAAACATTATGTAATGGGGGCCCCTTATTTTTCATTCATACTTAAGTACGATTAGTTTGATTACTTGAATTTCTCCAGTTTACATTGAGGTTTCTCTAATTCTTTTCCCTAAATTATTTTCTCCTAAAATCTTTAATTTATACTACTTCCAACAATAAAAATGCACATTGTATTTACTAAGATATGTTACTTTAAAACAATGAGATTTTTTCATTGGTGCAACTTGAGACAAATTTTATTATTTAAGCACAGATATCTGTATTCATTTAATTTGATCATTGAAAAACTCCCTTGTTTCTTTAGAAAGATAAGTTGGTTTCACTTTAACTTTCAGTCAATCCCAAGTAATTATAATTTATGAGCAACTATGACAGATAATGTTTTTTTATCAAAATTTCATTTTTTTCTTACTTCTTTTACCTCTGAGGAAGAGAACAGTTTCCTGACTCATTGATTTGGGGGTTTTTTATGTGAATAGCACAGGTTGAAAGAACAGAGATGCAAGTGTGACTGTACTTGTTCTAAAACTAGGTGTTAAGATTCTTTAAAGTTTATGTTCATTTCTATGGGAGCTTCTTTTCTGTCAAAAGAACATTCTCTAGAGTCGCTGCCCCTCCAGCCTGGACACTGGGGTAGGACATGCAGGGGAAAATCCCTCTGATTGATTTGCAAGTCTGCATTTTTAATGTTGATTTATTTATTTTGAGAGAGAGAAAGAGAGAGAGAGAACTCAAACATGGGGAGGGAGGGGCAGAGAGAAGGGGAGAGAGAAAATTCTAAGCAGGCTGCACTTTCAGCACAGGGCCAGATGAGGGGCTTGATCTAATGAGCATGAGATCATGACCTGAGTGGAAAACAAAGAGTTCAATACTTAACTGACTGAGCCACCCAGGAGCCCTCCGATATGCATTTTGAAGCAGATCTTCTGTTTTTAGTCCACGTACTTGTAAAGTATAAACAGTTATGCCTTATGCAAATAACCATCAAGAAGATGAAAACAGCACTATGGTGAAAATGGTCGACCAGCACAGTGAGTATCTGCAAACATAGCAGAAAAATAATCCGGTAGAAAGTATTCTGGATTAGCAATTGAAACAGTACAAATATTCCAGAAAAAAAATCTTAATTTACAAGGTGTTTTGTTAAGTAATACTCTTTATATAACACCTAGTGCTTCATCAATGATGTGCAAATGTTAGAGTTTTGTATCTGAGACTCAGTACTTGTTACAAGCATGTGCTTAGGGAGAATAGTGAAAATATTTTTGAATCATTCAAAAGGATATGTAATATTTACAAAATCATTTGTTCTTAACCTTATCAACAATGCATATTTAACATGTAAATTATGTTAACAAAAATGCATTTATTGAAATAATAAATTATTCCTGCTTTGTATACTGAAAAAATTGTCCTAACCCAAAGGCAGTTTGGCATTTGCTCTTAGTTCTGGACCCTTGAAATGACATTCCTTGCAAATTTGTCGTCATTCTGATTATGATAAGCAAATGTTATATATTATAAAGTATTCATTAAAATTTTTCAATCAATTGAAAATTTAAAGAGCTATAAATCTTAATTTTATGTTCTTATACTGAAATAATAATGTTGTTTATTTATATCTATGACTCTGTTTTGTTTTCATGTACCCGTACTAAGCTTTTTCATCATTCTTAAAAATAGCGTGTCATTGGATTTTCTTATTTAAATAAATAAGAGAAGCTTATATATTGAAAGTATAACTTGGTTTTATTTTGTTAAAAATATTCACTTCCTTTTGCTCTTCTTATCACATTTATGATTTTTTTCTCAAAGGTAAACTCTATAAAGCACTTCTTATATTTCAAAGTAATTGTTTTAGGTTTTGATTTGAATTTCATTAAACATATAGGTTGAGGTAGCTTTAGTCTTTACACTTAAAAGTAGTAAACTTTACCAATTACTCAAAACCTTTCCATTATGATTATAGGTAATTGTGTTCTTTTCTTCTGGTGACTCAGATATGTTTCTTATTAAGATTACTCCTAAGTGATTTACTGCCTCTCAGTAGACTTCATGGAAATTTATTCAACATTGAAAAATTATTTATCTCTTGCTTAATCTGTGCCAGGTACACTATCAGATATTTAACATACTTTGTTAACCCTTTCACAAACACTTTAATTCAAGTAAGAGAAAGGAGTACATGTTCTATGATAACAATTTTTGAAATACTTTCATTGAACTTTAAAGTAATACTTGAACATTATTAATTTTTCTGAACCTGGATTTTTCTGAGGAAATATATTTCTCAGAAACCTTCTAAAACATGGTTCTTTTTCCAAATATCAATCAATAGATAAAAGGATAAAGAAGATGTGTGTTAGACATATATAATGGAATATTACTCAGCCATAAAAAAGACTAAAATCTTGCCATTTGCAATGACATGGATGGAGCCAGAGAGTATAAGCAAAACAAATGAGTCAGAGAAAGCCAAATATCATATGACTTCTCTCATATGTGGAATTTAAGAAACAAAACAAATGAGCAAAAGGGATGAAAGAGAGAGCATCAGACCAAGAAACAGAGTCTTAACTACAGAGAACAACCTGAGGGTTACAAAAGGGGATGTGAGGGTTGGGGGAAATAGGGGGTGGGGATTAAGGAGGGCACTTGTGATGAGCACAGGGTGTTGTCTCTAAGTGATGAATCACTAAATCCTATACCTCAAACTAATATTATACTATATGTTAACTAACTGGAATTTAGGGTTTTTTAAAAAAATAATAATGTTTATTTCTTAGAGAGAGACAGAGAGTGAGCAGGCTCCAGACTCTGAGCTGTCAGCACAGAGCCTGATGCGGGGCCTGAACCCATGAACTGTGAGATCATGACCTGAGCTGAAATCAGATGCTTAACCATCTGAGCCACCCAGGTGCCCCAACTAACTGGAATTTAAATAAAAACTTGGAATAGAGGGGAAAAGATTCAGATTAAAAAAAAAAAGATTCTGGTTAAAAAAACTTGAAAAGAGAAAAGAAGGAATGAAATTTGCAATTTATAATAATATGGATAAAGCTAGAGGGTATAATGCTTAGTAAAATAAGCCAGACAGAGAAAGACAAATACCATATGATCTCACTGATGTGGGATTTAAGAAACAAAATAAATGAGCAAAGAAAACAAAAAGAGAGATAAACCAAGAAACAGACTCTTAACTATAGAGAATAAATTGATGGTTATCATAGGGGTGGTGGAGAGGATGGGTGAAATAAAGGAGGGGGATTAGAGTACACATACACACACACACACACACACATAGTTGAAAGAAAAACAAACAAAATCAACCCTGTGTATGAATTAAGACCATGATATTATTTCTCTTCTATTAAGAAACAGATATCTTCTTTAGTAATAGTTTATTACCAAGTTGGTTTCCATATAACACCCAGTGCTCTTCCCCACAAGTGCCCTCCTCCATGACCATCACCACCTCCCTCCCGCTTCTCCCTTCCCTGTTCAGCCTTCAGTTTGTTCTCAGGATTCAAAAGTCTCTCATGATTTGCCTCACTCTCTATCCCCAACTCTTTTCCCCCACTTTCCTTTTCCCATGGTCCCCTGTTAGGTTTCTTCTGTTAGACTTATGAGTGACAGCATATGGTATCTGTCCTTCTCTGCCTGACTTATTTTGCTTAGCATGACTCCCTCTAGGCCTATTCATTTTGCTACAAATGGCCATATTTCATTCTTTCTCATTGCCATGTAATACTCCATTGTATATATAAGCCACATCTTCTTGATCCATTCATCAGTTGATGGACATTTAGGCTCTTTCCATGATTTGGCTATTGTTGAAAGTGCTGCTATGAACATTGGGGTACATGTGCCCCTGTGCATCAGCACTTCTGAAACATATATCTTTTAATATTATGTCATACCAGTTAACAGAGACTATAGGCTTTATCCATGCAAATCTATATACTCTAAAATCCTTTTTGCTTGGCCCTTTGGTGGTATGTCTGAATCAAAAAGCTTTAAAATGGCTTCCATTTGGGGCACCTGGGTAGTTCCGTCAGTTAAGCCAACTTCGGCTCAGGTCATGATCTCACAGTTTGTGAGTTAGAGCCCTGTGTAGTGCTGACAGATCTGACCTGGACCCTGCTTCAGATTCTGGGTCTCCCTCTCACTCTGCCTCTCCCCCACTTGTGCTCTGACTTCTCTCTCTCTCTCTCAAAAACAAATAAATATTTTTTAAAATGGTTTCTGTTTGACACAAAAGTTTCAATTCTCATTTCTGAGAATTTGTACCAAATAATTAGTATAATATTATAATTATGAAAATGTTTACTCTTACAGGAGAGATAATCTTAGCTGCTCAAAAATAAAGATTTGGTTAAACAACAACAAAAATAAAACATGGTTCTTTTCTCTCACATTGGTCTATGACAGGGTCAGCTACGTGCCATCCTTGATTCTTATTATTTGTTCCAGACATTAACACTTTTGTCTTAGATGATATCAGTGACCATGTTTTCTTGCTATATACATCCTCAGCATCCATTTCACTCCTCATAAACTCTTAATATGTTTCATTGATATATTTCTTAGTGGTTCAATAGCTAAATAGATGTTTTTTTCCAACATACTGTCTACTTAGTTACTAAAACTATTGATCTTTACCCTACATTTTTTTTCTCCTAAGACTTTGTCCTTGATAATAAAAATCTACTCTTTGTATCAGTCAGGGCCCTGACAGGCATAAGGTCCATTAAGTTTAACATAATTTATGGTAGATTTATGTATTAGATGGCTATTTGAAAAAGTATGGGAAGGAAATAGAGGAAACTTAATCATAGTGCAATAGCATTGGTTTACTAGAAACAGAGTTATATTATTCTTAAGTCCCAAGGATGAGCCTAAACTAAAAAAGGATATCATTCAGCGATGACTATCTAAAGAGGACCAGTGTCCTTGAATTGAGAGGTACATCCAGTCTAAAGGATGTCACAGAGAAATTGTCCACAGAAGGGATATCTTGATCTTTTTTTCCCTTCCACCATGATTTTATGTTTGGGTTACCCATTCCCTGGACTTAATCTGTATTCATAGAGTGTGGTGAGTATGGTCCATAGAGGTGAGTCCCTGGGGGAAAAGATAAGCATGAAGGATAGAGTGTAGATCAGGAGAGGCAAAGAGAATAAATATGCCCCAAATTGTATAATTTCAATTTAATAATTTTACTGTTTATTCTTCTATCTCACTTTATAAAATCCCAGTTCCAATATTTTAAATCTATTACCTAAGATCCAATGATTTTACAATCCCCATTTCTTTCTCAATCTATGCATGTCTAAATTTACTTTGCCATCATTAGAATCCATTGTCAATCATCCTTTTCACAACCATACATCTTTCAATTGTTGATTTGCCCTTTACTTTCTGTTTTGAACTACATTGACAAAATCCAACCCTTGTTAAATTCAAATCTCCACTTACTCCAATTGTATGTGGTGGTAAGAAAGCACACAATTATGATGACCTGAGTATACCATTAGTGCTTCTGAACAAGTGTGTTGGTTTCCTAGGTGACAATAACAAATTGTGGTAGACTTGGTGGCTTAAGACAATAAAAATTCATTCTTTCACAGTTTTGGAACCAGGTACTCCAAAGTCAAGGTATTTTCAGAATTGATATCTTTGGGGAGCTCAGAGGGAGAATTTGTTCCATTACCTATTTCCTAGCTTCTGGTAGTTGTTGGCAATTCTTGAATTCCTTGGCTTGTAGTAGCATGAATTCTATCTCTGCCTCCATCATCATGTGATGTTCTTCTTTGTGTATATTTCTTTGTCCAAGTTTCTCTCTACTTATAAGGAATATAGTCTTATCAGATTTCTAATATCACGATAATCCAACATGGCTTTATATTAATTACACCTGAAAAACCCACTAAAAGCAAAATAACTATTTCCAAATAAGGTCACATTCACAGCATCATACAATTTTTCTTTAGGATGGTCAATGTATCACTTTTTCTAAATTATTATTTCACTTTTTCTTTTCTTGCTTATTTTTATTCCAGATGATGACCATTATATATATTTAATTGGGAAAGCATGAAACATAGAAAAATTCCTCCATGTTACTATAACTAGGTCTATTGATAGTTTGCCTCTTAATCCTTATATTCTGCCTTCCCTGCTCTTATTGGGTCATAGACTTTCTTAGCTTCCATCTAAGTTAAGTCTAACTCCTAATTACAAATTTTTACATGAGTGTGTTGATAAACTGTTTTACATTACTGAAAATACCTTTATTTTACTCTCAATTTAAAAGATAATCTCATTCTTTATATGAGTACATATTAAAAGTTATTTTTTTCACCTCATTAAAGTGTACACACTCATCTTCTGGAAAGTCTTGACAAGAATGGAAAACTGTGAAATATACATACTGCAGTGAACAGGTGATTTGCTACAACTCCGCAAACCTGTTTGACATCAACTATTAGAACTGAAGATTCGAATCTTCAAGCAATGTATATATGCAACAGAAGAAGCATACAATAACTTCTAATTATACATAGAATCATTTTTCATGATCAAAATATGGAAACAATACAAGTGGCCTTGAACACTAACTACGGTTTTTTGGTGTCATTTTCCCCAATTACCTACTGACCCTTTCTATGAGGAAAAAGCACATACACTCCACACTTGACGTGATGTGTGAATTGCTTGGACATGGAGAAGGAAAGAAACAGAGTTGTGCCATCAATGTTTCATGAGACATGTGGTTCTTTTATTTTTCCCCATTTCTATGAAAATAAATATCTTAGATAGGGCCTGTTCTTTGAGGCTGGAATGAAGAGGCCACAGAAATCAGGAAAAGGAGAAAAAAATACACAATTGTCATACTGTACTGAAATTTGGAATCTGTTCCACTAAGTATCTCTCTTGTTCCCAGGCAGAAGCAGCTAACACCACATTTTAGATATCCTTGAACACCACACAGTAAAAGACCCAACACAAGAAAAAAAATTGTAATATTTTGGAAAAGTCTATAACAACTTTGTTACTTAGAATCTAGTATTTTCTCATGGCACAGCATAACCCATAACCCTAAACACCAGCCGTAATGACTAAAAGAGATTAGTGCTTCAAACAAAAGACGACTATTTCTGAACACTATAAAAGTTTGTGGTTTGTGTAACTGCCAACATTAAAGACAAACACTGCTTTGGACTGAGGAGACATTTGAATGGCAGAAGTGTTTAAGTAAGAGCAGAAACAAATTAATCCACATTCAAAGCTCTTCCTCTCAGATACTGACATACAAAGAAGTAATATTTTCTGTCCATAGCAAACATCCATTTCCTATCTTTTCCTCATGTTTTGTTTGTGGTTCTGAAGGAATTCAAAAATTAACATAATATTGAAGAGTTTTACAGAGTCCAAGGAACATTTGCAATATTATGATTAATAGTGCTTTTGAATATATATAGTTCTAAATAAAGCCTTGAATTTTTCCTATATAATTATAATTTACCATTGAATAAACTGCTACCATCTTCTTATGAAAATTTTTAGTTATTTATTTTCTACTTCTCTTTTCTTATATCATCTATATATCAATAATCATCTATCTACCTATGATGTATCTTTTATCTATGTAATATGAGTGGTCTGGGAATCACAGGAGAGAGTTTTAGGATCAATATATTCTTGAGTATGACTTAGTAATATTTGCCACTAATTTCAGTTTTAATTAATTCATACAAAAATTATTTGACAATTATAGGGTGACTACCAATTATATTCCAGCCACTCTCTTAAGACCCTGAGAAAATACTGTTAAGCAAGAATCACACAGCATAAGTTTGGTTGCAGTGGAGGAAGATATTAACAAAAAACCCCACCATGTAATTTCATTTATAACATTTGTAAGGAAGGGAAGAACCCAATCTTGTTTGGTGCAATCTGGGAAGATCTCATTGAATAAGACAAGTAAGCTGAGGCAAGAAGTATATTAAGAGTTAGCCAGGTAATATAGCAGGAAGAGAGTTCACAGAAGAAGGACTGACATTTGCAAAGGCCGTGAAACTTAGAGGAAGTTTTAGGAAATTCAGAGAATATGTCGTAACAGGGGTCTGTTTATATTTGTTTTATGTAGCTATAGTATTAATATTTCATTAAAATTTTAAATCAGCATAAATATTTTTCAGTTGTATACTATTCCTTATTCTATCTTACATATATTTTCTTTTTTATTTTTTTTCTTGAAAGAGAGAGATAGCAGAGGTAGGGCAGAGGGAGAGGGAGGGAGAGAATCTTAAACATGCTCTGTGCCCAACGCTGAGTCCAACACGTACTCAATCTCATGAACCATGAACCATGAGATCATGACCTGAACTAAAATCAGGAGTCAGATACTTAACCGACAGAGGCTCCCAGATGTCCCTTTTATTTATTTATTTATTTTATTTGTTTGATTAGATTTCTGAAAGACTTTTCATTAATCATATTTCTAAACAGAGGTGTGACCATGTAAATCATTTACAATATTCCAAAAACTTCTCAAACTCAAGATTCCAAAGGATGTTGTTAGCGGTTTATGGATTTCATTTATATCAACTGCTATAGCATACATTCTTGTTTTTCTCATTGTTGTCTTATGTAGATCTATGCAAACCTCAGACCTTCCTTTGTTATGTTTTAATTCACTTTTTATAGCAGAAACTTGAAAATAAGGTACCTCTCAGTTGTGCAGGTATTGAGCCAGAAGACAGGCTCTGGCAAGAGACTGTCACAAATGTCCCAACTGTCTTTGATGCAGTTGATTTCATGCTTGGCTGGCAAACAAGATTCTCTTAACTGTTTTCTGGATTCCACACAAAGGGTATCAATCCTTGTATTGTTGAATCAATGTCTTTGTGGTTGAAAGAGGGTCTGGGACTTCCTGTTCCACCATCTCTCTGATATAATCTCCAATTAACGGCTATTAGTCACTCAGACTTTATATTATTTTATACACACACACACACACACACACACACACACACACAATAGTTAATACAGTCTGGAGAAAAATGCAGCTTGCATCTGTAGCTGTGTGCAAAAGAGAGATGGCTGGTTTATGAGAGAGGAAAAGAGAGAAAATCTAGTAAAGCAATGCAGAATTCTTTTAATATCCATGCCAGCTGGTTGGAAGTCAGGCAGGTTTTAATTCCAGAGAATAGCTGCAGGGCTCACTATGACCCCATTAAGTTGGCAGAAAGTAATATTTTTATTTATGAACATAAACACATTGTGTGTTTCAAAGAATGTCATATTTTAATTTAAGACAGGGAGACTAAGAGCAAGTCCTTTGCTAATAGATAAGAGCCTAGAATTGTAGTATTCTTACAAATCTAGTATTCCTAGATCAGGAATATTTCAATAATGGTCTGAAAGCCTACAGATTAACATTTTTATTGTGTTTGTGTTAAAGATAACTCTCAGATTTTGCCATTATTATAACCAACATAGATTTGTTTCCCAATTTTCAGCCTGAAACATAGTTTTAAAAGTTTATTTAAGCAGAAATATATGAGAACTTGTGGATTAATCAGGAAATACAAACATAAAATAAAAAATGTGTATATATGTATATTTTAGAAATGAAATATCCTTTCATATTCTAATATCTTCCCAAGAAATAAGACTCTAACAGTCATGGTGTTGCTGCTTGAAAATAAAACCTGATGAGATTAATTTATCTTATAGAAGAGATTGACTTTTAAGAGCAAAGATTTTAGTTGAATTTTGAGCTCCTTAGTTATATCTTTTACTTATTGTGATTTAGGAGGCAAGATGGGTACAAGGGATTGAAAATTACATTTTATTTTAATCTCATCTCACTGCTTGCTACAAAACTTATATTAAGATTTCTACATCTAACATGTTCTACCCAAGGATTAGGTAGATTTTATTGGTAAATCAGAATGTGGTCTATCAACCAACTGCATCTATGATGAAAATCATGGGGATTATTATTTTTCATGTAATAATTTTCATCTTTCTTTGAACCAGCCATTTAAATTGTGGGTTGTAATTGGAGGGGGTCGGGGGACAGGTCAGGCTCCAAACTTTGACATCAAAAGTTCCTTAGATGAGAACCTCAGTTTCAAGGAAGATGAAAAAGTTTGTGGCTTTCAAGTGCTCCCGTCTGGGAATGCTGAATAAAACAGAGAATTCATTGGCCTGGAGTCATCTGAAAGTGGCGACAGAAGTGGTAAAACTAGCTAGGGGAAAACTGCATGGAGGTAATCTGATTTTTTTAGCCATTTTAGCCTGAAGGTACATGCTAATTTGGATGTGAAAAGGAGGCTGTGAGGCTGAGCAAAAAACTATAGATAGATAAAGCAGGGGAACAGAGGAAACAGAGGAGTATGGAACAAAAATTTTGGAAGCTCTAGGATTAACTACTGTTTCTCTCAGGACAGTTTCTTAATTTCGTCAAAGAATGCAGCATAGCATTAATTTAGCAAAATCTATAATTTAATCAAGGTTGATCACACTAAATGCCTAGCTCAAGAATATAATTTTATACACATGATGTCCATCTAATAAAATTATTGGACAAGTCAGAAAACAGTGGAGTATTTTCTTAAGTCAAGAGTCTAAACCGACAGTATAGAGGAGTTCTCTAGGGTTTGAGATATTGATGGTAGCTAACAGGACTATAAGAGAACTGTAACACATTCAAATGTATAGAAAAAAATTAGAGAAAAATACAAGAAAAATTGAAGAAAGTCACTAGAAATTGGAGCCAACAAAAAATGTAAATTCTAGGTATTATAATTACAATATCTAAAACTGGATCCCATTGAAACAGTTTAAAACCACATTAGACACAGGAGAAGCTATGTGACTGCAGTGGAGGGACAGGTCAATAGCACTGTGATGTGAGGATGAAGAGTGCCACATACTGAGAAGAGAGAGAGGGTCAGAGGGAGATGTGTCAGAGAGTGGAAAATGCAAACATTATTGGGTATTGGAATTAGAGACACATAAGAGAAAAAGTCTGAAAATTGTGAAACCAATATTTGACGCAATAATGACCAAGGAATTTTTAAATGGGTATAATATAAACAGATTCAAGAAGCATAGTGCATGCCTAGCTTAGTAAGTACAAAAAATACTATGCCTAGACACACCACAGTGAGAGTGTTGAATACTAAGGAACAAATAATAAAAGCAGTAATGGTGAAAAGATAAATTTTCTTCAGAGGATAATCAAAACCACAAATTATTGTATTTGATTATAATATGTCAATGATGCATGCTGTAATCTCTAGAATAATTTCTAAAGAAGAAAAAGCTGTTGTATAACCTACAATTTAATAGAAAGATAAAAATGGAAAAATAGCAAATTATAGTGTTATATAATATATGTAACAATAAAAAGTTATACAGAAAAGAGATCATAAAATAAAAGGGACAGTTAACTGTGAGATGATATTCAAATTATAAATGCATACATGTGTATATACATAATAGAAAGCATAATTAAATTAAATACTACAAGTAATAGAATGAGAATGTCAGGTTGAGTTCAGAAAGCAAAATATGGAAAAGGAGATACATTTCAAGTATAAGGACACAGGAAACTTAAAAGTAAATGGAAGGACAAAGATAACATGGCAGTATAAACCGAAAAGAAAAAAAAAAAAGCAAACACTGTGGACCTGTATGGACTCAAAGGGTACATGAGTTCAGCCCTCCATGTGATGTTTTCAGGGAAACCATAGGCAATTACAAAGGCTTTACCTGGCCTCCCCAGGAAGCCTGCCCTCCCCACACCAAATCTGGTGCATAGGGAGTGCATCTCTGTCTCTGAAGTGAGTTGTAATCAAGACTCAGTCCCCCTTGTGGGCCATGCTCTTAAAGATAACTACATTCTTATGCCAAATGTCTTCATTTGAGGGATTTTCTTTATTTGAAGCCTTTGGCTGGAGCTTGCCTCAGGTGCCTCTGCTGAGGTATTTTTATTGGAGAGGGGGTGGACTTGAAGATACTTCTCTACTCTAGCTCAGAACTTTTTCTCTCCTAGACCTTCCTCCTTCCCACAGTTCACAGTTTATAAAACTGCAGAAGCTTTCCTTTCAGGGTTTCCTCTAAAGTGAGGTAATCCCTACCTGTGTCATTCAGCGTGGAAAGAGAATGGAAAGGACAGGAAATCAGTGCTTCCTTTGGTGGAGCCTCTTGTTTGTATATACTATCAAAGTAAGTGATTAAAAACTTGATGGTTACTTTCATATTGGTTTGTTGTTTTAATGGGACACTAATACCTGGTAGCTGAGCTCTCTTGAATTTCACTAAGCTTCTGACTGTATACATTAAAAGGATACCTCTCGGAGGAATCCTAAAGATAATGAAGGAATGTCATAATGATAAAAGAACCAATTCTCTATGAAGAAATCACTATTCTATATCTTTAAGCATATAATCTATGTAAAGCAAAAATTGACAGAACTTAAAAGACAGTGGTTGCCACCCACCTACTTTTCTTAATAACTAATAGAACAGACAAAACTTCTGTAACGATATAGTGCATTTGAAGAACATAATTAACCAGCTTTACTTAACTTGCACAAATGGAACACACTACAAATCAATTTTGAAAGTGATTTGGCACTAATAACATCAGCTCAGTGCATATACTGGCTGTAGTTTTTAGTGCCAAATCACCCAACACCTCACTATTCCACTCCTAAGAAAATACTACGTAGAATATGTAACTTGTTTTGCTAAAGACATGAACTAGAATGTTCATTAATGTACAAGAATGTGGAAATTGACCAATGCTCATCAAAAGAAGTATGGATAAATTTTTGTAGTATATGTTTACTTAGTCAATTATGACTCAGTAAAGAAAATAAATTAACTCTAGGCACTCAATAATTTGGATAACTTACAAATATGATATTGAGTGAAAGAAGTCACATAGTGAAGCTCATATACTGTATTTTTTCACTGATATAACAAAAACTGGAAGAACTAATCTCTGTTATGAGAAGTCTGGATACCAATTATCCTTTAGTGGGAGACACGAAAGGGGACATTGTGTGGGCCTCTGATCTTCTTAATCTGTGTACAGGTGATAAATGAGGGAAAAATTTGAACTCTTCTTATACTTTAATGAAAAATTTAAAAATAGTAATGTTAGAGTTTAGGATTTAAAAGACTTTAAGGGGCACCTGAGTGTCTCAGTCAGTTAAGTGTCCAACTTTGGCTCAGGTCATGATCTCACAGTTTGTGAGTTTGAGCCCCACATTGGGCTCTGTGCTGACAGCTCAGAGCCTGGAATCTGATTCAGATTCTCTGTCTCCCTCTCTTTTTGCTCCTCCCCAACTCATTCTCCTCATTCTCTCTCCCTCTCTCTCTCTCTCTGTCTCTCTCTCTCTCTCTCTGTCTCTCTCACTCACTGTCTCTGAAAAATAATTGAACATTAGAACAATTTTTAAAGAATTTAAAAATAAAAAAGTTAGAAATAATCACAGAAGAAAAGATATTGTATTGCCCTTATTATCTACGTCAAGTGCATAGAATGGGACTTTAATCTTTCAATGAGAGCAGAGTATGCACTGTATACAGACACTACAAATTGTATTTCTACTGCCACAGATAAGCCGCTCTTGACAATAAAAGCTGCTGATACAATCACTGCTATTGCTGCATCCAGAAAATTAATGCAGTTACCACTGGTATACCCAATCCTCTCCTCCCTACCAACTTCAATGAGAAATAAATTACTCAACACGTGCTCAGTTCTTTATGTCCCTGGGTTCTGATTCAAAGTGCTAGTGGATGATTCATAACCCCACATTGCATCTTTAAAGGAATCTTGGACACTAAGTTCAGAGCTTCTGGGTAGAAAGATTTGCTCTGCTTCATGAAGAGGAAACTTGTCCAGAAATAGAAACTGGGGCCGAGAGAGTATTAAATGGTGAGTTTCACATCTTAATGTATTTGTGCCAGATTGTTCTATTTCATTTTGGTTACAATGTGACTGTATTTCTCAGAATTTCCTTCTGCATATATTCCTAGGTTAGAGCTCAGTAAAAGTAAGGTTGAGGTAGATTTAGGGAGTAGAGAGAAGCAGCAACAACTATGGTTTATTGCTTAGAGGTGGTGAGAGACAGATCCTCAGACCACAAAGAAGTACTAACTATGAAGAGCCAACATGTTTCTATAGCCTTTTACCCTGGCTTCTGTAGCAATCAATTATTCTACTTGGACATTCCTAGCTATCAGATTTACCAGAAAAATCAGGGAAAGCTAGTTCAGTTGTACCAGGGTGGACAAATATTATATTGTCAAAATAAGCTATTGCTATATGTCCATTGATTAAGAACTTGCTCAATTTTTTCTTAAATATTTTATATTTAGTGAATAATTTTTAAAAGATTTATAAAGAATTTTTAGAGCAGTGAAAATACTCTATATGATACTATAATGGTAAATACATATTATTATACATTGTTGAAACCAGTAGATTATATAGCAGCAAGAGTGAACCCTAATATAAATATTGGACTATAAGTGATAATGATTGTTCATGTAGTTTCACCAATCATAACAAATGTATGTGGGATGTTGATAATGGGAGGCTATATATGTATGGGAGCAGGGCTACATGGGAAATCTCTGTACCTTCTCCGCAATTTGCTATGAATCTAAAACTGCCTCAGAACACAAAGCCTTAAAAAATAATTTTTGATAATTTTAGAAAACAATCTTCCAGCCATAAGTAGTTTATTAAAAAAATAGGTTAGTAATTATACTACTATTTGTTAAACATAATAAGTTCTTAACTTTCTAACTATAAAATTTTTTCAAATATCTGTTAAACTCAAAAAGAATGAATAAATATGAGTTATAATACACACTTTGCAAAACAATTTCTAAATGAATTTTATTTGGAGAACGCTTGTAGAATAATCATTTTCTCTCTCTAAAGATGATGATTGATATTTAAGATATTTAAAAATTTACAATACACAAAATATGAGTATATTTATCTTTGTTATATCCATTACAAAATATATTATGCAATTATTTAAGCTTATTCTATAAATAAATGTATCCCTTAATTTTCTGCAATGTTCCCCTGTAACATCTTTCTACCTTTCTGAAAATGTGGTCCCAGAATATGACATTTACCTGAGGGCAATAGTTCTATTCCATTTTACAGCTACAGCTTACATGTCAGAAGGTGAATATGAGAATCATAAAGCATTTCTCATCCAAAAAAGAAAGGTCAAATTTATGATCCAATGTAAATCCTCAATCAATTGGAAATACCAAGAAATACACTCCTTACGCATGGGACATTTTTTTTTAACCTAGATAGAAAAACAAGACACAGTAAAAGATCAAAAGCATTTGCTGAGGTTATGTGTACTTCAAAATAGAACTTCTGATTTTTATATAGAGCACATATGATCGATAACATTTTTAAATTTTTGGAATCAGTTTATTACTTAATTTTCTTTAATATTTTTATTGTGCATGTTGTAATTAATTATTTTCAAGGTTTCAAATTAATGAAATACCAAACCACTACTTGTATGTGTAATATATCAGAATAGTATTGAGTTTTTTCTCTAAATATTATAAAGTTGATGTAGACACTGTTTTGCATATCAAAATAGTTTTACTTTAATAACACAAGCAGTTATTCAGCATCTAACAAAGACAATGCATTATAAGGTATTATGAACATTACAAATTAAATAACACCAATATTAGGTCAATGGTGGACCATATTTTTATCTTAATTGACGACAAGAATATCTACAATTGATATCCAAAGTGTTTTACACATGCATTAAAAAAACATCTTTGGCTCTTTATGACAATACCTTGGCTCATTATGGCCTCCCAATTCAAGATTTTCCTCTGATTTAGAATCAAGTACATGCTTTTTAAAGGGAGAAAGGATTGACAAATGGGTGTTTGTTTTTTTTCCTTGAGGAAAAGAAAGGAGGTTTCATAAAGATCGTGCTTATGTTAAAGCACTATCTATGACGAAGATTGTATGTTGTTTTGTAAATGCATCAAGTATTTAGAAAAATACCCCACTTCTGTATCATTGGAAGAAAACAAACTAAACTTTGATAGCCAATATTTTCTAGAGGAGTTTGTGCTGTTGTGCACATTGTAGGGGATGGGGAAGACTTAAAATTGACAAGTTTTTGGGATTGAGGTACAAACAGCAAACAAAATGCAGTCCCTATGGCTTCAAAACCTTGCACAGTCTCTGAAATGCCAGAAGCACTATTTATTTCTTCCCTTTTTGCCTTATTGCACACTGTCCCCAGATGATGCTGTGTGTGGTATAAATTAGACAGACAGTTTATTGAATCTGCTTTTAGTCCATCTTCTATAACACACAAGGCATCACTTTCAAGGTGTCACTTCAGAGAAATAAAGGCAGACTACAGCAATATTTTAAGTCTGACTGGGTAAAATATGGTTTGGAAAACTACAAGTGTAACATTATTGGGATAGCTCAGCAAGATACACAGCACATTGAATGCAATTTGAAGTGTGATTATCGAGTCAAGTTCTTGCATTTGCATAAAATCAGGTGGAATAGATACATATCACTCTTGAAAAAACTGGGAGTTCAACCTAAATGTATTCCATTCGGTTTATGTTTTGCTCTTACTATTTCCAAATCATAACATATGTGGATCTCTGGGATTTTTGTGCTGCATTATGGAGCTGAAGAGACACAAATAATGGGAAGTTTGGAATACCTTACTCATCTTCCTTACTTGATGATTATTAAAAGGCAGACTACATATACTCTACATTTATAAGAAGATGCCCTTTAGAAGGAATGGGGATGAAAAACTTGCATATCCAGTTGTTAAGGCAGGTAATATTTGCCTAAAGCGTCAATTTTAGGAAGAGTAAATAAATGTATGTCTAAATTCTTATAAAAGTACTGGGAGTTATATAGCAGTGGATCTAGTGTTTAAGATACACTGACAAATGAAAGAAAAGAAAAGCTGCTTTTAATAACTTATACTGTTGTGAGAATATGCAGGTCTTTGTAGCTGCACTTAGATTTTCTTTCAGAGAACCCGAGATAAAGATAAATAATATGAAATGGGGAGAAGGGAGATCAGTATGACTGCAGCTTAACATGTCCTTCTTTTTGTCTGCCTTTATCATAACCTATGAGGCTTCTATCCATAACTAAAGTGTCTACGTGGGAGTTGTGAGGCCCAGTGCCATATATCCAGCAACCCCGGAGGGGTCTTGCATACCCGTGCATCTGGTAATAGGCAGATAGACCTTGGTATGAGCTGCACAACATGCTTCATCTCATCCCAGCCCTGGTCAGAAAAGACCTGGACAGTGCTAACTTGGGCAAAAACCCGTGGAAGAGTTCGTAGAAATCCAACCCTCAGAAGGAGAAATTACAGCACACTGTTGGAGAAAACAAACAAAAACCACTTTGGATGCATTGGAGATGGTAAGAGGAACTTTGCCAGTGGGCACCATCTACAAGGTGACTTTGTGTAGAGCAGAATTAGCTGGTGGTAACCTTGTTCTTATTTCTCATTTTTTCTTAATTACTAAAGTGAAAGGGGATTCAAAGGGAGGGATGATGGCTGTGTTTTCTCTTAGAAGAGAGTACTCAGCAATCTGGAACTCTGTGTATGGTTGTGTAGATGATGTGCAAATCATCTACAAATTTAGAAGTCCTGCTGTTATTATATTGGAAACAAACCTATCTTCTCCTTTGTGCAGATAAAGATACGGTAGGAGGTTGTGGATGTTCCTCAGAAAAAGGTAAGCAACAGCAAGTTGGGTTCATTTTTGGGAACCAGTAATTTCCTACACTGTGCCATTGACAAGTCACTTGGAAAGGCTGTTACTGTCAGACCCCATTTGGCCCTGCTAGACTTGGGGTCTGTGTGGCATTGATGATTTGCAGGTCTCATTCAACTTCGATATCCCTGGTCAGGCACTGCATGACTTCTGATACCCCACAAGCTCTACCATCAGGGGAACTGACAGTTCTGTCTTGGAGCAGCAGTATGGAACCTGGCAGCTCAGTGTGTCCCTGGAAGTACCGCCCCCCTACCCCATCCCATGGCCCATCGTTTGTGTTCAAGACCCAGATATGTGCCAATCCATGGATCCTGGCTGCCAAGACTCGCTCACAGGCACCTGCCCTGAGGCATCCAAGATTTCCCAGCCTGTGTGGATAGCACCCCTGCCTGACCACCAGCAGTCTGGCTTCCGGCACTCCTGATGTGAAGTGGGAAAGGTCTTTGGAGCCAGATCCCTTAAGGCCCTATGCTGCAAAGGTACACAGGGCCTCTGTGGGTCAGGTCTCCTGGGTGTCTCTTCTCAGAAGATTCCTTGGCTTAGCATGATCATGAAGCTAAGGAGTTCTAGAGAGATCTGGCTTCAGGGGAATAGGCTTCTATCTTCACTCTTTTCCTACTTCCAACCTATTACTACACGTGTTGCATCTAAGTCAATGATTCCTCCAAGAATCCTCTTAGAAAGGTGGGTTTTTCAATGACTCATCATCATTTCAAATTCAAACAATAACTCATGGATTTGATATATTCAATTTGGAACTATTTTGACTAAATCTTTAATTTCTGATTCTCTCCATCAAAACCCAAAGTGAGAATATTATCAGTAAATTTTTTCTTGTGTCTCCATCTGCCTCAATCACTGTAATTTCTGGTTCCCTTACTGAACCTTTTCTTGTGTAGTCCAATATATGGTACTTGTAACTTCTACTGGTTGAAGAAACTTCAGTTGGTAATCTACATTTTCCTGTGGACATTTCTTTTAATGCATCAGTCTAATTAGACCATGCTTTCTTGCCAAACGTGATAGTACTATAATTTGGTAAATTGAAAAGTTGAATTATCATTCTTCTGTTTTCCACAACAGTCTCTGCTCTTCTCATCCTGTCATTTTTCTGATCATTATTCTCCATTCTTAGTCAACAATTCTTTCTCAGTGTGGCCATGGTGATTATATTTACTCCATATTACTAAAATGTATACCAATCATATTTCTTAGGACGTTTTGCATGTAGTTTATTCCTTTTTGAAACCACTATTTCCAAAGTGTATTTCTCTATCAGACTTCAATTTAGGCTATAGCTCATTTTAAGTTCCATAAGATCTCTTTGTATTTTTAATAAGGAGCTACTGCCATGAATACTGATTCTCAAGTTCAGATACCATTGTTTCCCCATTCAGACATGCGAAAACTTCATAGATGTTCACCGTGTCTTCTAGCAGGCAAGAAAGCCAGGAGATAATGTCGTGAATGGTGAATAGACTTCTTAGGGCTTGTCTTTCTAACCAACCCCAATACCACTTTATAGTTCTCTCCTGTTGGTGTTGTGTTTCTGTGGGGCTCTTTCTATCCATCCTAGAGTTCTAAAGTAGGAGACGAAGCACAGGGATCAGGGATACACTGTACTGTCTAAACTCTGTTGCTCTCCTCTTTCCATGCTCTTTAAAAGACTCTCTGTCACTTCCCCAAAGGATTAATATACATAATACATTTATCTGATAGTTCTCCTTTTGATCTATGGTTGCACTTCAAAATCTGGCAAGGATATTAATTCTCCATCAAGAGCCCATTTGAAAAATCAGCAATTAAATTAGTAACCGAGGACCCCAAATTATGTAGTAGGACAAGATCTAGGGTCTGTGATTTTTGGAAACACAACCAGACTTTATGGTAATTCTTTCCCCCTCATGCCAGCACTTTGCTTTCCTGTAGAAACACCATTTATAAGTTTCTTGGAATTTATCTCATATAACTTAAGGTTACCTTACTGTGTTATTTTCTCTTCACTTCTTTGGCTCCTTTTTGCATTCCTTCCAGGCACCAAGAATGTAATAGGATCCTTAATACTATTAACTGGATGAATAAAAGAATAAACTGTTCATGCTTCCAATAGGCAGCTGAAGTCTAGTTGTTTCGTCATAAAATTAGATTTTATAAATCAAATCCATTACTTCTTCTGCTTGTTCTTTTTTAAAAATGTTCTAATGATGCTACTTCAGGTACATTGTCTAGCAATTACACTTTGCTTTCAGGTGATATTGCAATAAAAAGGTCTTATTTCTGTTAACCCACCAAAAAATGAGGTTTTCACATATGAAAAGAATCTTCTCTTGGGAATGGTAGGGAACAAAATAAAACAACTGTAAGATTAAGTAAATATTGCATCCCAAACCAAACTCCTAATAACACAACAGTGTCTTTTTTACTCCCTGAACACTGCCATTGTGTTGTCTGGATATATTTCAGTCTTGTAACGTGCTACTTTAATAAGCTGATACTGATCTTTAAGACTAAAGTAACAGAAGAAATATATGGGGTGAGTTTTCACATCAGTCTGAAGGACATATATTTTACACAATTCTATCATTCAGAAAATAAAGAAAATCATTATTTTTTTCCAATAGACAATTTGAGGCTTTGGGAGAGAATACTGGTATTTCACTGTCAACAATGAATTAAGAATATGGTATTTCAGATAGTCAAGTTAGTTTCAAAAAACAAGCAAAGCAAGTAAATGAACGTTTTCAAAATGCTCAAAGTGTTTGTAATTTGTATCTCACAAAATTACTAAAATGACATTTTGCTTTTAACTATAAGATTAAAAAAAAACCATGAACTTAAATGTCATAAGTACCTTCAAAAGTAAAATATTTAGCACAAAATAGAGCTAAGCATAAAAAAATACCTATATATTTGTATTCCAGTGCATGGAACTGAATTACTCTTTATCTAATTCATGACATTATTTCATCATTGCCCAATGCATGGTTCACTTGCACGCATGAATGTGTGTGTATGTGTGTGTGTGTGTTTGTTTTTAAGAACATAAGTATCTATAAACTGCTCCCCCTACACTAAAAGTAAAATAATGAAAATAATTCATTTCCTCCTACTACCTTAATCAATTTTCTTATCTCCTACTACCCAAGATAGTCATTCTCTTAATCTTATCTTTATCACTATCTTTGTTAAATATGTGGTTGTGTCACATTCAAGGCATTTCTACTCAATATATAGTCTTAAATATATTGCCTTTATAAAAGTAGTATCATACTTTATGCAGTCTTTTGGGATTTTCAAACCAAACGTATTAATAGAATTCATCTATATATCAAGATTAGCTGGAGGTCTTTTACCATTAACACTGCATCATATTCAAATGTTTGAATATCACATAATTTTTATCCATTTTTCTGTTGATGGATATATTTTTGCCATTCTAAACAGTTCCACACTTAACGCTTTTGTATCCTAGAGTCCATTTGTATTGTTTTTCTTTTGTGTGTACTTATAAATGAAACCCATGGATAATAAAGGGGATTGATAAATGCTAAAATTTACAGGATAATGTCAGATTATTTTTTAATGTACAAAATGGCCATATACAATATATGAGAAATTCCAACAACAATTTATAAGAGATTGTGATGAACATGCTCTTTCAAGTACATGGTGTTGACATAGTTGATTTTTGCTATTTGAAAATGTGTAAAAGTGAATCTCACTCTGTTTTCAATTTACATTTATCTGATCATAAATATGATTGAATACCCCCTTCATATCTTCACTAATCACATATATTACTTGTTCTATAAAGTACTGTCTCATGTATGTTTTATTTTTTATATAGGGCTGTTTGTCATTTTCACAATTATTTGTAGGAGTTCTTTATATTTCTTTATTGGTTATATGTTGCAAATGTCTGCCTCTAGTTTGAAACTTGCATTTTTAATTTCTATAAAGTGGCTTTTGATTTAGAACATTTTTCATTTTAATGCAATCTCATTTGTCAATCTTTGTCTTCCCAAACAATCTTTTGCTTTTTCAAAAAAAAGTGTTACTTTATAGGTCTTTCACTAGGAACAAAAAAAGAAGTGATAATGTAATTATTTTTGACTCATCTTGATGGGAATAAATATAATCATGTCATATTTATGATGATATCACACGAAAAAGTGCCTTATTAGTCAGTGCTGAGAGTGGATATCCCTGTCTTGTTCCTGACTATAGAGGAAAAGATCTCAATTTTTCTCCATTAAGGCTGATATGAGCTGTGAGTCTTTCATATGTGGCCTTTATGATGTTGAGGTATGCTGCCTCTATCCCTAGAGGTTGGTTGAGTGTTTTTATAAAGAATGGATGTTGTACGTTGTCAAATAACTTTCCTACATCTATTGAGAGGATCATATGGTTCTTATCATTTCTTTTATTAATGTGGTGTATCACATTGTTTGATGTGTGAATATCAAACCATCCTTGCAGGCCAAGAACAAATCTTGCTGGATCATGGCGAATGATTTGTTTAATGTACTGTTGGTTTCAATTTGCTAGTATTTTGTTCAGAATTTTTGAATCCATGTTCATTAGGGAAAATTGCCTGCAATTCTGTTTTTTAGTGGGGTCTTTGTCTGGTTTTGGAATCAAGGTAATGCTGGTTTATAGAATGAGTTTGAAAGTTTTTCTTCCCTTTCTATTTTTTGGAACAGTTTGAGAAAAGGTATTAACTCTTCTTTAAATGTTTGACAGAATTCCCCAGTGAAGCCATCTGGCCCTAGATTTTTATGGAGCTTTCTATGGGTATATTTTTGAGTACTGATTCAATTTCTTTGCTGATTATCATTCTGCTCATTTTTTTCTATTTCTTCTTGTTTTATATTCTGGATCAGGCATATTATTTATATCTGTATTTCACCAATATGTGTAATGCTAACTACAAGAACTTAATCTGTTTAAGTAAGTTTCCTTCTATTCTTGTATTTGAGGTTAATTTTTTAAATTATTTAATGAAAAAATGGTGTTAAATTTTTTAAGTTCTATTTCTGAATGTATTGAGATGGCCATATGTCTTTATTTTCTTTTATTCTATACTATTTATTATATGATTATATATTATTTATATATTTATATATTATATATTATACATTATTTACTCTATAATTATTGTGGATTGTAATCTATTTTCAAATGTTAAATCTTAATGTATTTTCTTTTATATATTTTCTTGGTGATATTTGCATCTATCTTCATCATTTTCATTTCTTGGAATATCTTCATTTGGTATGATAGTAAAATGAGCTTTATAAAATGACTTAAGGAATATTTCTTCTTTCTCTATTATTCTAAAGTTGTTTGCATAGGAAGGGCATCATTTTTTTCTCAAAAATTTTTATAGAATTTACTGCCATAGCCATCTTGGCCTAGAATTCTTTTTATGGGAAAATTTTATTAGAAATAATTTCTTTCAGGGGGCACCTGGGTGGTTCAGTTGGTTGAGCATCTGACTTCGGCTCAGATCATGATCTCACAGTTCGTGGGTTTGAGCCCCGCGTTGGGTTCTGTGATGACAGCTAGCTCAGAGCCTGGAGCCTGCGTCAGATTTTGTGTCTCCCGCTCTCTCTGACCCTCCCTTGTTCATGCTCTGTCTCTCCTTGTCTCTCCAAAATAAATAAATGTAAACAAATTTTTTTAAAGAAATAATTACTTTCAAACAGCTATTCAGAGATCTTACTTCTTTTTATGAGAGTTTTGTTTGTGTGTGTGTGTGTGTGTGTGTGTGTGTGTGTGTGTGTGTGTATTTCAAGGAATCCATCCAAATAAATTACCAGATTTATTGGAATAAAATTGTTCATAACATTTTCTTATGATCCTATTAAAGTATGTCAGTCCATAGTGACATCTTATTGGTATTGCTTATTTGTATTTTGTTTCTTTTTACCGTGATCACACTAGCTAACAGATTATCAACTTTGTTAATTATTAAAAAATAATTTCAGATCATTGATATCTTTCTTCCTTTAGCTGTTCATTTTCTATATCACTTATTGCTTTTATTATCATTTTATTACATTTTTTTTCAAAAATCTTTAGGGATAATTTAATTTTGCTTTTCTTTTTCTTTGGTTCTTTTTTCTTTTGTGTTTGCTTTTTTCCATAATGAAGGATGTGTCACTATTCCTTTCTATTTTTTTAAATTTAATGTTTATTTATTTTTTGAGACAGAAAGAGCACAAATGAGGGACGGGCAGAGAGAGAGGAACACACAAAATCTAAAACAGCTGCAAGGTTCTGAGCTGTCAGCACAGAGCCCAATGAAAGGCTTGAACCTACAGACTGCAAGATCATGACCTGAGCTGAAACCAGATACTCAACCAACTAAGCCACCCAGGTGCTTCTTGCTCTTTTTGTTCTGCTGTCTAAGAACATAAGAACTTAAAACTTTAAATTTTCCTCTGCTCACATATAGCTGTATTCCAGAAATTTTGATATATTATGTTCTCATTGTCATTCAGTTGAAAATATTTTCTAGGTTTTGCTATGGATTTCCTTTGTTCCATGAGAAGAATGTTGTTTAATGTCCAAATCTATGGTAATTTTCAGGTAAATTTATGTTGCTGATTTTTAATTTAGTTCCATTGTGTTTAGAAAACATATTCTCTATGCTTTTAATTAATTGAGACTTGTGTTACATACTGGCCAATCATATGTTCAATAAGATTGGATGCACCATATGAAATATAAAAATGTGTATTATGTTGTTTTGTGTAAAATGTTCATTAAATATCTATTAGTTCAAGTCAATCGATATAGTTGTTTAAATCTTTTATATACTTACTGATTATCTATCTACTTGTCCTAGGGATTAGGGAGAAAGAGGAGGAGTACTGAAACACTCACCATATTGTCAACTTGTCTATTTTTTTTCAAATGTGTGGGCTTTGTTTCATGTGTTTTGATCTCTGTTGCTTAATGCAATACTTTTAGAATTGCTGTTTCTTCCTAATGAATGAACATGCTTGTTGTATAAATATCCGTTTCTATCTCTGGTAATATCTTTTCCCTGAATATACATTATCTGATACCACTATAGCCTTTTTCATCTTTGTGTTTACCCCTTCAGCAATAAATATTATTCTTTGTTTTATTTTTAAGCAATTTATATCTTTATATATATATATGTATATATATATATATATTTAATGTTTATTTATTTTTGAGAGAGAGACAGAGTGTGAGCAGGAGAGGGGCAGAGAGAGAGGGAAACAGAATCCAAAGCAGGCTTCAGGCTCTGAAATATCAGCACAGAATCCAAGTGGGGCTCAAACCCACAAACCACGAGTTCATGACTGGAGCCAAAGTCAGACACTTGACACACTGAGTCATCAAGGTGCCCCAATATCTTTATACTTAAAGTGGGTTTCTTAAAGACAGTGTAAAGTAGAAGTTGTTTTATTTTTCTAGTCTGGCAAATTCTGTTTTTTAGTTGGATTTTGTGAACAATTTATTTTTAATGTAATATTGAATACAGCTTTATTTAAATCTAACATTTTATCATGTGTTTATTTGTATGTCCAAGACATTTGTTTATTTTCTTCTCCATTTTCATTACCCATTCTTATGATTCTGTCTAATCCCTACTATTAACCATTAACTATACTTAATTTTAAGTATTACTTCTTTTTCCATGATATATAATATTCTTTTTAAAAATTTTTTAATGTTTTACTTATTTTTGAGAGAGAAAGAGAGAAAGAGAGAGAGAGTGAGTATGAGCAGTGGAAGATCAGAGAGAGGGAGAAACAGAATCTGAAGACAGAAATCCAGGCTCTGAGCTAGCTGTCAGCACAGAGCCTGACACAGGGCTTGAACCCACAAACTGTGAGATCATGACCAGAACGAGGCCAGACACTCAACAGACTTAGCCAACCAGGTGCCTCTATGATATATAATTTTTATATTTAATGAATCACAGTCTACCAGAAGTAATATTATATCACTTTTCTTCTGATATAAATTCTTATAGCAGTATATTTCCAAATATCTTCCCTTCTTGGAATCAAGTCTACAAACCTTATATACTGCATAACATTTTGTTATTTGTTTCTAATTTTTTTGTTAAGTAATTATACTTCATGTCTGAAGTTCTTTTCTACTTAGTTCTCTTCTTTCCTGGACTGTGATCCAAACCTTTTTCTCGGAACCCTTGATATCCATCTCCTAAACTCAGGGAGGTACCCATGCCTTGTTTGGGATTCCATTTCTTGCATCTTTGGTCTGTAAGTTACCTTCTAGCAAATAGTGATAGTAAGTGTAGGGACCTCCTAGATTGTGATCCTTCCAGGGATCACATTCCTGCATCAATTCTCTTTCAAATTCTAAAACATGCATTTTATATAGTTAGTTTAGTTTTATCATTGTTAATGGTTAGTGGTTAAATCCATTCCTTATATTGCTATGAACAGAAGTTAAACTTCATGATAGCTGTTTTTAACTACAAGGATAAAGTTGGCAGAAGGTTGAAAGGTAACTTAATAGCACATATTGACAAATACTAAATTTATGGAGGTATTGTGATTCTTAAATTCCAAAAGGAAAATGTATTACTGTTTAGCATTCTGTGTCTTGCATAGGTACTATGTCTTACATGAATAACAACATTAAAAAAATTTTTTTTAAATATTTTTATTTTACTTTTGAGAGAGAGAGAGACAGCGTGAGCAGGGGAGGTTCAGAGAGAGAGGGGTACACAGAATCTGAAGACAGCCTCCAGGCTCTGAACTGTCAGCACAGAGCCTTCACAGGGCCTGAATCCATGAACCATGAGATCATGACCTGAGCTGAAGTCAGATGCTTAACCAACTGAGACACCCAGGCGTCCTGAAGAACAACTTTTAATGATGGTAATGGAAAAACAGGAAGACATATGGCCCAACAAAGAGGAATGTTCGTGGTAGTCACTATACTCACTCATGTAGTTTCCTAGGACAACCACTGAGGAAGGCTCTGAATTCAGCTTCCTGAAAAGCAAGGGCAGTCTAGGTTATCTGCATTACCTGTAGAACAGCAGAATATGTCTTCAGTTGCTTCAAAAATATATATATTTTATTTCCAAAAAAATGTAAATGTTATGTTAAACTTTGATGGTGTATTAGTTTACTTGGGTGTTATATAGAGAAGTTCTATGGGGTCTTTTGTCAGTTTTTGTTACTTTTACCTATCAATCAGTTCATATACAACTGTCTAACACATAGTAAGTACTCAATGTATATGTTAAATATATCAAAGTGAAAATCAGAAGTAAACACAACATAGATAAATCTGGCCTTGACTGCAAACTTGCCTCGTTGAAAGCAGCTTCTGTTTCATGATCTATGTACCTTAAACACAGTCAAACACATAAAATATATTGATAATCATATATAAATTTTTAAATAGTCATAGCATTATAATGGAATAATTCACAGATTTTTTTGCTTCACAGGAGACATATATAAACTCCAACATCCATTTTCTATTTGCTCAAATCATTGTTTTTCAGTCTTCAACATAACCATGTGAAATTCTCTATTCCTAGAAAATTACTGTCATCAGATTGTAGCATTAAATTTAATGGAATATGAAAGGCAATTTTCATTCAGTACTTTTCTCCTGCACCTCTTCCAGGAAATAATAAAGAAAAGAAAAAAAAAACAACCTGGGACAATTAGCAAATCAAATTCGAGGATGAATCCAGTTCAATTACTCTTTTTAATAGTGTGGAATGATGTTTCATGCTACATCTTTTTCATGAGAGATAACAGAAAAGAAAATTGAACATGACAATCCCACTTTTATGGCAATTACTAAGTGAGAAAAATGTTGCATATAAAAATTCTTATTCTCCTTATTAGAAATTTGAGTCTGAGTCTCCATTGCTGGTTCCTTTTCTGAAATTATTCTTTGGGTCACCTCCAAGATAAGATTAAAGAATGTTATAAATTAATTCCTATTGCCAGTGCTTGTAACCTGAAATACTCTATAAAATGATTTCTTTAGTATAATATATTAAGAAAACTAGATTCTATCCATACATATACAATTATTATTATTGAGGGGAAAAAAAGCAAACCAAATCAACAATGCAATTAATTCTTCAATTAATAAAGTAAAAATTATATCTATATTTATTTTAACCTCTTTATTCTACTCTTATTAGTTATTAAAAGTGAAAGACTAAAAACATGGGAAATGGTGGGGTGCCTGCGTGGCTTAGTCATTAAGCACCTGACTCTTGGTTTTTGCTCAGGTTATGAACTTGTGGTTCATGAGTTTGAACCCCATTAACGAGCTGTCTGCCCTCAGCATAGAGCCTGCTTTGTATATTCTGCCCCCCTCCACTCTGCCCCTGCCCCACTTGCTCTTTCTCTCTCTTTCTCTCAGAAATAAAAATACATTTTTAAAAATTTAAAATGATATTAAGTTAACATGATAATATAGTTAGGGTACACAATAAATGTGCTGCATTTTGTCAAGAATTATTATAGATTCAGCTTCTAATATAATACTTGGAACAGTTTCTATAATGAGACACAAAGAAGAAAGTCAAAAGAATTACACTTGTCTCAGTTATTTTAGTTTTAAAAACCTTAATTTCCTCAAAAGTAAAATTGAAATAAAATATCTATTTACTGAATATATTTATGGATACTTGTGATTATACAATAAAGTTACAATCATCAAAGTGTTTTAGTGGTATTGAAGTGCCTGGGTGGCTCAGTTGGTTAAGGGTCTGACTTCAGCTCAGGTAATGATCTCACAGTTCATGAGTTCAAGCCCTGTGTTGGGCTCTGTGCTGGCAGCTCAGAGCCTGGAGCCTGCTACAGATTCTGTCTCTCTCTCTCTCCCATAAACAAATAAAAACATAAAAAAATTATTAGAGAATACATATGTAGAATTTGACATAGGTAGTATTAGTAAAGTCTAACACAAGTACAGAGTCTCTGAAAAAATTTTGCTCATATTCGAAGAAAACATTTTAAAACATTTGAAATCAGTCTAATATTCTGTTAGACTTTGAAAAATTTTAATTGCTATTTATGTTAGTTCTATATTTTGCTATTTTACTTTTAAATATTTTTCATTTTTTAGCAATAAAAATGAGTATTATTTTCTGTACACTTGGGAAATCCTGATTTACTCTAATGTACATGTTTCTAGAAATACATGAAAAAGTACTAATCCTTAAGTTCCTGAAAAATTGTCATTACTAAACTTACACATAAATTAATCACAGTTTCAAAACTTCTATGCATTTTACCAAGCTTTTTAAAATATTATCAATATGCTAACAGGACCATCTAGAACTATTATTGGAATAAGTATTCTTTATATATAAGCAGTAAAAATAATAATATTTTCATCTTAAGAAAGTTTTATTTATTTATTTATTTATCTGTTAAAAAAATTTTTAATGTGTATTTATTTTTGAGAGGGACAGAGAACGAACGGGAGAGAGGCAGAGAGAAAGAGAAAGAGAGGGAGACAGAGAATCCAAAGCAGGCTTCAGGCTCTTAGCTGTCAGCACAGAGACCGATGCGGGGCTCCAACCCAGGAACCGTGAGATCATGACCTGAGACGAAGTCGAGTGCCTAACCGACTGAGCCACCCAGGCGCCCCTATTTATTTATTTTTTAAATGTTTAGTTTTGAGAGTGTGAGAGAGAGAGAGAGAGAGTGAGAGCATGGGAGGGGCCAAGATAGAGGGAGATACAGAATCTAAAGCGGGCTTCAGATTCCAAGCTGTCAGCACAGAGCCTGACACAGCCCCAACTCACAACCTGTGAGATCATGGCCTGAACTGGGGTTGGATGCTCAACCGACTGAACCACCCAGGCATCCCAGAAAGTTTTATAAAAGAAGGAAGATGACAATACACAAAGCTGTTCTTTTTCATTTTACGGAAGTAAAATGCATAAAGTATAATTGTACATACAACATAGAGCATTTTGAAAGAGTGAACATGTCCATTTAATGAGCTCTTAGATCATGCATACATGAGAACATCGCCTGCATTCCAAACTCCCTGTCCTGCCTCTACTTAATCACCACCTATGTAAATGTGGCCACTGTCCTGGTGCCTACAACGATGTCTTATCTTTGCCTCCTCAAAGAATATACAAAGAAATCACACAGACAGGGCATTTTATTTTTTAATGTTTATTTATTTTTGAGAGAAAGAGAGGGGCACAGAGAGAGAGAGAGAGAGAGAGAGAGAGAGAGAGAGAGAAGGGGCAGACAGATGGGGAGGAAAAGAATTCGATGCGTGCTCCAGGCTCTGAGCTGTCACCACAGAGCCGAAGGAGGGGGCTTGAATCCAGGAACCACAAGATAGTGACCAGAGCCCAAGTAGGATGCTTAGGGGACTGAGCCACCCAGGTGCCCCCAGGCAGGCTTCCTTTATTTAACATTTTGTTTGTGAGCCTCACCCAGGGTACTGTTTATAATTTTGATTTCTAAATTCTCATTACCATATGACAATGTAATTTATGACAATTTAATTATCTTTCCAGTTTTTGATGAATATTTGAATTGATCTTTTTAATTACTACTATGAATATTACTAATAATGAAGATTCTTGTGTATGTGGTTTGAAGAATATACACACACATTTGTCCTGCCAGGCCTTTTCTAGAGTTTGCTCATAAAACATTTATATTATCAGACTGAAGCTACTTTCAAAGAGATGCTCTGTCTTTTTCAAATCACACAGATATCATGAATGAATCCTTAAGATTCAAGTAAGATCTAATGACTATGTATTATGAGGGACAGAAGCTGCTCTCTTATTTTTCCCCTCTTTCCAGCTCCAAGTTTGAAACAGTCAGTTCTGTTGAAACTGGGTTTTACAGGGAGTTACTTTCTTCCCTAGTAATCCTTACAAGGAAGGTGTAGCTCCATGAGGATCTAGATTATAAAAGTTTATATCATTAGATTACTATTTGGTTAGAGGTTGTTCTTTATCATTTGATCCTCTGAATTCTACAGAATGTGAAAATATATGTTTCAAGTTTCAAAAGAAATTATTTATATCAACTTTGATATCCGCCTACTTCCTAGTGCTTCCTTCAATTTTGAAGAATGGTGTGTCATATATATGTACGTATATGCATATGTGATATATATATGACATATACATGCATATTTGATGTATATGTTATGTATTTAATAAATGTATGAGGTGTTTAAGTGTATATATTATATATATATGTATTATGTATAATATATACTATATATGACAGCTTAATGACAATACAATATTTTGTTGTTTTATATTATCCTTTTATGTCAAACATTTTATTTGCAAGGTGTTTCGGTCAGGAGGCCTCCTCTGATGACTAACCAGTCATACTCCCTGATTTGTAAATCAAGATTTTTATAAGAAGGTTTATTAACAAGTGTCAGTGGTCATTTCTTTGAAAGGGAATTCTCTGACCTCTCCACTAAAGTCTCATTACCTCTTTACCCTCTTTCTCATATTATTTTATTTTCTTCACACACTTATTTGTTTGTTTGTTTGTTTTCCAAATGCCTTTTGCCATTACAGTGTGAACACAATCATGTAACTGATTGTTATGCACAGGTTACTATTTTCTTCATCACCAGAATTTATTTAATTATTTTATTATGTGTTATTTAAAATAATTTTTTGAAAGGATGAATAAACAAACCAGGTCATCACCTAAGACTAGAAATTTAAAAATACAGTCCATATTAAAAAAAAAGAAAAATAGTTTACCACCAAATACAATCACTTTGTAGGTTGGCTACCGTATGGTTAAATAGGTGTCTTGTCTTCCATTTCTATGTAAGGGATGAGAGATACAAACAATTCATGAGAAAGCTGTAGATGAAATTATAAAATAGAAAGCGAAATTTAAAGATGAGTTTTTCCTATTCATTAAAAAGCTGAAGATGAAATTTGAAATAGAAAGCAAAATTTAAAAATGAGTTTCTCTGTGTCTAAAAATGCTAATGTGCCTTCTAAAATGATATGCCTGATTAAACAATAAGCTGGTATAATATTCAGTCTTTATGCTCAGGAAGAAAATGAGAGCAGTGGAATGTAATCACATCTGAAAGTACTGTAATTCTTCCTTAAATTATTTTAAAAGATAGTAAGAACAACCTTACAAACTGCAAAAACCCTGTAAAGGGGCTCAACTTAAAGCTTTATTACTTCAGATTGATCATTTGTCCCCTAATCAAAAGTAGACTGCAATCAACCCAGGAAGGATAGAACTGGTGATAACATTTTACAAACATTTTATGAGCAAGCAACTTGATCACCAAAATTAAACATACTTGTAAAAGGAAATTGAGAAACCTGTTTAGCTATACTATGTCATTTTGTTCAGTTACATAAATTCTTTTCTGATTGACAAATGAAATTCTCATGCCAAAAGGTACAGTACCTTATTGTTATTTTATTTTATACTTTGTTTATCTATAAAATAGTTATATAGCCCTCAGCAAAATAATGAAAAAGGTGGAATTTCTCATTGGCCTATTCTCGACTTCCATTTGAATGGTTTTCTTATTTTCTGCTTACTATATAACCAAGTAGGCATAACTATTTTCAAGAAAAACACTATTTAAAAAATAAGTTACTTCCCTGCTAGACCAAATTTGACTCTCCCTACTTTAGCATCTACATATAATTAATAAGAATATAATTTGATCTGATTTTCTATGTTTTCATCTTTATTTACTTTTGCAAACATTACAAAAATGTCATAAACATTTTTTTGGATGAATCTTTGCCTTTGTGTAATTATCAAGTGCAAGTAGGATCTAGAGTTAAGATAGCAGGATCTAACTGCAAACACCTTTTAAAAATATACTGTTCTGCTGGGATGCTTGGGTGGCTCAGTCAGTTAAGAGTCAGGCTCTTGATTTAGGCTCAGGTCATGATCTCAAGGTTTGTGAGTTCCAGCCCTGCATCTGGCTCTCTCTCCATTGTCTGTGCGGAGCCCGCTTGGCATTCTCTCTCTCTCCTTCTGTCTCTGCCCCTCCCCACTCATGTGTGCACGTGTGCAGGCACTCTATCAGAATAAATACAAATAAAACTTTAAAATACTGCTTTCCTCAAAGATAGAAACAAATTACACTACCCCTTACAATATGGAAAAATGCACATTGCACTACAGCATTGCCAACTCTGTTTTGTTTGTCTTTTATAGTCATTGACACAGTGATATCACATTGCTATTTTATGTATATGAACACAATTTATTCCAAATTTGGGCTGAAGCAAAATCTTTTTTGAAATTACCTGCTTTTTTGGGAATGAATTAGCATTCTTGATATGATCTAAGCAATTTGCTTACACTTCCATGAACTTAAGGAGTCGTCTGGAAACACACTCAAATGACTGTAGGAGAGGCTTTTAGCACCCCCAAGCATAACCTGCTGACCTTTCCCAGAGTCTCCTTGGTTTCCATTAACACAGATAGGTCCTTGCATCTTTCTGTTGGAAGTTCTGTCCAGGCCACAGAATTGCATTTAGTTGTCTTGTCTCCTTAGGCTTCCTATTGGCTTGAACTGTTTCTTAGACTTTCTTTTTTTAATGTTTATTTATTTTTGAGAAAGAGAAAGGGGGGGGGGTGGCAGAAGATGTGTTGACAGCAGAGAGCCAGATGCGGGGCTTGAACTCACGAGCCATGAGATCATGACCTGAGCTAATGTCTGATGCTTAACAGACTGAGCCACCCAGGTGCTCCAGCTTTTCCTTATTTTTGCTGTCATATTGATGGTGGATGACTTTTGGTATAGTTTACATCATCTTTTAAGAAGAAATTGTTACCTTATTTAATTATGCTGTCTTTGTAATCGTTATTACCTGAGAAGCCTTTCACACACCAATGAGTATATGGATTATTTAATGGAAAAACAAATATCATTCACCCTTTGGGGAGAAAGGTTGTTGTGTTTTATTCATTTTGTTAATTTGTTTGCCCTATTTTTTAAGAAATAGTTCACATTAATTCAATTTAGATAACAAAGACTATTCTTTTATTTTTATTTTTGTAAGCACAACAGGAACTGAATGACATTAGCAATTTTAATTGATATAAACCAAGGAAATAAAACTGTTTTAAAGGAAAAGCCCATAAAATAAAGTTTAGAAACAAAAACAATTTGGAAAGCACATACTGATAAAAGATTTAGATACTTAATTTCCAACAAAAGTGAAATACATAATAATTAAAGATAATTGAGGCTTAATTAATTTTGATCATGAATCAAATTTTTATTTCAAATTTGTTGTAAGTAAAGGGTCATCTTCTAATAGCTAATTCAAAGATCACTTTTTGGCAGAGATATTTGTAGTGGAAGTAAAAAGACCTTATATAAACAGCTGTTAGGCGGCATTAAAAAACAAAAATCTGGTTGAAGATTATTAGATTCCTTGCAAGTTTGTTTAGAGAGATTTAAAGGTTTTTCCTAAGATGGACATTTTGTTGAATGAATTTCCAAGAATACCCATTAAGCTCATTAAAATGCATCAGAAAATTGCTCCTGCATTCTTTCAAGAATGCTAATTTAGGGGAATCACTTTATGTCTGGGAGCAAGAATTCCTGTCCCTTCAAAGATCCTTCTGGATAAACTAAAAATCATATTGGCATGAGTCAGACTAACATATTTAATAAGCATACATACAGGGAATCCATACAGAGATGTAAATTCCAAAGACAGCAAAATGAAGTAATGATGTCATTTTGATGGAAGGAGAGGTTGGTAGGGAGTTGGGATTTAAGAGGAAAGGGATGCACTTCACTGGGTGATAAGAAGAGCAGATATTTGGTAATTAAATGTTTGCTCTGACATACAGAGGGGTCACTCAGATAAAATTTACCTCTGTTCGTAACTCTGTTATTAACCCTTATTCTGGAAAAAGACCCCAATTTAGATTCTTCTGTGTGGTTAAGGGAGAGACAAAAATTTATTTTGAGCCTACAAGGTCTCATATATGCTTTCAGCTCAAAATATTCCACACGCTATATAAAGTGGCACAATTGTGGGGAGGGCTGTCTTGGACTCCCTCACTTGGTAGGAGGGGGAATTACTGGAGCAATATCCCTTATTAAGTAAGAGATAAGAGGTTCGTTGATGATCTTAGAGGACACTGGTTATTTGGTAACAGTCTCTATCTTAATAAATTCTGTACCAAATTCATTATCTTTCTCTCAATGGCTCTTCTTATATCCCTCCAATAGTTCTTAGGGAAGTACTTGGAGACATCTTTGAGTCCTCTCTCTCTCACCTTCTAAATATAATTCATCCTCAAGTCATATTAGCTCCAATTAAAAATATATTGAGAATAAAACTATTTCTCTCCACCTGCACTACTATTATCCTGATTCAAGATATGGCCAACTCTAGCCTGGATTGTGACTGTGTTTCATCTGGTCTTTCTGCTTCTCCACGTAAAGTCTAGTCTCAGCAGAGCAGCCAAGCGATTCCAGTTAACTATGGGTTACATAGTCTTGCTTCGCTTCCATACTTAAAACACTTTAATGTTTTTTTGTTTTGGGGTCTTTTTTGGCATCAGTATAGAAGCCGAAGCCCTTGCACTGAACCCTTAAATCTTTTTATAATTTGTCCACAATTCATTTTCTATGTGTGCTCACTCATTTCCAGTCATACTGACTTTCTTGATGTTTTTTGAAAATCACTAGGCAGATTTATACCTGCCTCAGGGTCTTTCTCATATTTTTCTCCCTGTCTTGAAAACCTTTGAGGAAACAATTCAATCTATCATTTTCTTCAAGTTGTTGCAAAAATGTCCCATCCTCAGAAGCCTTTTTATACTGCCCAATTTAAAATGGTACTCTATGCCACTTATGTCCTTCTATCCTTTACGTTTCTTAATGGCACATATCTCCTTCTAATATAATGTTTACTTTAAACATTTATTTTCTATTTTTTATCTGCCTCATAGCCAGTAAGATGTAAGTCCTATTAGGGCATAAATTTTATCAGATTACTTTTTTTTTTTCATGGCTATAACTTAAGCCTGCAGGTGCAATGTTTGTGTCATATCTTTACAAAGCTAGTTGTTGTAATAAAACTTATGTCACATGAAAATCAATGTGAAACGGGAAATAAGAGTGACAGTGTCTAAGTGGATTCCAATGTTCGCTAAACAAGTGCTAAGGATTTAGGGCATTATATTTACTAAGTTGCCTAGGTGGAAGAAAATACTACATGGAACTATTAGATATTGATTTTGGTGTAGGTGTTCAATAAAAAATATTACCATGACACTAAGAAATCTCTGTGCTCTGGGTGTCTGGTTGGCTCAGTCTGTTAAGTATCTGACTTCAGTTCAGGTCATGATCTCTTGGTTCACGATTTTGAGCCCCGTATTGGGCTCTGTGCTGACAGCTCAGAGCCTGCAACTTACTTCTGACTCTTGTCTCTTTCTCTGTCTCCCTGTCCCTTCCCTGCTGGCATTCTGCTTCTCTCCCCAAAATAAATAAAAACTAAAAAAAATCTGTATGCTCTAAAAGCTCTGAAACTATTATGCTACCAGAGATTTAACTGATAACCATCCTGGTCAGCCATTGGCTTGGAAGAATTTCTGATTACCTGATTCTGATAGAAATCCCACAATCCTGTTTCTGGAATGTTGTTTTATGTGTCCAATGAATCTTACATTCTAGGTGCAATCAGTGCATGAGAAAGATCGGAGAACTGGGACTTCATCAAGTCACTGAAAAAACTGTGCAAACACACTTATTCTTTGCTAATAGTTGTTTGTATAATAAATATCAAGGCTTCCTGAAGGTGACACATGTCCAAATTAGTTTAAATAACTGTACAGCATCTGAATGAAATCTAATCATCCTTAGGAAAACAACTAAAATATTCCTTCTGTAAGTAGCAAGCTATCTCTATTAATATTTCATAGAATATTACACTTTCTAAATTTAGCAATTATAGAAATGGAAGCTTTATGAACTTAGAAGCTGGCATCAGAATTCTTTTTGGAAATGGAAGTTCTCTATTGGAATAGTTTGTGAGCTCAGATTGTTGTTAACGGTCCAGCTCATAAATTAATGCTTTTGCATATGGAAAAATTAGAATACAATGTTTTTATTTCTGTGATAGAAGGAGGATGAAAAGAGAAAAGGGTAATTGATGAGTATATGAAATGGGGCAAAGGACATGAATTGTATGCATGTTTGAGAAAAATAATGGAAGTGAAGTGGTCGATGACGGATGTTCATGGGATGGAGAATCTAACGTGTATCTTAAGAATCATAATGCCGAAGGTATTTGCATAGATGCCATCTACAGTAGTTTCTCATGTATTTACAAATATTGAATCAATTCTACTTTATTCACAAATGTTCTAAAAATTTTGGGTTCAGGGGTGCCGGACTGGGCTCATTTGGTTAAGCATCCAACTTTAGCTCATTTCACGGTCTCATGGTCCATGAGCTCAAGCCCCGCATCAGGCTCTGTCCTGACAGAGCCTGCAGCATGCTTCCGATGAATACTGTGTCTCCTTCTTTCCCGGCCCCTCCCCCGCTCATGCTCTGTCTTTCTCTCTCTCTCTCTCTCAAAAATAAAAGCATTAAAAATATTTTTGTGTGTTCATTTTCTTCTCATTTCTCTATATTTAATGAGGATATTGAGTAAAGGAAAGCTTTTTCTTTTGTGTGAACCAGATACTGAATCATTAGTCCAGATATAGAAAGGAAAGTAATATCATTAGTACTTTTAAATTCAAAGAAATCTTAGTTGAATTTCTCTAGATTGAAAATGGTTGAAAGATATAAATGAAAGCAGGATTACATAATTTTCACAGTTTGTAATTATAAATATGTCATATGATATTCAATCAATTGTATTTCCTTAATAAACTATAATTTCCATGAAAAGTTTGCGTGTATCTGTTTGGCTCATAATTTTAACCTTAGCAACTATCACTCTGTCTGGCACATTGAAAGAATTAAGTTAAATTAAATGAATATTGAATAGTGTCAATAATTTTTGTGGTTGTCAAACTTGACGCTTGATACTATTTATAGACTTGTTATAGTACAACAGATGGATACAGTGTAAGCCAATTTCTCATATTTAAAATACAGTAAGAGTTCTTGATAGCCCTAGACTATGATTTATTAATCACTCTATCTTTTATACTTAATTCAGTGCCTGACATTAGTGGGTTCTTCATCAACATTAGTTTATTGAAATGAACCGAAGGGGAAAAAAAGTATGTGATCCTTCCCACCTACTGGCCTCTGACTTCTGTCCTATATCTCATAGTTTATGAGAGCGTCATTGGTATGTAATTATTATGGCCCCATATGCTTCAATCCATAAAAGATCATCCCCTAATTTAAAATGGACTATTTTTATGCAATATATTTTAAACATTAATCTATGTGTCAGAGTAGTAATTTTAAATTATGATTAAAAAATTCATCTTTGAACATGAGGGATTTTTATTATTAATAGTTAACTGATTTTTTTCTAACTTTGTATTGATTGTTGAAATGGAGAAAGATATTTTGTGTTGCAAATGTATAGCATTAGGTAATAAGCATTACTATAAATAGGATAATGCTAAACTCTGAAGATTCTTCTTAATCGTTAATGATGTTTCTCTCTAGATTTGCCCATGACCATTTCAAACCCCATAATTAATTATTTCCTAAAAAGAGAACAATACATAAACAGGTTTTCAATAAAAAACATGTGTCACATTAGTTATTTTAACATTCTTCCTTTCTGACTTATAGTATTTAATTTTTCTCATGTATAAATTCCAGTAAGATCACTTTTATATAGTTTTCTTAGATGGATGCTTATTCATACTTTATATAAAATCTTTAGGGGCTCACTTTTCAAGTAAAAGACACTTTACAATTTGAGCAATAATGATAAAATATTACAATAAATGTAGATACTGACTGTGAAAAACAGAAATCACATTTTTATTTCTTCAGCCTTAAAAATAACAAAATATTTTAAAATAAGTTAATAAACCAATTAAAAGGCTTTACTTATTTTTCTAGAATTATAAAGTGTTGAAATATTAGATTTTTGTTTCTATTTAGGGATACATTTTTGTTTTTTTAATTATATTTTTTTCTTTACTTTTTGAGAGACAGAGACAGCGCAGGGAAGGGTCAGAGAGAGAGAGAGAGGGAGAGAGAGAGAGAGAGAGAGACAGAATCTGAAGCAGGTTCCAGGCTCTGAGCTAGCTGTCAGCACAGAGCCCAACTGGGGCTCAAATCCACAAGCCGTTGAGATCATGACCTGATCCGAAGCCACATGCTTAACCAACTGAGCCACCCAGGTGCCCCAGGGACACATTTTCTAATTCAACGCTAACTTTGTTTATAAACAACTTTAATTGCATAGGAAACTTTTTGTATAAAGTACCAGATAATATGCTTTTTAGACTTTGTAGGCCTTATGGTCACTGTTGCAATCACTCAACTCTGTCATTGTAATGTGAAAGTAGCCTTACCCAATAAGAAGCAAGTGGGTGCAATCACCTAACAATGAACTACTTAACAAAAAAGGGTGGTGGCCACGTGGTGCTTCCCCAACAAGCTAATTTGCCAACCTCTCACCAGGTGGATGCAAAAGAAAAGTAGTCAGTTTAAATACTTAACCTGAGTCCACTGTGTCACTTTTATGGCAGGAAAGGTACTTATGAAATCAATTTAATGTAGTTATATGGACTACTGTATATTCAGTTGACCCCTGATACTATTAGGATGAATTAAATATGTTGGGAAGTCTTGCTTCTCAAAGATGTTTAGTGTTAACTCAGCACCACTGAAGGTCTTTGAAGGAATGGTATGCCATCACAATCATTCTTATTGTCTTTATTTCCATAAAATTTGCCCTCAATCTTATAGAGATTAGATTTTCAAACACTGTGAAATAAGGATTATTATCTTCAGGAAAGATTTTTTAAATCCCTTGCAAAAAAAAAAATTCACTGAAGAAAACCAATTCCATCAGATAAGCAACTTGGGCATAAAAGGAAAAATGAAAGGGGAAATGGAGCAATTATCTGTGACCTCAGTCTGTATTATTATAGTTCAGAAAAGTCATTTCTTAAAACTGTGGTTAATAATAAAATATTCTTTATGATACATATTATTAAGCACTATAAAATTTTTATTTGAGAAAATGCCATCTAATTGCAATAAATATTTATTTTTGGCAAACTCTATCTTAGCCATATAAAAGGTAGACATTCCCCATAACTATTTCCATTGGAACGTAGCTATTCTCATTTACGTGTTAAAAGTCAACTAGGAGAGAATATATTAATGTTGATTCTGCTATTAACGGACATTATATTATATTTTATATTAATTATAGTAATACATGATTTTTAATATTTTAAAGAATCAAACATGAATATATTTTTCCATGAGAAGGGTCAAATAAATGGTGCTAACTCTATTGCCCATTGATTGTACATTACTAGTCCTGTTCTTCTATACCATACTGACTCACTTTCAATACTAGTGATTAAGAAAACAAAACCAACAGGAGCCAGTACCTCTAATTTCTCATTTCTCAGTATTCATTACATAAATACAAGACAAAGCTTCCAGTTAGTGAGCAAAACGAACTGAGGGTGAGCTTCTGTGGAGAGATCTACAGCTCCTGTGAAGCTTTGAATGAAAAAGAACAGTCCTTGAAATGTAATCAAAATGATGAGTAACAAACAGTAATAATTATGAGAAACACACTTCAGCCAATCCAGAGACAGCTATTTCATGTCACCATTTCCATTTCAAGAAAGACACAGTATTTTCATGGTCATCTTATGAAAACATGTTATTTCTAAGACCATGGAACCAATAAAACACTGTGCAAAGTTAATGAGATTGAACAAGTATTATACTTTAATGGATATATTCATAAATCTCCATCCATTTAGCAGGCAGTTCATTTATTGAAGCTATCACCATTTTATTTGCATTTTGATATCTTAACTAATTTTCAATAGTAATTAAATATTCACATGTCCACTTCTTTAAGCTTCTTTCCCCCAACCCTTTCCCAGAGGTCTGTCATAGCAGTTCTGGCCAACATGAAAAGTGGGCCCTTTCTTCTGTTAAGCTTTTTGGCATCCATCTCACTGGGTCCTTGTTAAGAAATTAAATCTTAAGGCATAAGACAGAGCCCCAAATCAGAACTGCAAGCTTGGAGGGTCTATGAGAATCTAGGGTTCTATTTTCTTTAAAAAAATTACATATATACCCATCACAGATTTCAGTATCCTGATATTTCCCCACATTCCTACAGTGGTCCTGATTTTGGTATCAGAGCATTCTCTAGCCTGGCAATTCAGACCTTTGATATTCTGCCACTCTTAACAATTAGGCCATGTGTCTGGGTTTTAGCTTGGTTGGCCATCCAGCTGCAGAAGATTTCAATGCTGTCCCAGAAGTCCTATGGAACCTTACACTTTGTTTTAATTTGCTGCTTAAATGATCTAAGCTTGTCATTCTATCTCTTAACTGTATTAGTCTCCTATTAAAAGTCACTTAATTTCACATTCCTTGTATTTATATTTTCTCCATTCCTCTCAAACTTCTTTTTTTATTCAATTCCATCATTTACAATACTGTTAAAAGTAGATTAACCTCAACATAAACTGACATTTAAAAACACAGAGAACATGCTGATTTTTCAAACATTTTGCTTATATTTACTTTTCAGTTCTCATGCAGTGCTTATAACTATAATATACATAAACTCTCTCATTTTTGCTTATTCAGAAACAAGGAGATGGGGCACCTGGGTGGCTCAGTCGGTTAAGCATCCGACTTTGGCTCAGGTCATGATCTCACAGTCCGTGGGTTTGAGCCCCGCGTTGGGCTCTGTGCTGACAGCTGGAAGCCTGGAGCCTGCATCAGATTCTGTGTCTCCCTCTCTCTCAGCCTCTCCCCTGCTCACACTCTGTCTCTCTCTCTCTCAAAAATAAAATACAGACAAAAAAAATTTTTTTTAAAAAAGAAACAACGAAAGGGGCATCTAGGTGGCTCAGTGGGTTAAGCATTCAACTCTTGGATCAGCTCAGATCATGATCTCACGGTTTGTAGTTCCAGCACCACGTAGGTCTCTATGCTGACAGTGCAAAGTGTTCTTGGGATTCTCTCTCGCTCTCTCTCTCTCTCTCTCTCTCACTCTCTTCCTCTCTCTAGTCCTTTCCTGTTTAGACTCTGTCTCTCTCTTTTAAAATAAATAAATAAACTTTAAAAATTAAAAAAAAAAAACAATACAAGTAGAGAGGGTAAACAAGTACCAACATAGATTCATTCTCCAAAAACTGCCCATGAATGTATTTTCCGTATGCCTTCTGATTATATACTTATGGCACATTCTTCAGTAAAATGGGCAGCTGTAGTCACATAACAATGCGTAGAACAAGGCAATGATGCCATTTCAGGAAAAGAATACAACGAGACTTCCAAAGACAGGTGATAATGCACAAGTTAGAGGATCTCTTTATACCTGCATTCCATCACAGGGCTCCCCAGGGGAAAATTGCACCGCAGCAAATAATTGTACTCTTCACTCCTCTCCTACATACTACCTGTGGTGTGGTCTTCTTTGCAATCCAGCCAGAGAATGTCCACTTACAGATCAATTCCACCCTTAGAGTTTGATTCCTAGGACTATGTCAGGTATGAAATATCTCAGATTGGATTCTTTAGCAAGCGAGTTTGGGGGATTTATGTGAGTTATCCATTGAGGACAGTGCTTTAGAGAAAGGGAAGTGATGGGCCCAGAAGAGGGAAGCAAAGCTAATTAAGAACGTCTTGTCAGAAGAGCTGCATCCCTCTGGTCCCGCAGGGCATCTCAACACAAGACTGATGCATTTTTAGACAAAAGGGAGATTTTATCCTTATCATCCAGTTGTTGGGGATTGACTGCATAGACAAGAGGTAGGGTGCCTAACTACTCAGACTGAGAGGGATTTTCTAGAGAAGAGGTGTCTCTAAGATCTGTTGGCCAACATTCACAACATCTGGGGATGGGGACCCAGCCCAGTGAAGTTGGCCACCTAGCATACCCCAAAGCTTTTATTTCTGAAATTTTTGCCCTTTTGATACGGAACCAGAAAATCACCTCAGTTTTCTCAAGTGGTTGGGAGAAATATCTCCAGTAAAATTTTCCATAATTCAGAATAGATTTTGAAGATGTGAGTCCACAAAGGACACAAAACTAGTAACATAGATTCAAAGATGAAAATAATTGTAAAATTACTTTTAAATAATACTACAAACTCTTATTAGGTATGCAGAACTTTACAACATAACATCATTTCCAATATGCCCTTTTATTTATTTACATATTACAACCATTATCACAGACATATAATGACTGCCAATTGTGTGCCATTTGCCGTACAAATCACCAGAACAAGAGCAATAAACAACATGTCTATGCTTCTGTGGTTTACAGCACAGAAGGCTTATAATTAAAGACGTAGGTTTCAACCATTGATGGAATATAGTTTTAGCAGGTCTATAAACAGAGAAAATTTGGAGGGATAGAAAGAGGGAAGAAAGAATTAGTTTTACGAAGGAGAATGAAGAAATCTATTAATAATTAAACAGAATTTTATTTTTTTTAATTTTTAATGTTTATTTGCTTTTAAGAGAGACAGAGTGTGAGTGGGGAAGGGGCAAAGAGAAAGGGAAACACAGAATCTGAAGCAGACTCCAGGCTCTGAGCTGTCAGCACAGAGTCCAATGCTGGGCTCAAACCCACAAACTGTGAGGTCATGACCTGAGCTGAAGTTGGACACTTCCCTGACTGAGCCACCCAGGAGCCCCAAAACAAAAATGTAAAAGTACGTTAAAAACTAAGACCTTGATATTCAAACAAGTCAAATTATTTTGGGAAAATAAAGAATACCTTTCTAGGAAAAGATAACTTTATAGTAAGGACATGCAGCTAAAGGAATAATAATAGCTTTTATCCTTTAACGTGCAAAAGATTTCTTATGGTGCTTCTATTCTTGCTATACATATTTCTTCACTCATTTGTTTTTCTATTTTTTTATGTTTTTTATTTATTTTTGAGAAACAGAGAGAGAGAGAATGCGAGCAGGGGAGGGTCAGAGAGAGAGGAAGACACAGAATCCAAAGCAGGCTCCAGGCTCTGAGCTAGCTGTCAGCACAGAGCCCTACTCGAGGCTAGAACCCACAGACCGTGAGATCATGACCTGAGCCGAAGCTGGAAGCTGGACGCTTAGCTGACTGAGCCACCCAGGTGTCCCTCATTTGTTTTTCAATACAAAAGCATTTTAATTTTAGTATGCTTATATCCTAACAAAGTTTGGATTTGGCAGAAAAATTATTTCAAATTAATTAGTATTTTAAACCAATTTTATATATTATTCCCATTTTTATATGGCCATAGTGATACTACAGCTTTCTGAGTTTTAATTTTCAGTGTGGTAAGCAAATCCAGTTGGCCTTTCTCAACAGTCAGTACAGAGCAGTAGCTTGGAAAATTGTTTCCGAACTTGTTGCGTATTAAAACGTTAACAAGCTTACACAAGGAGGACAATTACTTGTTGACCACAGAAAAGCTGCTCAAATTTCATGGATTTTGGACTCCAATATTATTCTCTCCTACTTGACAAGTAATTTCCCAGAACTGGACTCAGTTTAAGATAAAATATAATATTCTTTTTCATTTTTGCCCTTCAGTAAGCTTCTGTGTCTTAAAATTTGTTTGCAACAGATACTGCCTTTGAGATGTCATAAGAGGAAAACTGATGTTTAAGTGTGAACAATCATCAAGTAACTAAAAATGAGCCTAATTTATTAAATGATTACTATGTGCAGCATAGTCGGATAGGTACTTTTAATATACTATCTCAAAATTCTGTATAAACCTCTGGGAAGGAAACAAACTGATCCTGGTCTGTCACCATATTCTTTCCCACTTTATGGTTCCCACAGAGGTTACTTAAATTACGTTTGTGACACATTTACTCACAGTTGATAAATCACATTGCTAATTCAAAAATAAAAATACTTAAAATATTTCTACTCTGGTTAATTTTGTCAGAGACCTGATTCTAAATTTTTTCTTGAAATTTTCTGAAGCTACTTTGTAGGTTTCAAGGCTTTATTTTAAATTACCATTTCTTCTCTTCTGCAAATCGGTACGAGATATCACATATTGTATGATTCCTTTGATATGATATACCCAGAGTAGGCAAACCCATAAAGAGAGAAAGGGGTTACCAGAGAATGAGGAAGGCGGAAGTATCTCCCTATGCACAGAATGTTTTTCTGGGATGATGGAAAAGTTTGAAACTAGAGAGAGGTGGTGATTACACACCACCAGTGGACTAAGTGCCACTGGATTGTACACTTAATACTGATTCACTGTATGTTATGAGAATCTCATTTTAATAAAAAAAGAAACAGCACACATGGAGGTTTTTCACCGCACATTTTGTAAATTACCAATTCAATTAAAACTAGATATTTTAAATGTTATTTTCCGCCTTTAAACTATGTTTTATTTCCAATATTAGTATTCCTTAGAAATTATGATTCTTTTTCATATGACTTTTATATGATTTTAGATTATTTTTAAGCCACTCTGTCTATCTACTTATGTTTTTACCGTACCATTCCTTATCAAATATATGTCTCCTACTCCTTGGCCAAAGAGAATATTCTTGTTTATTTTTTGACTTGCTTATTCACTGTCATTTGGAAAAATCCTGTCACTCAGTTTCCAGAATTCTAATCATTTCTTTGACTTTCTTGTCTTCCTAAAATTATACTGTAAAAATGCTCATCCTTCCTGTCATTCATATCTTATCATGTCTCTCTCTAAATTTATCTAGGGACTCCTCTTTGCCACATATATTATTTTAAAGTCAAATTGCTGGATTTTGTGTAAATATGATATATTTTGACAGAAGCCTTCATTCAAGAGTTCAAAAAAGCTTGAACGCATAAATGGAGTTATACATAATACAACAGTTTATTTTAGAAAGACGTCTGAATTCATCAGGCAATGCATCAATAAGATTTTATTAAGCGCTTACTTTGTACCTAATTTGTAAAAGTCAAGATTCTGGACTAACAAAGTATTTACAGAGCTAAAACTAAAATGACACAAAACAATGACAGAAAAAGATAACTGCCTTTCAGAACAGTGTGACTTCTGAACTTATACAATGATAAATGTGATATTTTCCAAAAGGCAAATATGTCTCCATATCTGATGTAGGAAACACCTTGCAAGATATTTTGTACATGTAAGCAATATAGATTAGTATAAAGGATTGGAAGCCAGTTAACCAATTAATTACTAGGTGTAATAGTGGAATAAGGAAATGAATATGACATTGCTTGAGGATCTACAGTGTACTTATTTCTGTCATAGGAATCTTGCCATATTTAATATGTTTTAAATATATATACATATGTATACACATATATAATTTGGGGTACCTGCATGTTTCAGTTGGTAGAGCACATGACTCTTGATCTCAGGGTTGTGAGTTTGAACCCTACATTGGGCATAGAGCTTTCTTAAAAAAGTATAATACAACATATTTCAAGTTTAATGTTATTTTTCCCTTAAAGTTGATGAAGGACTTATTTTACTTAGAGAAATACTATTTGTTCTTGGAAAAAAGTCAATGCATACTTTTAAAAAAAGACATTAAAGATATTCTAACATACAGGCATTTGAGGGGAAACATGGCAATAGAAGCTATCTTTGCCTATTAATGTAAAACATTGTTATGGGTCCTCTACAAAATGTTTTCATTTGTCATGCAGTCATATGGCTGCATATATTCTTGGCAAGTTGAATATGGATTGTTCTTGTTTTGGATTTTGTTTGCTCATTTGTTTGTTCATTTGTTATTTTCTGGCAATTTATGCAGAGCTAGGATAGAGAGTCCTGTAGAATGTACACGCATGCCTTTAAAAAAATCTCATATTGTAATAGAGAAAGGAACTAACAGATTGTTAGAGCCTCAATCTAGACTATTTTATCCTATTATTGATGTTTAAGTTACATAAGTCAAGAAGTAGGCATTTTATACTATTACATTTTCTGGTATTTTTATGTAGGCTAAAGGCTAGGATTAGCCATTCATTAAGGATGAGTGGTTCTTGACTGAAATAAAACATTTTCATTTGTCATTCTAGAAGTCAGTCCAGAGCACTTACTGCAAGCTGAAGTGCTGTGCATTTACATGTTTTGGTAATTGATTATCTTCTTCCACTACCAGGCAGGGGACCTATATTTTCCACTTACTATAGTATACCTTGACCTACAACAAATACATACTACTTTCATCAACACTCTATATTGTTAAATAAGTGAGGGATGTGAGTATCAAATTGCACATTATTTTAAATCTGTTTTTCTTCATTATTTTTTATTTTGTAGCAGAAACAAAGAGTAATGGCTTCATGATTTTTTAAAGTTGTATATGGTTTTACTAGAATCTGAAAGGTTTAGAAAGTGTGTTGGTTATTAAGTGGAAATATACTAAGTTGAGTTTTGTGTGTGTTGAAGATGGAGAACTCAGCAGGTTATAAAAATAGAAATAAATAAGAAGCAATTGTAGGGCTCCTGGAGGCTCAGTCGATTAAGCATCCGACTTCAGCTCAGGTCATGATCTCATGGCTTGGCTGGTGAGTTCAAGTCCTGCTCTGTGCTGACATCTCAGAGCCTGGACCCTGCTTTGGATCCTGTGTCTTCTCCTCTTTATGTCCCTCCCCTGCTCACACTCTGCCTCTCTCTCAAAAAATAAATAAACATTAAACAACTTTTTTAACAAAAGATAAAACAGTTGTTAATATGGTGAAGCACTGGAGAACTTGTAAAGGTAATAAGTAGCTGGAGTTTGTAAGTCCTCTGGTCTTATTATTTCATAATATAAGTAGCTTCTCATTTTTAACCAATTATATGTAAATTTAAAAGAATTTTCTATTTTGGAATACTAAAATTATAAATATGGATCTGAGCATAATAAATATGAAAATAGGTTTATGGTTTTTAAATTTTTTTACATTTATTTATTTTTGAGAGACAGAGAGAGACAGACCATGAACAGGGGAGGGGCAGAGAGAGAAAGAGAAACAGAATTTGAAGCAGACTCTAGCCTCTGAGCTAGTGGTCAGAAAACAGATTTATTTTTAAGCCTTCCCATTGTATTTGTCACACCCAAGGACCAAAACATAATCAATAAATTGAAAATTCAGATACATGTTAAGTAGTGACGCTGTCTTTCTACTTATCAACAGTTTTAATTCATAGCAATTTTTACTTCCAAAAAACTGTAGTAAGCACTGATTCTGGGGACTTACACATAAAATGCAGTAAACATCTTGAGCAGAAAAAAAAAAAGGCTTAAAAACTCCTATTAACTATAACACTTCTGGAAAGCTAAGTCCTCAGTATGTATTAAATGCCCTACAATAAATTATTTTCTGCCTCATTGGCAACAACAACTCACATTTCAGCTCTCAAGCCAGAAGAAGCATCACATAATTGCAAAACAAATTTTTGACAGTTTTACAAGGGATATGGTCTTAAATGTCTCCTTAGAACTACTCGTATTCATTTCCATATTAATTAATATCACAGGAAATAACATATTTACTAGATACGCACACACAGGTAATTTTTTGTGTCAGAAATGTTGTTTGTAACAGTGAGCCAGAAGTGGCTCTTTTATTTTGGTCACTGAAAGAGGTGACACATATTTATGCAGGAGATTCACACATTATATTTCATATGGCTAGTCTTATTATTAGTTTATGAATCTACATTAACTGGTCTTCAGGATTGCCGACGTTGCTGTTTTAATCTACTAAATCTCAATTCGAAGTGAGTACTTTCGTGCACGACTCTGAATCGGGACATTTACATGATATTGTGTGCACTGGAGGGTCTGATGAGAAAATAAGGAGAGAGAACAAATTGCCCAGGAGGGATTGCCGAAAAAATGGCAACATAGGAGAACTCAACTTTCTTGCTCTGCACTTTCCCTTCCCCAACAAACACCAATTGGATCACTATCTATGAAAAAAAATAGCTATGGGAGACTGTAAAATCCACCTAGGAAGTTTTAGCAACACAATAAAACAAGCAAACAAACAAAAGACAGTAAGGAGAGAAGGGAGTTAATTTCTTGATTCCTTCGTCATTCTATCTCCTAATCTGGCATCATTTCAGTGACAAAAAGGTACTTCTTGGTTAGAGCTCTTCTCTAGAGCTCTCTAGAAAAGAAGAGGCTCCTGAGCAGCCAGAGCTCCAGCCTTTCAGAGCACTTTCCAAAGATCCTGCCTTTTGCTATACCCCAGCTGGTTTGGCAAAACAGACATGTTTTGCAGTAGCCAGAATCATGGAAGAAAAGCAGAGGTTATTTTAGCACACATGCAGCAGGAGAGAGAGCAGTTCCCAGAGACCCACTCTCTAGACAAAACCAACAGAATCTGTTGCTGACCAGTCAATAGCCAGCATAGCCTCTGCAGACACCCTGTGGATCTTGCCAACTTTCAGCCCACAGGTATTTGGGTTTGTCAATGTCAGCTACTTGCCAGCCACCTCCCTCGCTCCCTGCTCCTCCCACCACCACCACCACTTACTGGAGCCTCGGTCTGGCACTGGCAACCATCCAAGGTCTCTGAGCTTGAACTTGTAAGATGCGAGCTACCAAGTTCCTCCCTGCTCTTCCAGGCCTGGGAGGCATGCTGGCAGCCAGGCTGAGCTTCTGCAGATGTGTGAAGGTAAAATGCCAGCCTAGCCTTCCCAGCTGACCCCCACCACTGTGCCCACACTTAAGGCTGGCCCCTCCAACTGTGTACCTGCACCCTACAGATATAATGCTCATCATCTGCCTCACCTGCAGTGTGCATACCCAGAGGGAGAGTGTGTAGTCAAAGGTAAGCATGCTGACAGCTGGGCTCTTCACAGCTGCCTGTGGGTCATGCCTTGTTTACTGTCACTGATTTATATCACTATAACTACCTATAACTAGCCTGTCTAGCTGTGCACATGCCCCCAGCCTCACCACATCACCAGTTTCCACTGCCCTGTATGTGCACAAAGGTACAGTGTGCAGCCATAAGAAAGCAGGACGACAACTAGAACCCCAATAGCAGCCAATGAGCCCATGGTTGTCCCAGCTCTTGCTAACTACCCTGATCCCCATCACTACATGTGTATCTGCAGCCAGTCACCGCTACCACACAGGCCGCTACAGTTGTCTCTTGTAACCCCACCAGTTCTGGCCATCACCACTGCCTGCCCTGACCCTTGCCAGTCTTGGGGCACCACTGAGGACCACAACAGACCTTATAGTCACTGCAAACCCCATCACCACAGTGTTTGCTGAGACCACACAGTTGTTGAGGCTGTGGAACTCAGTGGCCGGAGCCAAAGAGACATCATATTTCCTAAAATCTTTTGCTACAATGCACTCCCATAATCAGTGGCCTGCACCACTAGACCCAGAGTCATGGCATGGTCCAGCTGAAAGTGAAAGCCTTCCCTTAATGCAGTCCATGAAGTCCGGAAGATGCTACTGTTTCTTAAAATGCACAAATGCCTGTGCAAGACTATACAGATAATAAACAATCAGGAAAACATGACTCCACCAAAGGAATACAGTAAACCTCCAGGAACCAGCCCCATAAAATGGAGATCTAGGAACTGTCTGACAAACAATTTAAAATAATTGTTATACTGATGCTCAGAGAGCTGTAAGAGGACACAGATAAGCATTTAATGATATCAGAAAAGCACCACAAGAACAAAATGTGAAGTTCAACAAAGAAAAGCCATAAACAAGAATCAAAAAAGAAATTATGGAGCTAAAGTAAATAAGGGCTGAACTCAATAATTCTCTGCAGTGGACTTAACAAGTAGAGAGAATCAGTGAGTTAGAAGACAGACCAAATGAAATTATCCTGTCAGACAGACAAAAATAAAACAGATTGAAAAGGAATGAAGAGAGTCTATGGGAGTTATTGGATGCTATATGAATACATTAAATAAATATATACATATATGTGTGTGTGTGTGTGTGTGTGTGTGTGTGTGTGTGTGTATCATTGGAGTCCAAAAGAAGGAGAAAAGAAAATAGAATTTATTTAAATAAATAATAACAGAGAACTCCCCTCACCTAGGGAAATACTTGGACATCTAAGTTTATGAAATCAATAGGTTACCTCAAAATGTCACACCAAAACAGTCTTCTGTCTAAAACCGATGGTAAAGAGAATTTTAAAAGTAGCAAGAGAAAACCAATTGTCATACAATGGAATTCCCACAAGCTGATCAGTAGATTTCTCAGCAGAGACCTTGCAGGCCAGGAGAGAGTGGAATGATATCTTCAAAGTACACGAAGAAAAAAAACTCTCAACCAAATTACTTTACTCAGCAAAGTTGTCCTTCAAAAGTGAAGGTGAAATACTTTCCCTAGTAAACAAAAGCTGAGGAAATTCATCACCATTAAACTTGCTTTATAAAAAATGCTGAAGGGAATTCTTCGAGCAGAAACAAAAACATGCAAATTAGTAATATGAAAACATACAAAAATGTACAGCACATGATAAAGACGTACATATAGTTAGAGTCAGAATATCCTAATAATGTATTACGGTGATGTGTAACCACTTAGTTCTAGTATAAAAGTTAAAGGACCAAAATATTCAAAATAGCTACAGCTTTCACAATTTGTTAATAGACAAGCTAAAACTATGTAAAAGGTGGCATTATAAGAATAAAAATGGAAAAGAGTAAAAGGATAGAGTTTTGAATGTTATTTTTTAACGTTAATTCATTTTTGAGACAGAGAGAGATGGAGAATGAGTGGGGTGGGGCAGAGAGAGAGAAGGAGACACAGAATCCGAAGCAGGCTCCAGGCTCCGAGATATTACCACAGAGCCCAAGACAGGGCTCAAACTTACAGGCTGTGAGATCATGATCTGAGCTGAAAGACGCTTAACCGACTGAGCCACCCAAGCACCCCTGAATGTTATTAAAGTTACAGTATTATCACTGTTATATGTACATACATATATGTGTTATGTAAGCCTCATGGGATCCATAAGAAAAAATCTATTATAGGTACACAAAAGATAAAGAGAAGGGAATCGAAGCATACCACTATGGAAGAAAGAAAGAAAGGAAGAAAGAAAGAAAGAAAGAGAGAGAGAGAGAAAGAGAGAGAGAGAGAGAGAGAGAGAGAGAAAGAAAGATGAAAGAAAGAAAAAGAAAGAAAGAAAGAAAGAAAGAAAGAAAGAAAGAAAGAAAGAAAGAAAGAAAGAAAGAAAAAGGGAAGGGAAGGGAAGGGATGGGAAAAAAAGGAAAAGAAAAATGGAACTACAAAACAACCAGAAAGTAAATATTAAGATGATATTAGTAAGTCCTTACCTACCAATAACTACTCTAATTATTAATGGATTGAATTCTCTAATCTAAAGGCACAGAATGGCTATATGGATTAAAAAAAATAATAAAAAGGCCCAATTTTATACTCCTTGTAAGAGACTTACTTCGGCTTTAAGGATACACATATGCACAGTAGAGTAAATAAGTACAAGAAAAGGCAAAAGATATTTCATGCAAGTGGAAACCAAAAGACATCAGGTATATCTATACTTATATCAGACAAAATAAACCTTGAAAATAGTAACAAGAGACAAAAGTAGTCATTATACAATGATAAAGAAGTCAAAAACAAAAAAATCATAAATATATATGCATCTAACATTGGAGTACCTAAGTTACTAAGCAAATACTAACAAAACTAAAGGGAGAAATAGACAATAGTGCAAAATATGGGAATTCAATATTCAACTTTCAACAATGGTTACATGACCCCGACAAAAAAATCAACAAGAAAATTTTGGATTTGAATCATATTTTAGATCAAACAGAACTGAAAGGACTATACAGAAAATTCCACTTAACAGAAGCAGAGTACAATTTCTTCCCAAGCACATATAGAATGTTCTCCATGATAAATCACAAAAGAAAGTCTTAGCAAGTTTATTAAGATTTCTGGCCAAAATGATATAAAACTAGAAATCAATAGCAAAATAAAGAGGAAATTTCATAACAATGTGGAGATTAAACAATTTGAACAAACAATGGAGTAAAGAATAAATCAGGTGGAAAATGAAAAAAATACATTGAAATAAATGAAAAAGAAAGCATAACTTATCAAAACCTATGGGATGCTTCAAAAGTAGTTGTAGGAAGGAAGTTTATAGTGATAAATATCTACATAAAAACACAAGAAAGATCTCAAATAAATACTATCACTTTACACCTCATGGAAATAGAAAAAGAAGAAAAAACTGAGCCTAAAGGTAGCAGAAGGTAGACAATAAAGATCAGAGTGGAAATAAGTAAAATAGAGACCCAGAAAGACAATTTAAAAAATCAATGAAATCAAGAGAAGTTTGTTTGAAAATATAAAGAAAATTGAGAAATCTTTAACTTGACTGACTCAGAAAAAAAGAGAGGCTCAGGAAAATAAAAAGAGAAATGAAAGATAAGACATTACAACTGATAGCATAGAAATACAAATATCATAAGAGATTATTATGCACAATTATGCCCCAACACACTAAATCAGCTAGATGAAAAGGATAAACTCCTAGAAACATACAATTTAGCAAAAAAAAAAAAAAGAAAAAAAAGAAAATCTCAATAAACTAATGAAGAGTAAGGAGATTAAATAATAAAAACTTCTCAACATAGCAAAGCCTAGAACCAGACATTTTCAGTGGTGAGTTCTTATTTTAAAATTTAACAAGAACTAACCGATACTTCTAAAACACTTTTGAAAAAAAATGAAGAGAATAAAACACTCTAAAACTACTTTTTTCTTTTTTATGATTATAAATTTATTTATTTAAATTCAAGTTATTTAACATACAGTATAGTATTGGTTTCAGAAACAGAACTCAGGGACTAATCACTTACATGTAACACCCAGTGCTCATCCCACAAAGGGTCCTTCTTAATGCCCATCACCCATTTAGCTCATCCTCCCACCCACCTCCCCTTCAGCAACCCTCAGTCTGTTCTCTGTATTTAAGAGTCTCTTATGGCTTGCCTTCCTCTCTGTTTTTATCCTATTTTTCCTTCTCTTCCCCTAAGTTCATCTGTTGTGTTTCTTAAATTTTATCTATGAGTAAAATCATAAGATATTTGTCTTTCTCTGACTGACTTATTTCACTTAGCATAATACACTGTAGCTCCATCCACATTTTTGCAAATGGCAAGCTTTCATTCTTTTTGATCATTGAGTACCATTCCATTCTATATAAATATATACATGCCACATTCCTTTTATCCATCAAACTAATATTTTGAAGCTGCAGTACCCAGATCCTAAAGCCAGGTATGGACACTACAAAAAAAAAAAAAACTATACACCAATAACCCTGATAAATATATGTGGAAAGATTCTCAAAAAATAAAAATCAGCAAACCTACTTCAATAGCCTATTAAAATCATCATTCACCATGATCAAGTGAGTTGTATCCTGGGATGTAAGGTTGGTTCAACATTTGCAAATCAATAAATGTTATACCCTATGTTAATAGAATGAAAGATAAAAAAGTATATGATTATCTCAACAGATGCAGAAAAAGCATTTGACAAAATACGATATTCAATCATGATAAGAACCTTCAACAAATTGGGTATTGAATGACATATTCCAACATATTAAAGACCATGTATATAACAAATTCCCAGCCAACATCCTACTCATTGGTCAAAGTTTGAAAGCTTTTCCTTTGTGGTCAAGAAAAAGACAAGGGTGCCCACTCTCATGACTCTTATTCAACAAAGCACAAGTAATCAGACAAGAAAAGGAAACAAAAGGTGTCAAATTAGGATAGGAAGAAGTAAAATTGTCTCGTTTGTAGATGTTATATTATTAAATAGA